>OX381714.1:56532808-56871595 GCA_947462335.1 Harmothoe impar
GCCGTAATATGATATAACTAAGATGTACTGTAAGATTATATATTTTTAAGAGTGTTGACTTAACATGAAGACTGTGCTAAATGTTAAATACATGTTACAATCTTAAAAGCTAGCAACGTTTTTACGATTATTGACTTTAAGATTATCGCTTTTAAGATTGGTTCTTGTCCACATTCCCAGGAGAGTCTGTCAAGATGAGCGAGATATCCCGTATTTGCGGCTGGAATGACCAGCATTAGCACTAGAATGGTATATTGAGCAAACAATTGCTATATCTACAGTTGTTGATTTACTTTCTCTTTGAATATGAATATGTCGATTTTAACTCATACCTTTGCACATAATTATTTTTATGTTAGTTTCAACCTAGAATTCATTCCATCACTTAAATGGGTTTTTACTAGAGTGTTTTAGACAAGACCAGTTTTCGAAGAGAACTAAATTTGTGAGAATAATGTGCATTACTTTGTACGAAATAAAGCAATAAACAGAAAATGTGTTTAGAGTTGACTTTCTGTGGCCTGTTGCTAGAATGTAGCAGATTGTATAGCAGTGGAATGACTGGATTGTATGGACTAAAAAAGATACTATTACAGTGTTTGGAACATATGAAAGTCATATATTTGAAGAAAATCGGATATAGCCACTTTAATCTTGCCACATGACATCCATGTAAGAGGTTGTACAACCGCTATCTGCATCATAACCGCTATCTGTATCAACTACATATAGAGGTTGACCATCCAACCGCTATCTGTATCAAAACACGTTATCTGTAGTAACCATCCAACCGCTATCTGTAGTAACCAACGCTATCTGTTACAACTTTTTGGTCTTTGAGAATAGGCACATCCAACCGCTATCTGTATCAATTAACGCTATCTGTATCATACTAGAATGACAGTTGTTGCTAAATGATTACATTTGTCATCATGATGCACCAACGCAGCCCTGGCGAGTAACTCGCCGGTGCTGCATTGGCATCTGTATCAAGGTGCTTAAACGTTCCTAAAGGGAGTAGGGTGTCCTACCCTGATGTCCTGCCCTACAATCGACCTACACAATGTTCCCTGATTATAAAGTTGACCTTTCTTGAATAACATGTACCTGGCTCCCCAATGGTATGGTTGATACAGATAGCATTGTTACTACATATAGCGGATGTCAAGCGAACCACTAATTTTTACACTTTCTCACTTTTCTTTTATTTAGCAAACTTGCCATTATCATGTGTTTTTTTACACTTTTATTGCCTTTTTATTTTAAATGTGACCTGTTATAATTATTCTTTTCTTGCCAAATTGGCCGTTTGCAGGAAATTACATTTGTTTACTTCTTTTTACCAGTTTCTTGCCAAATTAACCAAATTGGAAACTTAACATTTTCATGATTTTGAACACTTTGCGGGCCAAATTGGCTATTCTTAGGTAATTTGACTTTTAAACATGTTTTGACACTTTTCTCGCCAAATTGGCCATTTTCAGGAAAAATACATTCTCAGATTATAACTTCTCTTTTTCTGATTGAAACAATATTTGGAACAGAGGCCAATTTCGGGAAATTGACTTTTTCACATTTTTTTACACTTTTCACACCAAATTGGCTGTTTTCAAGAAATATGACTTCTTTATGTTTTTTAAACAGTTTCTCACCAAATTAGCCAGATTTTAGAAACTTGACATTTTCATTAATTTTGACACTTTTCTCGCCAAATTGGGCATTTTAGGAAATTTGACTTTTAGACATGTGTAATAAACGATCTTTCGTATCTTTATGATATTGGTAGAGTATCAATTAAAGAACAAAGTCGACACAGTTCGGATCAAGTGTTACAGGTTGCAATATCAGGTTTATTCAGGTAAACCTAAACAAGCAGTCACTAAGTGTGCGAACTCCCTATAGAGTTCGGAACGGGTCAGTAGGCTAAGCAGCCGATATGATCACGGGGTCTCTTCACCAGCGTGGCTCAGAGTAACCGACGAGTACCGTCAGATGCCGGGTATATATAGGCAGCCAGCCTGCGTGCGCACACGCAGACCGGAAGCCTATAGCGACCTCTGTCCATACCCCAAGCCCGGAGTAGGTGTCGCCACCTACCGTCGGACTGAAGGGTTCGGACTGAGCTCGCAACACAGCATCCAACAGCACTCGTCATATAATAACCCCGTATAACCCTAGCCCCTACACTACCCCCTACCAGATAATAACCGGGAGGTAAATAATTAAGGTTATAGTCCGAAAACACTTCGGACTGGCATTATCTTATAAATACCACCTTAGGGGTTTATTAAAGTTATACCTTACAAACAATATGACGTTACTGTTGAACACAAAAAGGTATTAATTACACACATATCTACACATATAGATCGTAATTAAAATTACGCCCCATTCCCTAGGATAGATGGAGTTAATCTATACATATAGTATACACAACACTTGAAAAAGTACAATATCACAGTAAAAAAATTTCGTCCCTTCAAGACCCCGAGCTAATTACCCTCGTAATGAATAATACTTTATAAGTGATAAACACTATCACTTCTCTTAAGGTTTTTAGAAACATATTAAAGTATTATTACAAAAGATATCATACGTGATTTTATAGCGAAGATCCGGATCCTCTGTTGATGATGATGCATTCCGCCCGGCTTTCAGAACCTACTTCATTCAGCTCCTACTAACCGGAACGAGAAAGTTCATAGCTCATGCTCGGGAGCTTATAGTAGTATATATAAAAAAAAATTCCAAGTCCTGCCTCCAGGCGATCTTCGGACTTATAATTAGGAGCACTCGGTCCTGATATATATAGTTTATAAAAAAACATCTCGTATCAGATCCATGGTGGTAGTGTACTCCTGTCCCGAGCTTTGGGTTTCTCTCCGGATCTCCTCGTCCTCCTCCGTCCGTTCTGCCTGGCAGACTGACTCCTTGCGTAGCCAGCCTGCCGCTTCTTCTCGTCCGGATCCTTGAACACCCTATAATAGAGTGTTTTTCACATGTAGGGTTGGTATATTTAAAATACCCCCCCTTCTTCTTGATCGGGTCCTAAGATAGGATAATCCTATCCGGACTCCGAGTCGTCTTTAGGACTCGACTGGGCCGCAGCCTCCTCGTCCTCAGAGTCTGACGCAGCTTCCGCCAGCGTTAACTCCTGGAGCCAGAGCTCAATCTGAGCCCGAGTCCCATCCCATTCGTGCATCTCGTGCGCGAAACAGTCTCTGAACCTCCGACGTTCGTGGTCCAGTTTCTCCTCGGCGTTCTTGACTGCCAGCCTCTGCTTCTTCCTTTCGGATTTAGCAGCAACTCGTTCAGTCCGAGCATCTTCACGCTCCCCCTGAACCGACTCCATGGCCGCTGCTTTCTGAGCAGCGACTTCACTCCGGTGGAGATGATGCACTGTGTCCAGCGACAACATCGCCACCTCCTGACTTAAGCCAGCTAGTAATCGGTGGAAGTTATCCTGCCACCGATCCAAGGCCTCCTGTCCGGCTTCGTAGGACTTGAAGTCGGCGGGAGGAAACGAGGGAGGGCCCCTTAGTCGTAAGACATGGTGCCCCTCCGGAGCCTCCTGAGGGGGATCCGGAGTCTGTGTTGGCTTCGGCTTTTGCTTCACCGAAGCCTTGGTCTTCCCCGTCTGGGTGAGAGTCTGTGACTCTGCTCCCGGAACCAAATCCATATTGGGGAATTCGTCAACGAACGCCCCTCCCGTACTGGAGTTCGGATCCTCCGGACTTGGCCGAGGTGGCTTGCCCTGGGGGCCCGACTTCCAGTCAGTCGTGCGAGAGGTAAATGCCGGTCCTTTGTACCCCGGATCTGCCTTCTCCATAACGGACTGCCTTTCGTCCGTTTTCTGTTTCTTCGGATCGGTGGGCTCCGAGGATCCGTCGGATTTTCTCGGAGCTCGCCGCTTCCGCGTACTGGTACGCTGCTGATACTCTTCGAATTCATCGTAGAGTTCGCCCTCCGGTACATGGAGATACGTGCGGTCCGGGTTTACCTTGTAGAATACCCGCACCTTCCCTTTCTCGTTGGTGCCAAAATCCACCTCGAGGTTGTCATTCTTGTCTACCGTGGTCCCGAAATGGGAGTAGACTTCTGCGTGAGCGGCCTGAATGCGTTCCGCTGCGGTCTCCAGAGCCAAGCCATGGAACTTGGCAAGGTGTCGAATGATATCTGCTCTGGTGTAGAACAGACCCCCATTCGGACAACCCTTTCTGCCCTTCGAACCCACACTCAGGCAGTCATATCGCATGAAATGACGTACATGAAAGCGGGTAAGATGTCTTGCATACCGAACCTTGGTAGGCCAAGTTCGGGGTTTCTCCAGGATCTCGTCGATGTCCCGACAAGCTTTGAATGGGCACTTACTAAATGAATGCCATCTAGACATTGCCCATGCCAACTTTGCCTTCTGAAGGAGCGAATGGTATTTGGTGCTACCAGTCCGGACCTTCTCCAGCAATTCGAAGTGGTACAGCTGTACCGACTTGTCTAAAGGATCAGGTTTGATCCATTCTTCGTCGTCGGAGAGACCGTCGGGCCCCACCTCCTCCGGAAGCCTTGATGACCGCTTATCTTTAACACAGTCATTTATACACATGGGTTTAAAGAAATGAAACCCACTAGCGGCGTTGGCTCGGAGGGCATTCCGGACCAACAGCTGTAGTTCGTTGTCCGGGATTGTGTTCTTGTCCAATCCCTTCAGAACTTCATCCACCTCTTCAGGGGACTGACCCGCATTCAGAGATGTTAACCGAATGGTCTCTCGTAGGTATTGATGCCTACGACTGGCCTTCTCCATCTTACTAGTGTCAGCAGTTCTAGTAGCAGCTGTGCTCTGTTGGACAATCTCGTCCTCCAGAGTATCATTAAGAATAGACTCGTTAGTCTTTTTCTCCATATTCCGGGCCAGCCTCATGGCTGGCGTCAGATGTCGCCTTTTCTCCTTCCGATTATGCACGACCTTGAATTCTTCTGCGGTTTGCAGGTCGTATTCAAGGGCCGCGAGTAGTTCGGGGCGCCCTTCAGTCTCAGCAACCAAGCGAGCGTTAGCAGCTTGGTCTTTGAAGCCTTCCATTGCAGCCGTCACGTGGGCCGGGAACCAGGTCGGGAACCGGTCGGACAGAATGTCCAGCCCCCGGAAGGTTCTCATCTGGATCAAGTCAAATGACCTGATCTCATCCTTGCTCATCTGTGCGATGATGGCTCCTCGTAGCAGGGATGGGACGTCGGCGTCCTCCTTATCCCATACTTCATGTTGGACTGGGGGGATTACTGGTACCCCCGATCCACCCGGACCACCGCCTGCGGCTTGGTCCAGCTTGCCGGCCTCATCAGAAGTATCCATAGTGGATGGCTCCAGACGGGGCTCGGTTTGCTGTTGAGGAGTCTCCACTCGGACGGGGGCTGCTCCTTGAGGAGGCGTCTCCACCCGAACGGGGACTTCTTTTCTTTGCCCCACTGGAGCAGGTAGCTGGAAGGTGATGCCGGACAGCACCTCCTGCACAACTCGGACCGTTTCAGCTGCGGATGATGCATCCATAGCCTCCTCAGTCCTAGTGTCGGATGGGTGAGTTGTCGTTTTCGGACGAGCTCCCCCGTGCCCGGACGTACCAGCCATGGCTGCGGCCGTAGCGGCCACTGCAGAGCTGTTGTCCAACCCTCGCGAGAAGGACAACACATCCACGGCTGAAGTCGGAGCAGCTGACGTTCCAACTGCTTTTCCAGCATCCTTCTCCTTGCTAGGGATCGGGATGTTTGACTTAGGAGGGCCCGGAGTCTTGACAGCCTGACTGCTGCCGGACGTCTGTCCCTTCTTCTTCAGATCCTTAGCCGATGGCTTCGGATCAGCTTTCTTTTGTTCCTTTGGCACCTTTGGAGTCGGAGCCTTGGGAGTGACCGTCTTCGAATCTTTGGTTACTGTGGCAGTGGCAACCTTCGGATCCGCTTTCTTAGTACCCTGGGTACTAGGCTTCTTCGGATCGGGCTTTTTAGGCTCGTCCTTCCCCAGAGGCTTCTTTCCAACACCTGCGTGTTTGAGAGCCTTGGTACTAACCTTGCCATCGGCCGACCGGGACCGATCTCGGGTAGCACCCTTGCCACCGCGCGTCCTCGGACGTGCAGTGTCGGAGTCGCTGTCGCCTCCCATAGACAGTTTCCTGGTAACTGTCTTCTTGAGGCTCGGCGAAATACTTAGACTGCACATCCGAGAGAGATGTCCAGTTGACTCGGAGGGGTTCGATTCTACTGCACTGTAGGCGATCCCTCGCAACATTCCGGAGTCCTCGCTACCCTCGGGTGACGGAGACTTCCGAATCGGTGACACGGCCGGATCCACTCGTAGTTCCGACAGAGTCTGACTGAGCTCATCACCACTGGGGCTCTGAGCGTCCATGTGCTCCTCGGTGGCGGATGCCACCTCGGAGTGACCGGAGAGTTCGGACTGGCGGAGCTGCTGCTCGGCCATCCTCACTTCTTTCAAGTGTCTTACGACGGGAGTTTGACGGGGAAACACTTAGTTCCCCGTCTCCCTCTTTGTCTTAGACGGACCGGGAAAGAGTACTCACAGTTCCTACTCTTTTTATCACTCTTCTACTCTTCTAGTTGCCCAAAAACGCCGACTTCTCCGCTGCTGCCGCACGCACGATTGATCCGGGTGAGCCCCAAAATCAATATGGCGTTCCCTCGCTTTTGTTTTTAAAACAAAGCGCATGCGCAGCGTCTCGCGTGATTGGACGCGATCCCGTTACCCGGTGTGACCCAATTATAGATTAATCAGGTCACGACCTTTCCCGCCCGCAACTCGGGCTCGGGGGATCACACTGCCACGTAGGCGGCTCGCAAAAGTCAAAATATACTTCGAATAAAGAGTTCATCAGGAGTATTAGTGGATTAATATGGGAAATCGAAGATTACCCCACCGGATTATCCGTCCACCACCCTCGGGGAGCACTCCAATATTCTTTTCTATTCAACTCTGAGCGCCCCTGTTGGTAGCACACATATAACATATAAAACAACACAGGACACCACACTCGTTGTGTAAACAAGCTAGGTTACCGCTCCTCTGGCCACCAGCCTTGGGCTTCGCCGAACGGGTTTCCCGTTCACCTCTCGTAACCTGGCCGAAGGACTCTCGTTCTTAACTAAAATTCCAGCCTTGATTTTAGTTTTCCGGGCCCTTCTTCCTTCGCCTGCCGAGACTTTCTTTTTCACGGTCTTCCGGAGCTTCTTTCGTACCACTCTCTTAGGGGTATCCTCTGACACCCCTTCTAAAGGTACAAATTTAGCCTCCGAAGTTCCCTTTTCCACCTCCGTTTCCGGGGTGAGCTCCCTTCCAGCCCAAGCACGCAACCGAGCCACATGGCTCGTCCGGATGCGCCCTGCTTCGGACTGAATCAACACAGTCGTCTGACTGATACATTTAACCACGGTGTGTGGTCCATCCCAGTTATTCGCCAGCTTGATGTTGCAGAGCGGTTCGTGTAGCCAGATTACTCTATCCCCCACCACGAAACGTCGCAACTTCAATCCGGTGTCATAACCTACCTTCTGCCAATTCGCAGCTTTGAGCAAATGAGCCCTAACTGTTTCGTAGGCAAATTTGAACCTCTCTCTTAGAGATTCTACAAATAGCACCGTACATGGTGCTTCTGGACTGATCCCTACCACCCCGAATACCAAATCCGCCGGCATGATCAAGTCCTCTCCGAACACCAAGAGGTTTGGTGTGCAATTCGTCGAAGTGTGGACCGTATTGTTATACGCATGTACCACAAATTCGCACTGATCATCCCAATCATCCATATGGGAGTTCACTAATGGCTTCAAAACCTGGATCAAGGTCCGATTGAACCGCTCCACCTGCCCGTCGGACTGTGGTCGGTACGGATTGGTCCGAGTTTTGCATATAGCCAACTGATGACACATAGCTGCCCAAAGTTTGGACTCAAATTCTCTCCCTTGATCGCTATGTAACATCAAGGGAGCCCCCAGATGGAGGATCCACCCCTTCACCAGTGCTTCCGCACAAGTAGCAGCAGTGTGATCCTCTAGTGGGTACACTCGGGTGTATTTGGTATAGTAGTCCGAGACTACCATCATACACGTATTACCCTTCGGAGTGGGTTTCACTCCACTGATAATATCCACGGCTATTCGAGCAAATCTCACCCCGAATAGCTCCTGCTGCAGTGGCAATTTCCCTAGTCCAGGACCAGGCTTGCCTAAACAACATGCCGGACATGTCTCTATCCACCTCAAAAGGTCGCCAGACATTCCGGGCCAGTAATATCTCCGACTCAGCCGTTCCAAAGAGCGTTTCTTTCCGAAATGCCCACTAGTGGAATGGCCGTGGCAGTAGTACAGGATGTCTTTCCTCATGGCAGCAGGGATTACCATTTGTAATACCCTCCGCTTTCCGGGACAAGTCTTCCACCTGCACAACAACGAGTCTCGGACCTCCAGTTCATGGAACTGTGCCAAGAAACGTCGCATTTCACGGTTTTCCAGCGATATTTCGGGTCTCACTGGACAGACCCCAGTAGGGACAAGCTCCCTCAGTCGTGCTATGGTAGGATCGGCCATCTGGTACGTCCTTATAGTGTCGGTGGACCAATCCAACAGGTTTTGCAACAACCCATCATAAGGCAAACGCACACTCGCTACCACAGCATTGTGAGCACCACAATCCCCACATTCCGGACGCACACAACGGCGTACCGGACGTCTACTTAGGCAGTCAGCATTAATATGCTTCGTGCCCGCTCGGTGCTGGATATGAGAGTTCTCCAGTCCGAACTCGCTGAGGTGATTCAACCATCGACCAATCATTCCCTCCGCATCCTTAAAATTAAGGAGCCACCTGAGGGCCGAATGATCGGTACGAAGTGTGAAATTCCCTCCATATAAGAAGTGCCGAAACTTCTTCGTGTATACCACCACTGCGAGCAACTCTCGCTTGGTAGTACAGTAATTTCTCTGTGCCTTGTTCATACTGTTACTAGCGAACGCCAACGGGACCTCTACTCCGTCCTGGATTTGGGACAATGCGGCCCCGATGCTCTCATTGCTCGCATCAGTGTCAAGGATGAAATGCCCCTTCTCCGTAGGGTATCTCAGCACCGGGGTGGTCCGGAATAACGCCTTAATCTCTTTGAAGGCTGCATTCTGTTCCATCCCCCATGGGAAGGGTTCTTTTTTCCTCCCCGGAGTCCAATGGCTCAACCGTTGAAGCGGCTGAGACACCCTCGAGAACCCGGGGATGAAGTCCCTGTAATAGGAACAGAACCCTAGAAAGGATCTGATATCCTTTGGTCCTTTTGGAACTTCCCAAGTCTCCACAGTCTCCAGTTTAGCCGGATCAGCCTGCACACCCTCGGTGGAGATGATCCGGCCCAAATAGACCATGGACTTCCGAAAAAGTTCACACTTCTTTGGCTTTAATGTCAAGCCATTGGACCGAATTCGTTCCAACACCTCTCCGAGGTTCAACGCACACTCCTCAAACGTCTTGCCGAAGACAATGACATCATCCAAGTATACCAAGCACTTGCGCCACAATAGATCACTCAACAGAGTTTCCATCATAGCCTCAAATGTGGCCGGGGCGTTGCATAACCCGAAAGGCATCAGTTCAAACTGATACAGTCCAATGTGACTCGTAAAAGCCGTCTTCTCTTTATCCTCCTCCTTCATCCCGATCTGCCAATACCCGGACTGCAGATCAAGGGTGCAGAACCATTGGTTCCCACCCAGCGAGTCCAGAGTCTCATCAATTCGGGGGAGAGGATATGCATTTTTCTTGGTTACTCCATTCAGGCGTCTATAATCGATACAAAATCGGATAGACCCATCCTTTTTAGTAACCATCTGAACCGGACTGGACCAGGGACTAGTGCTAGGCACTATCACCTTCTGTTCCAGCATGGTTTTCACTTGTTCTTCAACAACAGCTTTCTTACCCAACGGCAAACGTCGGTAAGGCATTTTGAAAGGCTGTGCATCTCCAGTATTGATAGAATGCAACACTTTGTCGGTTCGGCCTAACGGCTCCCCCTCCACCTGCCATGCATCCTGATACTTCACTACCAGCCTCCTTAGAGAGTCGAGATCCATCCGATCCGTCAGATCCGTTTCGGATATCATTTTCTCGAGTCCCTCACTCAAAGGGGTCGGAGAAGGGTCACCCTTCATGCTCACCTGTCCAGCGGACACTACGGCCTCACTGGTGAACACCTTCCCCAACACTGTATCTTTCCTAAGATACTGTGGTTCCAACCCGGGGTTAGAAACCGGCACCACGGTCCAAGCACCATCCCCCACGAGGGTATCCATGCCTGTCAAACCGATGCTTCCCAACATGGCCACATCCGGTTCCACAACTGCTTCTTCCTCTCTCCTAAGCCCCTTGCTTCGGACCAGCACGTCACACGTCTGTCCGGGAGGAATCTTAACAGTTTGGACCACCGTTGCCACTGTCGATACTTGTCGGAGCACACATTGCTCCACCGCACGGTACGGGTGCTCTATTCGGAGTACCCCTGTACCAGGATTCAGGACCGCGTCATACAACGCCGAAAAATCCAACCCCAGTATACCGTCGTCTGCAATATCCGCAATGGTGGGAGAAGCCACATACTCCTTCCCTCCAATTCGGACAGGTATGAACGCGCGCCCATACGTCTGCATACTCGACCCATCGGCCGAACAGGCGTTTACCCTCGTTTTGAAGTTATCACGACTGTCCGGCATAAGAGCATAGAATCTGGAGGAGATAAAGGAGTGGCTAGCTCCCGTATCTACTAAAAATTCGCCCGCCCTACCGGCCACAGTAACAGACACATACCACCGCCTCCCCCCCAGCGGAGACGGGTTTACAGTGAAGCGTTTGAAATCCTTCGGAGCAGCCAGATCAAGGCCATGTTTCTTCAAATGGTCGAAACATGGATGATCCGGGGAAAGCTGGGTACTCCCTACCCACACGGTGTCTGTGACAGCCGCAACTTCCTCGTTCCTATCCGTAATGGGCCTCCCTGCCTCATTGCCGGGCAACTGATGGACTGGAATGTTAATCAGGCCGGCATCCGAGCTCCTAAAGCTCGAAGCCACCCCTGATTCCCTTCCTGTCTTCTGAATTTCACTAGGCTCTACCTCTCTGGTATGTTGGCGTACTTCATCTGCAGGGGTTGTCCGCTCGCCTTTTCGGACTACCCCCTCTAGTTTCCCTCCTTTCCGGGAACTTTCGGACTCGGAGCTGTACACTCCGCAGCAAAGTGACCGATCTCTAAGCACCTATAGCACTTAGCGGTCCTCCGATTGATCTTCCTTCTGTTAGGCTGGGTAGCCCCCTGAATGGAAGTCGTCATCTTCTCAAACAGCGATGTGAAAAACGCTGCGTCCATCATCGGAACCTTCGGATCCGATGACTCCCTTTTTGGAGGGGGGTTCCCACCCCCTTCCGGCTTCTTATTCTTCCACGGCGGTTTAGAGGAATTCCCATTCCTCTTGAACTGAGCCGCTGAAGCTATAGCCCCCTCCTCATCACTGCCCGAACCATCAGACTGTTCCGGAGAACATTCTATAATGGCCGAGGCCCGGGTAGGCATCCGGTCCCCTAACAGTGACTTTTTGAGAGCATGTATGTCGATGGCCTTAAAAAGGTCATCTAGTGACGTATCTGCTCTCCACGTGTCATACACCGTTTGTTGTATGTCAGGATCTCTCAGTCCGGCAACGAACTGAGAGAACAATTCCTTAGAAAATAAGGCATCGTGGATTCCTGAAGCAGGGTGTACCTTCTTCAGGAGTCTCATCAATGCAAGTCCGAAGACCCTCGGAGCTTCGTTCTTGCCTTGCACGCGCTTCTTAAAAGCGACCATCGGATCAATCCGAGCGGAATCTCCGTACAGGATGGTTCCGATTTCTACGAGCTGTTTGAAAGTACCGCGAGGTCCGCAATCCTCCTTCCACTGCTCAACGGCCATGAGACCATCTCCCATGCGTAATCCCTTACACACGTACGGGATTGCATCCTGTTGGTCCCACCCACTGAGGTTTATATCCTCAACGGTGGCTCCCAACCAATCTTCCCACGAATTCTTCTGCCAGTAGGGAAATGGCTCGCTGGCTATGCGTCTAGCAGCGTTGGACGAACCTCTAATTTTAGAGGTTATCGCCAGACATTTAGAAATGGATGCTGTCGCGTCCTTTTCCGCACCGACATTGTGCAATCCGATCCCCGCTATGGCGGGATTCGTATCGTACAATTCTTGCAATTCTGTACTCAGCATTGTTCGTCTCGGAGCCTTCTTCGGGCTCTTCGTACCAGGAGTCGCCCCTGGAGTAGCGCCCATAGCTGGTATGCTACTCTGTCTGTCCAGAAAAGCCTGGTAGGTCCCATACGACACTAAGTCCGTAGTGGGGTCCACGCCTTGTCCGAACCACCAGTTCTTCTCCTGATCAGTCATGTACTGACACTGCTGGGCCAGAGCAAGCGATCGTTGATGCTCTGACTTCTCCTTTTCCAATTCCTTGGCCTGCTTCTCAACCTCCTCCTCTTGCTGAGCTTTCTCCAATTTAGCTTTAGCAGCTTCTCCGGCGGCTCGGAGCCCTTCCTTTCGAGCCCTCAGAACCGCCGCTTCCTGCTCCGCTAACTCCTCTGCGAGGGCCGCGTTCTCCTTCATTCGTTTCTGCTGCTGCTCCAAGGCAGCCTGCTGTTTGCGATACACGTCTCGCCTTTCTATTTCCAAGTTTTTCTGTTCCTGGAACAATATGGTTGCTTGGCACTCTCGCCATTGCAACAAACTTGAAGGAGTCAGATCGGTTTTCGCCGCCTTATCCTGCTCGGCCGCTTTCTTCAAGCGTTCCGCGTCGAGTTCTTGCTCGTCCACTTTCAACTGTGATCGTGGACTCCGAACCAACTCGGACAATCGTCTTCCCCTACCGACTGAGGCTAGACCGGTCGGGGCTGCGAATACCTGTTTTGGTATCGGACGGATACCACTGATCCCCACCCTCGGTGAGTAATCACTCGCCCTGCCTCTGCCCCTGGATCGTCCCACTCCGAGGGGTTGTCCTGGTGTTGAGGTTGACAAGGCAGGTTCCATGGTTACCCCACGTCCCATAGGCTGATTGGGAGTGTCGGTAAAACTCATGTAATGGAGGCCTTCCGGACTACCATTGTTCGCAGATGCGAAAGAGGTACTGTTGTCCTTTATACTCTCTCGCGTTTCTGATAAAAACTGCTGTAAAGCAGTTCTTTTCGCTTTCAGAATGTCACACTCTGTCAATAGACTTCGGCGGACCTCCTGTAAGTCCTCTGTGTCCCGAACAATGGCTGATCGGGCCCCTTCTGCCTCATGCATTACAGCGTCTCGGGCTGCGCAAATATGGTTCAGCTCCGTGTTTGCCTCGACAAACTCGGACCGGATCCCTCGTAGGTCCGCCTCTTTCTGATCGTATTCCGACCGGACTCTGCTGAGAGATTGTACCAATTTCTCATTCTCCTCCAACAAGGTAGACAGCCTTGCGTCCTTTTCCTTGATTTTGGAAGCTCGGTGTGTGACTGCACCCTCCAATGCAATCAGACTGCTTTTCCATTCATTGGATTGCTTCTGAATGGTTAACAATTCCATTTGAGCCATCTGTACACGTTCCTGCACTCGGGCCTCTCTCATGTCGTCAAAGCGACGCTCCTGCAAGAGGGTAAACCTCCTCGGAGTCGGCGCGGCTGAGCTTGACCCACCCACATTGAACAAGGACAAGTTCATTTCTTCTAATGAGCGGCTCATTATGGTAGGACCCCTGGGTCCTCGTGCTGCGTCTGTTCCGGATGGAACATTCGCCCTGCTATGGGTATCTGCCTCATAACTGGCATCTAACCCTTCCGGTGACAAGGCTGCTGCCTCATCCGGGGACCTCGCTGCTCCGTCCAGAGCCCGAGGTCTGTGCTACTGCACAGGCTAACCTGCGTTTCACTCAGAACTGGTCACGGCACCAGTGTAATAAACGATCTTTCGTATCTTTATGATATTGGTAGAGTATCAATTAAAGAACAAAGTCGACACAGTTCGGATCAAGTGTTACAGGTTGCAATATCAGGTTTATTCAGGTAAACCTAAACAAGCAGTCACTAAGTGTGCGAACTCCCTATAGAGTTCGGAACGGGTCAGTAGGCTAAGCAGCCGATATGATCACGGGGTCTCTTCACCAGCGTGGCTCAGAGTAACCGACGAGTACCGTCAGATGCCGGGTATATATAGGCAGCCAGCCTGCGTGCGCACACGCAGACCGGAAGCCTATAGCGACCTCTGTCCATACCCCAAGCCCGGAGTAGGTGTCGCCACCTACCGTCGGACTGAAGGGTTCGGACTGAGCTCGCAACACAGCATCCAACAGCACTCGTCATATAATAACCCCGTATAACCCTAGCCCCTACACATGTCTCGCCAAATTGGCCATTCTTAGGTATTTTAACTTTTATATCAGTTTTGACACTTTTCTGGACAATTTTTAGGGAAAATGATGTTTTCAAGATTTCTTTTTTTTTCTCAACAAATCAGCCATTTTCCAGTAAGGCCACTCAAAAAAAAAAGTGGTTTCTCATCACCAAGGACTGAGAAATCTGACGAGGGAGGCTTTTTTTTTTTTTTTTTTTTCTATACTCGCAGGCCAAAATGTATAGGATAATTTACGGGTTCCTCTGGCCAAAATTCACATTTTGTTGGTTAAGAATTAATTGATCTCTAAAGGTAGGGAAAATGTAAGTTATTTCTAGACCACTGCATTGCTGGCATTATTAGCTTTAATTTGATACCAAATATGACCAATTTTGTCTATTTTTATGAGTGTTTTTCATCAGAATTTGGCAAAAAAAAAAAAAAGTTTTCCCCAAAACCAGATTTTTATGATGCGCACGGTGATGAGAAACCATTTTATTTTTTTGAGTGGCCTAACTTTACATTTTCAAATAAAAACTTCATTTTTACAGATTATAACAATGTTTGAAACAAAGTCGCTGTCAAAACCAATTTTAATACACTTAGCGTTGAGAGGAACACCAGATATGCTTGATACAGATAACACCTTGTTGATACACATAATTTGATACACATAGCGTTTTTTTGATACACATAGCGGTTGGATGGGCAACCTCTATATATTGTTGATACAGATAGCGGTTATGATACAGATAGCGATTGTACACCGGTTCCCTGCATTTTCCAAAAACCAAATGAACATTATATCCAATTCAGAACGTAATTGGACCTCCTTTTGATTTTTGACCCATTTGTTGCTTTTGAAATCAATAGCAAGAACACCCTTCAGTACCAACTTGCCTAGTATCAACAGGCCTGATGAACCATACTGGACAGTGGACTGGGGTAACCTTTGGATGCTGGTCTTTACCGTTATAAAACATTTTATATTGTTATATAACGTTTCTCTATAGGAGTGCTCCTTTGTGTTTATTTCATGTCATAATTAACTATATATGTCAAAATTCCACTTAATTGGTCTGAAAAAGCTATTTTATAGTGTTTAAATCATCAATATTAATGATTATGAAGGCCGTGAAATACGGGCGAGGGTTATTTAACGGGGGGTGTTAAATACGGCCTTCCTTGGTTAAGTCAATGGTAGTGCCGTATTCACCATGAAATAAATATATACATATATATATATATGTGTACTATAAGTGACTGTCTATATGAGTGCCCTGGTCCCCTGAGAGTTAGCCCCTGGATGTGCAGGCAGTATAGTAAGGGAGGGTTCATTATTTATGGCAGGGGGGGGGTGAGCGTTTGGCAAATCGAATACGTCAAAAATAATTGGCCCCCCCCCTCGGAATAGGTTGGAAAAAAAAGGCCCCCCCCTCGGAATAGGTTGAAAAAAAAGCGCCCCCCCCCCTCACCCTGGAAGGTTTTCAACTTTATTACAAAAACGATGTTGGTGTCTACTAATTGTATGCATTTAATCATGGGCACTTTTTTACCTACAATTTACTACCTTGCAACAAATACATCCATTCGTAAGGTGTTTTAGTCTAAACATCTCATGATACTCCCTGGTGAGCGATAATAGTCAAACCTCAGACACTTGACTTACATACCGTTGAGTTTAAGGGCCCCAGTGCTTATAAATTGGAAGCTCCCATACCCTCAGTACTGACATGAGGCCGGCACTTTTTTGAAGACTGACAAAACGGTGGGCTATTCTGAGTGTCAAAAGTGATGCACTGAGAAATTTGCTGGGAGTTTGAGGAAAATTTTAGAAAATTTTGAAAATATTGACATAATTTCGTAAAATATAACACAGGCCATTACCAAAATTCGCGACATTTCAACGTACTAAATTCACGACATTTTTAGGAATACCCCTAAAAAAAAAGGCCCCCCCCTAAGAATAGGGTAAAAAAAAAAGGCCCCCCCCTTTGAATACCCCTAAAAAAATTTGCCCCCCCCCTCAAATGCTCACCCCCCCCCCTGCCATAAATAATGAACCCTCCCTAACTGTAAACGTAGATATTTTCGCGCTGTACATATTTTCGCGACTTTCGCAATTTTTATATATCTGTGAAAATATGTACAGAGCGAATATTTATCTCGGAAATCCGCAAATTTAAGTACATGTGGTCAGTGAAAATGTCCTTTTTAGCAAAATCGCGAAAATTTATACACACGAAAATATCTACATTTACAGTAACAAAAGGACCATACAGTTGGGGCATTAGGCCGGGTTCGCGCGTGAACTATGGTCTAGCTTCAGTCCATTCCAGATTGGTCAAGGGGGTTCAAGGTCGGGTTATACCAATATGCAGGCATGCCCAAAACTCATACTAGGGAAGGCCAGTGCTCCACATCTTTGCCAATTGCAATTTCCAAATTGCCCTTAGTTGGATATACATCCCCAAAATATATACATATGCATGATGTATATAGATATATGATAATATATGTAAATATAATAGCCATACATACATATATTTATCTTCATTCTGTTTATCCATACATTTCTATTGACCCATAAGTTGGCAATTGGCAAGTAGCAATTGGCAAATGTATGGTCCACTGGCCTTCCATATGGACACTAGACCAGACTGGACCTAGGGCACTTTCGCGTGGCTCCACATTTGGAGAATGTGGAGCCCAAGCGGATATCCGGTTTCGCTGGTACCCATCAGAAATTTATAGAATAGTACTAAACAGGAAGTAACCAGCTAAATTATTTTCTCCACATTCTCCAAATGTGGAGCCACGCGAAAGTGCCCCATCCGGGCCACCTCGGCCGGGTTCGCGCGTGAACAATAGTCTAGCTTCAGTCCATTCCAGATTGGTCAAGGGGGTTCAAGGTCGGGTTATATCAATGCCCAGAACTCATACTAGGGAAGGCCAGTGCTCCATGTCTTTACCAATTGCAATTTCCCAATTGCCATTAGTTGGATATACATGCCCAAAATATATACATATGTAGGCCTATGATGTATATAGATATATGATAATATATGTAAATATAATAGCCATACATATATATATTTATCTTCATTCTGTTTATCCATACATTTCTATTGACCTATTGGCAATTGGCAATTAGCAATTGGCAAATGTATGGTACACTGGCCTTCCATATGGACACTAGACAGGCCCGTATCCAGAGTTTCCTGTGGGGGGGGGACCTTGACCACAAAAGTGGACCAATTTAGAGAACCTGCATGGTCGCAAGCGAAGCGCAGCGAAGTCGCAAGCGAAGCGCAGCGACCTCCCTAGGGGGGTCTGGGGGCATGCCCCCCCAGGAAATTTTTGAAATCAAGAAGGCAAATGGCGCATTCTGGTGGATTCTGAGTGCTAAGATTGAACTAATTTGCAGCCATAAATCAGAGGCAAATCAAGATTTTTCAGTAAGGGGGAGGCTACTTTCATCATATCCATTCTCCTCCTCCTATACTGATTTTCTCTCCCTCAAGGTATTTCTCTTCTCCATGCCTCCCCCGATCCTCACCTTCTCATCTCATATCTACAGCCTCCCTCACAAATTCCCCGGGGGGGGGGGCACTCTCTATGTATGATCTATAGTAACCATGTGTGTACACAAAATCCCGGGAAAGGGGTGCCTTTTGGGCCCCACTGGCGGGTACGGCCGGACCTGCCATTAGGGGTCCTTTTTGGGCCATTTTTGGGCAAAAGGGGTATGTTTTTAGGCCAAGAATATCCAACTAAAAAGTTCAAAAAATCCTGTTAAAAGGGGTATATTTTTCCTGGAATTTGGCCCAAATTTAGGGTGGTATCCCACCAATTTTGCCCAGTTTATGTGGGTATCCCACTAAAAGGGTTCCAATTTTGGCCGTTTTAGAGTATCCCTTAAAAAGGGGTCGATTTTGGCCAATTAAGGCTGGTGTCCCACTAAAAGGGGGCTGTTTTTTTCACATGTTAGGGGGTAATCCCGCCAAAAGGTGGGTGTTTTGGTGGATTTTTGTCCCAGTAAAAGGGGTCCTAATTCAGAATAATGTATGCACGTGGTATCCATAAATACAAGAGTGCCCCCCCCGGGCAAATTCCCTCATGTTTCTTTCCCCTGCCACTGGTTCCATTTTCTGTTTCCCCTCACTGAAAACACATACACAGAAAACTATGAAGTCCCCAAGGTCCTCTCATTTAGTCTACGCGTTTAACCACGGCGGAGCAAGAGGAGCCTGCAGACTAAGTCACGACGTCGAGGGAGCCGGTCCAGTGGCACCGTAGGTGCCATGGGACCGGCTCCCGAGACGGAGTGACTTGGTCTAAGGCTCCTCGCAGCTACGACGTGGTTAAATGCGGTTCTGACAACAAACAAAACACCTTCTAGTCTGTAAATACACTGTAAATATTTGAAATATAACTGTAAATACACTGTAAACTTTCCTACTTCGTCTGCAATGCGGGCCGCAGGCCGCCTCCCTAACGACGTCCTCTCATTGGCTGTAGGGTTTGGTAACCTAGAAACGCGTCATGAATTCAGCAGCGTGTGCTTGGTCCCCTGACCAAGTCACGCCGCTTGGTCTATAGGCGTCAATGGGAGAGTCACTGCCGTGCGTGTTAGAACCCCAGACTACATATTGTATACTAGAGATTGAGCCCCTACAAGCAAAATAATAAACTACTTCTAGACAGATTTAGGGCTAGCAGTCCAAAATTATTCAACTTGAAGATGCTGTGCCTGGTTTGCAGGGAGCCACACTTTTCCACCGGGTGAAGTCCAGGGGACCATCAAATCAAAAGACCCACTGACCCCCTCCCAAAACATTCTGTCCCTGACTCCACCCAGGTCCATCAAGGTCCACCCAGGTCCCCCCCCCCAGGTCCAACCAATTTGTGTACCGACCCCTGAAGACCTACTGGCCCGCTCCCTAAAGTTTCTGTCTGCCCAGGTCCCCCCCCCCACCCAGGTCCAACCAATTTGTGTACCAACCCCTGAAGACCTACTGTCCCGCTCCCTAAAGTTTCTGTCTGCCCAGGTCCCCCCCAGGTCCAACCAATTGGTGTACCAGCCCCTGAAGACCTACTGGCCCGCTCCCTAAAGTTTCTACAGGTGTGCCCAGGTGCCCCCCCCCCCCAGGTCCAACCAATTTGTGTACCAGCCCCTGAAAACCCACTGTCCCGCTCCTGTCCTGTTGCCTTATATGTATGGGTGCCTTCTGAAAATACCTATTGACCAAATCATTTCTCTGAAAGATTTCCCCCCGCATTTTCCTCAATAGAAACCTTAATAATTGTCCGATTGAAAAACCGTAAAAAGCTCCAGATAGCCAGTGTTTAGGGCTCCATGATGTGGACCTTTTCTTGTCTGTAGGCCCGTGGGGGGGGGACGCGTCCCCCCCGTCCCCCCCATTGGCTACGGGCCTGCTAGACCAGACTAGACCTACACATGAACGACTTCAGTCTAGCTTCAGATGACTAGGGTACTCCCGGGATTGGCGCGCGAACCCGGCCCCTGTCAACTCAAATGCGGGACTTCCGCATTACAATCTGAGCTTGTAAGTGTGAGCCGAGCGGTCACAGAAACGTGAAGAACAACACTCGTGTTAACAGGTATTTTACTTAATTTACAAGTACACTAAGATTTTGCTATATGTCACATGGACAAAGTGATTGTTTGGTATACATAGGTCATCATAGATATCTTGAATATTGAGACCAACCCCCAAAATACAAGCAGTATACAACAGATTGCTCTATTATCGCCCTGTCACACCGGGTCACTCACTAACTGTTCGCTGACAGTCGCCGGGTGGAGGAGGGGGTAAAGCATTTTGCGTACTCCGCACTGTTGTCAAAAAGAGTGATCCCTCCCTTACAATCACCTAAATCGGTGACTGTCTGAGACCAGAGTCTGGCAGAGATATAGTATAGACTGAGTCATTACCCGGTAGCCAGTTGGCTAGATTGTGACTGATAAATTTAGAACTTTAAATTAATATGCTGTCCTAGATATGATAAGGATCTAACAATCTTGTTGATTCCATTCTAACAATTTCCAACAATGTCTTTTGGACAGCAACATGGGGGTGCTCGTTGACCACGACCCAGACAGCAGAGCAGGCGGTCCCCCGGTTCCTTACGGGGCGCAGTTTGGTCAGTTTTCCACCAAGTATGAGATCCCGGAAGGTGCAGTCATCATGCCGCGACACCAAATGCGGGAGTTAATTCATCGGACGATCACAAATTGGGAGCCACGTAGTGATATGTAAGTTATAAACTGTAACGCAAATATTGTGTGAAGATGTGAACCAGACATAGTGGTAAATCTGGTAGTACTTTGCTTCCAGTGTGATTAATAACATATTTTAATTAGGAATGTCATACAAAAGAATCACAATTTTTACAAATATTAATTGTTTTCTGGAACACCAAATAAGTAAACTGTGTAGTAATTCTTAAAACAACCATATTTTAATCCCTAAATGATAAATTCTTCTACATCATCATTTTTTCAATTTCTTATACAGGTTCTTTTTCCGTCATGGCAATGGGATAATGGCGGCCGGTGCCGCGGCATCAGGCGTCTACTTCAACAATGCGCTCCGCACCAAATTCAAACTGCGGAACTTTGGGCCGCTCCTCACCTTCGGTCCAACAGCCATCATCCCAACCATCACCACCCTCATGATACAAAGCCTCATGGTGACCAACAGACTACTCCTCAATGAGTTTGAGTGCCCGTCGTGCGCCCAGATCCGCAGCAGCATGTACATGGTGGGGACGGGTTTCTGTCAGCCCCTCCTCCTGTCCCTCTTCTCCTGTAGCATCATCGCCAGCTACCGCTACACGGTGAAGATGCCGAGTGTGAAGGACCCCCGGGCGGTGTTGTTGTTCTACGGTAAGCTGCTACGGCCCCTCCAGGTGCCCATGTTGGGGCTGGTGTTGGTGAATGTGGGACTCGGGGTCTTCATGACCCAACAACAGCAGCTGGCTGTGGCCAAAGTACACAAGAGGCTACAGACGGGGTATTGAGCGGTTAGGGGCGCGGGGTTATTTAACCATGGAAGGACTGTGTAATGCTTTAATGCATCATGTGTATGGTTGTCATGATGCATGAGTGCAGCCCTGGTGAGTTAATCGCAGGTGCTGCATTGGTGCATCAGGCTGACCCTATGAGAGTGTCTCAACCACGTGGGGTCAGCATGATGCTTGAATGAAGCACTGGCAAGTTACTCTCGCTGGTGCTACATTGGTGTATCATGCTGACCCTATGGGAGTCTCAACCCTGTAGGGTTGTCATGATGCTTGAATGCAGCACTGGCGAGTTACTCGCCATGACTGCATTCATGCATCTTGACAACCAAGGGCATAATGCATCAAGGCATTATGCCGCCCTTAAAGGGTTAACGGGGTTGTGGGGCTTGTTGAATTGTATTGTACATGTGTATCATAGAGATGTTAATAAAGATTGTATAATGTACCATTACTTCTGAATTCAGTCATGACTGCAAGGTTCAAATCTTAGATACTACGGTAGTATAATCAATCAATACCAGAATTGAAAGATGCATCATCTGTTTTTATCATGTGATACATCGGTTTAAAAATAGATATGTAATTCCGAAGATATGGTGTGGGCTAACGGTATGATAGAAACAAATGGAAACATTCCTGTTCTTTTATACATCTTTTTTTTTTATTGAATCCTTTTTCTTTCCTACATTGCCAGATGACATGTATGTTACTACATCGTATATTTCTCTAGTTCTTGCATTTCAACAAAAATGAATTACAACGATTGCACATACATCAGGCGGACACACTAACATTTACAAGGCTGTGGGTTTCGTAATACGTCAGTGATACATCTTTAAGGCCACTCAAAATTGATTATTAGCTTTGCAGACAATTATTGAAAAGAATTCAGAGGAATTTTTAATTTTCAATGTATCAAGTTTTTCTGGGCAACCAGGAACGTCAATCGTTCTAGGTTTTTACTTTTTTGTACAGTTTAAATTTTATGTTTACATATTATCATTGTGTAGGGATGAAAGGGATAAATCTTTTAAAAAAACCACTTAAAATGTTCAAATTGAGGCCCCTGAATAAAGATCCTCTATAGTTAAGTACAGATCTTCGGGACAAAAAAAAAATTGAAATAAGAGAAACTCGTGAGGACTTTCATCCCTGTTAAGGCCACATGCCGTCCTTGAAGGGTTACAGGTTATAGGCCATCACCACGAAGCTAAAAATCATTTTAAGTGACCGAACATATTTACAATGCCGGTTGGTCTTACTGGAGTAGGTTTGAGCGGCCGCACAGAAAAGATTCTTGCCATCCCTATTTGATTTAAACTGTTTAAATTAACAAAATTTCATTTAATAATTTTCTAAATTCTATTCTTCGTTTAGCTTCACACCAGATACCAAACACGGGACGTTTATTACAACGCAATCTTTAACACTTTAGGCCCGGGTAATGTTAACTTGGTGTGATGCGGCACTGGCGAGTAACTCCCATGCGCTGCATTGGTGCATCATGCCGACCCTCTGGTGCATAAGTTACTCACCAGGGCTGCATCCATGACACAGATCTGTCCTCAAAAGGGTAAAGGTTTGTTTTTTTCCAATACTACAAATGCTCTTCTGTTCTGCACAGATCATTTTCAATCATTTTCACAAACACGAAAATAAGCAAGATAACAAGATTTATGCAACAAACAACAAAAACAACATAATAATAATTACATATCAACAATTTGAGACACTGGTTTTAAAGACATGGTATAATATTGCGATGGGATTCCCTTTGCTTTCAGTTACAACAGTACGCCTCACACGTTTCATCTCTTAAACTCTTTAATGATCGCATCATGCCATGATAAGGTTTCACGCTCCTTTGGCATCATGATGCGGGAATGCATCAACCCTGGAGGGTGTGCATGATGCAGCCTTGGCGAGTTACTGCATTCATGCATCATGACGACAAAATGCCTTAAGTGCTAATATTAAAGCACAATGCGGGCCTCAGAGGGTTAATACTCAAGTATACTTCATAATAGACAGGAGATACACGTGCCTTATATAACATAAATACACAGTGAACTAGTAACAGTCGTTGTTCAGTTGAGCCGAGTATAATCAAACTCTCAGACCTGGCGGAGTTACAACTTGTTTTCAGAATATTTACAGAATGGTACATCAAAGCATTGCACTTCTTTACCCTTTAGGGGCCGCATCGTGCTTTAATGAGTTGGGTTCTTTTTCAGCATGATGCTTGAATGCAGTCCTGCAAGCATCATGCCGACCCATAAGGAGTGGATCAATCCCATAGGGTCGGCATGATGCCTGAATGCAGCACTGGCTAGTTACTCGCCAGTGCTGCATTCATGCATCATGACGACAAAGGGAATACCACATTACTGCACTATACGGCCCTTAATGAGTCTACAGGGACACTCAAGCACTCTGACTGACACTCATGCACATGACAAACATCAACGCTTTTTAAGATTCAGTTTGTCGCATGCCATTGAGGGGACGCATAACACTTGTCTTATAGATCACGAATTTTTTGCTTCTGACTAGGGCTGCTTTCATGCATCATGCTGGTCCTACGGGGCAGATAAACATGAAGCCTCGAGGCATCATGCCTTTCTTAACGGTTCAATGAAAAGCGTAAAATTTAGGCACTTGACTACCGTAAATTCTCACGTGTAAGCCTAACCCTTGTATAAGCCGCACCCCATAACTTGGATGAATCCTATAAGCCGCACTTGGGTCTGATTATGGCTACTTTAGAACTGTCCTTTACTTCTAAAAACCCTTGTATAAGCCGCACCCCTAACTTATGATAACCCTATAAGCCGCACCCCTACCTTATGACAACCCTATAAGCCGCACTTGAGTTCGGACTCTAGTACAAGCCGCGGCTTACGTGAGAATTTACGGTAAACTCCCACTGAGTGGCTGGACCTGCCGGGTATGTCAGAATACCTACATGAAGCACCCACAGGGGAAAGTACACGAAGTGGTCCCATCACAAGGGACGAGTCATTTATCTCATCATTATTGTTTATCAATGTTTTTTTCCATGTAAATATATGTAGATTGTTGCTATTTTTCATGTAGATACCTCGAAATAATCACTTAGCGTCACTTGCAAATCACCTCGTCAATGGTTATTTCACTCCGACGGCCTACCTGTTCTGCACTAGGTCCTGCTCAAGCAATAACCACCGACTCGGTCACTTCAGCGTGAATTTCCGTCTATTTATCACCTGCCTACCATCTTGTAATAAATGACTCCTCCCTATATAAGCAGTAAGGCCAAAAAAAAAAAATTGTGTTCAGGTAACATGGCCAAAATAAATAGGGTAGGTAGGTCAACTTTTTTTTTTCACCAATTTTTTTTAAGGATTTTGAGACAAAATTCCTCCCGTTTTCATATAATTTTCGGTAAAAAAATAGTTTAAAAAAAGGTGTTTTTTGGTAGAAAAAACACAAAATACCTTCAATTTTTCTTTTTTTTTAAATGGGTAGGGCCCAAAAAATAGGGTCGCTAGGTATACCTGAACACAACTTTTTTTGTTGGGGGCCTAAGCAAATATCGGCTTAAGTTTAAGGCTGTTATACTCAGATTACGTACAACGCATCACCAATACAAGTACAGACTAACAGCGTATCGTACCCGTGACGGGCATTGTGCGGTGGTTGTGTGCGTGGTAGCGGATACTGTGGTACTCGAGAGACGAGAGGACGACCATAACAATACTGAACATAAAGATGGATTCCTGCCGACTATTTCTTTTTCTACATTTACAGAGGTCTAGCACCTTCTTTGTCAAGGCAGAGAACTTGCACATAAACCACAACCATAACCCTTTAGGGACGGCCTAGTGCTTAAATGTGCTACGCCATCAGCCGTTTATGATGCATGATTGCAGCCCTGATGAGTACAAGCCAAGGTTGTATTCATGCATCATGCCAACCCTGCAGGAATGTATCAACCCCAAAGGGTCGGCATAATGCTTGAATGCAGCACTGGTGGGTTACTCTTCAGTAATCCAATATGCATCAGAACATCGCAATTCAAAGCACTATGCTACCTTCAAAGGGTTAAGATTATTGGTGAAATCATTTTGTGCTGGAAAATTATACAACTGCTTTAGTGCTTTATCAGACTTAGGGTTTTACTATGTAAAGACGAGACCCAACCATCCTATTATAGACTGCAAACATAATCCCTTTGTGTGCGATACTGAGTGCCAATATGGCTTTTTAATTATATAAATAGTGGCCATGATTATAATAATGCTAAAATATGAAACGTAATACCGGTACATGATCAGGAGGATGGGACTGCAAATAAATAATACTTTTACAATAATACATACATATTGAGCACGAGAGGGAAGGAAAGCAGGGCTACTCTGAACAATAGAATATCCCTATTTAAATAAACGGAGTAATAATCTAATTTCATAATATACAAATGTACGATATCAGTTTGACATGATAATCTAATTTCTTCTTCGATTGATGAAGTTATGGGCGGAGGAGCATGTCGAAGAGGCTGGGTAGGTTATTGTCGTTGGTGTAGCGGCGTTGTCGCGCGTACTGTACGACGTACTGAAGTATGTGACCCACGTTCCAGCCACGACGACGAACTGACTCGATCACCTCCGGTAACTGAGAATAGAGGATAAGGAAATATTTTAATAATATAAATTGACGATTTTGTTTATCAGGGTAAAGCCATTAAGGTACAAATAGTCCTATGCGCTTTGTCATTATGTTGCATTCAGAAGAGTAACTTGCCAGGGCTGCATTCATGCATTATGTCGACAAATGGCATTAAAGAAATATGCCGCTGTTAAAGGCCTAAGATATTAAAGATGGGTTAGGAGCTAATTAGGGGCCAATTTTCAATTTTTCAGTTACACAATGTATTTTAGTCGTAATGCCTATACAAATGTGTGTGTAAACTTTTAAAGTCTACCGATACTTATAAATGCATAGAATAGAGAGAAAACCATGTCAGAATAGGTTGTGCGACCCACAGGCCACTCTATTACAAAAGCAGGCCCTCTTACATTGAATTCATGCATTTCCAAGTGTTAGATGGATTTAGAAGTTAACACACACATTGATATAGGCATTATGAATACAAACAAAAAGTGTAACAGAAAAAGAAAAATAAGTGATAAGTGGCTTACCCGTCGCAGGTCAGGAGACTTGAAGGTGTAGTAATGGACGGCGGGGGCCCCGGCACACGAGGCGGCCGCCCACTGAAGTAAGGCCTTCATCTGGGGGTTACCCCTGAACGCACCGCACCCCCAGTTACCTGTCGCTATCACATGGGGGCCCTGCAACATGGATACACAAGGTGTTAAAGCACCACACCCCCAGTTACCTGTAGCTATCACATGGGGGCCCTGTAACATGGATACACAAGGTGTTAAAGCACTGCACCCCCAGTTACCTGTCGCTATCACATGGGGGCCCTGTAACATGAATACACAAGGTGTTAAAGCACTGCACCCCCAGTTACCTGTAGCTATCACATGGGGGCCCTGCAACATGGATACACAAGGTGTTAAAGCACTGCACCCCCAGTTACCTGTCGCTATCACATGGGGGCCCTGCAACATGGATACACAAGTAGTTAAAGCACCGCACCCCCAGTTACCTGTAGCTATCACATGGGGGCCCTGCAACATGGATACACAAGATGTCAGAGCACCACACCCCCAGTTACCTGTCGCTATCACATGGGGGCCCTGCAACATGGATACACAAGTAGTTAAAGCACCGCACCCCCAGTTACCTGTAGCTATCACATGGGGGCCCTGCAACATGGATACACAAGATGTCAGAGCACCACACCCCCAGTTACCTGTCGCTATCACATGGGGGCCCTGCAACATGGATACACAAGATGTCAGAGCACCACACCCCCAGTTACCTGTCGCTATCACATGGGGGCCCTGCAACATGGATACACAAGATGTCAGAGCACCACACCCCCAGTTACCTGTCGCTATCACATGGGGGCCCTGCTACATGGATACGCAAGGTGTTAAAGCACCGCACCCCCAATATTTTTAGCTGTCTGATACCAAACTAAATATATCCTCTGAAAATAGATTTCTACTGTGCCTGTCTCTGTGTCTTTTTTAACCCATAAACATATTGTTTAATATATATTTATTTTGTGGAGGCCCATATAGTGCTGACTCACCCGTTGCTGCCTCCTGACGACCTCTACTTTAGCGGCGTCCATGACGGTGGCGGTGAGCGAGGCGGCAAACGTCTCGAGCTGCTGGAAGGGCACGTCTAAGGCATCCTCGTAGTTACTGCCCTCCTCCTCCTCCTCACTCGGGGCCCGGCGCCCCCGCCCCGCCGCCTAGGGGAGCAAAAAATGTACATTTAGGCTGCATAAAAAAAATTATCAGCTTTGCAAGCACCGCCCGCACCCTCTAAAAGGGGCCGCATGGAAGCTTTTTTTCATCATTTTACAAAAAAATATCATCAAAACCCCCGCATCCCTGATTTTTTATAATAAAAAAACATTTAAATTTCCGCCCCTTATGAAGGCATTTTTTGTGGCAAACAATTGATCAATTTTCATACATTTTACAGTTTTAGAATCCCCAAAAAGTACTCTATCATGCCATAGATTTACTTGTGAATCTCATGAGTACCTGGAATACTGTTGTCACATATCTGAATCTTAGGAATATGTTTCAAATAATGTAGACATAATAGCATATGGGGTATCTGAAATAGCGAAAAAAGAAAAGAGACCTCCCTCATCACTTGAAATGTAAAAAAAAAGAAAAAGTCACCTCCCTCATGGCCTAGAAAATTTATAACAAAACAAAATAAAAGCCTCCCTCCCGCACCATATTTTTTTGGAAAGTGTCCGCAAAGCTGATTATCAATTTTATGCAGCCTTATTTATTGTATTTTGATTAATATAATTAATTCATTTGTGTCAAGACTCAACCCTGCTTGTTGTATTAGGATTATCACATGGTTTGAACATTAGCCAAGAATGGCCAGTGCATTTTAAACATACTGAGTTGTATCATATTTAGGATTATTTAATAAATAAAGTAACCATTATCAATTTTCTTGATGATTTTATCATTGTAGCAATATATTCGCTATTAAACTGTATTAGAGACTAGAGACAAATGTCTTCAAAATAGGGATGTCATTGACATCCAATTTATGTTGTTGACGATTATTGACATATAGTTGTCAATATATCAATGTATTGCAATATAATATTGTTTATTGTCCCAGTAAGCTGAGAAAAATAACAAAAACAAAGGTTAATGGTAGCTGATCACCAGTCCCATTATCTTCACTGAAGATATTCACATAATGATCATCAATATGAAACACAAAACTCTCAGCCTTCGGTAGGAATCTGACCTCAGGCCAGTTGACAAGTATCCCAACTGTTAGCTCAATATTCAGACTTTGGACACTATGTACATTACCCTCCCCTACCTCCCTCTCATACTAAACATGGTGGAGAACAACCTTTTTAAGGGTGCACTGGATGCAAGCACATTCAGGTACAATGATGCAAGTGCATACCTTGTTTTCTCCGATGGCAGAGAAAAAAATTCTCATGAGAAAAATATTGACATAATTATTTTGACATCTCAAAATTGTCAATATGATATATTGCAATATTGACATAATAGCGATATGTTAATATAGCGGATGTCAATGACGTCCCTACATATAAAACATGTTACTGTGGAGTAGGCCCCTTCAAAAAGGTTATCAGCGTTACAGACACAGCTCGCATCATTTAAAAGGGGCCGCATAATTGTTTTTCATTTCAATTTTCCTCAGAAAAATAATACAGCTTATTCAAATCAATGAAGGTCAACAACCAGTTTCATGTATTTCGTTTTTTTACATTATTGTTATTATCCCATACACTGGGGTTTGGTCACCCAAACCATTGTACATTAACTACCGTAAAACCTCACGTATAGGCCGCGGCTTGTACGCGAATCATATCGCTAGTGCGGCTTATAGGATCGGCACAGAGTCAGGGTGCGGCTTATACGCGAGTTTTTGCTCCTATAGTACAGTATAAAAGTCACAAGAATCAGATCGCTGGTGCGGCTTATAGGATCAACTCAAAGTCGGGGTGCGGCTTATACGCGAGTTAGGCTTATACGCGAGGTTTTACGGTAGTATCATTTTCATCAATAAACTTTTATCAAACTCCAAACTCCCACCCACCTTCTCCTCCTCTGTCAGCTTATCTATGGCCTGGTGAATGATGTCCTGAACAAAGGCATCGGCAAAATCAAGCAACTGTCGATCGTCACCACTGTGTAAGGACCGTGAGCGGGAACGCTTCCGGGACTGTCGTCGCTGGTAGTCGTACGACTCGAGGTAATCCTGACCAAACATTTGTATAAAGGCGTCGTTAAACGACTCCATGAGGAGGTCTTGTACGAACCAGTCCAGGTGTGAGGTGAGGGTGGACTGCCGCTTACGTTGCTGGGGGGCGGTGGACGTGGGGGCGGAGGAGAGCAAGTCCAGGACGATCTCCCGGGAGGAGCGCCGGCCACGGTTCATCCCCCACGGCGGGAGCTCCTCCGGTGTACTGCATGCTGGGAACAGGATGTCCGTGCTGCTGTGTCGCGAGATGCTGCTTGCCCGGGAATCGGCGCTGCCTCGCCGAAACAACCGCTCACCTCCCAGACTGTGCCGGCGGAGATCGAGCCATGCCGGGTCGGCCACACTGTTACTAGAGTCTAAGAGCTGGTCGGCAAAGTTGGACAGCACTGAGTCTCTAAACCCGGAGGATCCCCGCCGCTGCTGGTATCGACTGCACGATAACTCCCCGAGCGATCCATGCCGCGCGAGAGAGTGAGCGAAGGACGACAGGCTCTCATCCATGGAGCCCTTCCTGCGTGGTTTATTGAGGGACAGAGAGCGTCCAAAGTTAACCCGGTGTGAGCCATGACTGCTGGTGGTACTGCTACTACTCCCCCCCGGGGCGGTGGTATCATACTCCCTCCGCTGCTGACTCCTCCACTGTGCCACGCCCCCCACCGCCTGCACCTGCTGGGTGGCCGTCCGCACCGCTGTCTCCAGACTCGCCTGCACGATCTGCCCGGCCACCGCCGCCGCTGTACCGCGACCTAACCGGGCCGCACTGAACCCGACCGCCCCCTCCTGGGCCCAGTCCCCATCTATAGAGTCCTGCCGCTGGTAGTGGTGGTGGTGGGGGTGGTAGGAGTGCTGGCTGCTGAGGAGACTTGTGTCTGACTTGGACTGGAGGTTCCCCCGTAGGCGAGCGTCGAAGGCTGAGAGGCGAGATTCTGGGAGTGGACGGTCAGGGCCGAGGTCGGGGTGGTGTGGGTAGGGAGGGTGGTCGTCCTCATGTGTGTTGGCTGCTACCACTGCTGCTGCTGCCGCCTACAATATGACGAGAAGTAGATTCAGTATTACCGTAAAACCTTGCGTAGAAGCCGCGGCTAGTACGCGAGTCAGATCGCTGGTGCGGCTTATAAAATCGGCACAGTCTGGGTGCGGCTTATATGCGAGTTTTTGCTACTATGGTACAGTACTAAAAGTCACCATACTCAGAACTCTGGTGGGGCTTATAGCATCGAGCCAAACTCAGGGTGCGGCTTATACGCAAGTTAGGCTTATACGCAAGGCTTTACAGTAGTGAGTTCTACATAGGAAGAGTTATACCCAGTGGGTCCGCCATTTTAAATTTCGCTGTTTGAGGTTAAACCCACTGATAAGATAGACTACTATGTATATAAATAGGGGACAGACACGGGACAGTGCATCTCCCTCCAGAACCCTATAGGATCGAGTGGGATTTTTTGGGAGTATTTTTTCCAGGACCAGAAATGTAGCAAAAAACAGAAAATACATGTACAACAAACTTCTATTTTTGCGGGTTGTCTCACAAGGAGGGGTTTAATATATTAGATTAAAGCAGGGACATGTATCATATGACCATATGATATGACACTCTAAAAGCATATTTCATACAGGATAAGTCCTTTCTCTAAGGGAGTGCTCATTTTTTAACAACAGGGGGGGGGGTAAAAAATTTGGACCCCTTGACCGGGGGGGGGGGTAAAAAATTTAGACCCCTCTTGGGGGGGGGTCAAAAAAATTCAACCTGTTTTGAGAGAAAAAGCCAGCGCGTTACTATGCTACAAGGGGGCGCGAACGCGCGCGATTTTCGGCCTGCCGGGGGGTAAAAAATTTCGACCCCTCTAAGGGGGGGGGGGGGGGTGAAAAAATTTCGCACGCTTCGCGCGAAATCTCACCGCCCCCCCCTGTTGTTAAAAAATGAGCACTCCCTAAATAGAGAGTTGTCTTGAAAAGGGAATTAATGGCTGCAACAAGACTTCACCTGCACTGCTTGGAAGGCGCTGGCGCTGTTAGCGACAGCTTCCTTGAGGTCGTCGGTGAGACTCTCTCCGTGCTGCGCACTGGCCCAGCTGTCTCGGTGCTGGAGGGAGTCAGCAAACCCTGCGTACAGCGAGTGGCGGCTACTGGGGCCCGCCTCCGCTCCATGCATCTACAACAGGGGGACAACAAGTTAAAACTTTAACTCTTTGAAGGCTGTATAGTACTTCAATGTGCTAGGGCCTGTGTCGTCATGATGCATAAATGCAGCCCTCGGCCTAGACTTGATGCACTTGTAGGGTTGGCATGATGCACTATGTGCCCAGTACACTATTTCACCAGAGTGAGATGTATACCATAATGGCTATTCAAATTGCTCTGAAATTGTTATCATTATCAATCGATTGTTATTAATATCAATCACTCAATCATTCTAATATTTAGAAATCTATATCAGACATATAGGACATAATGTGATGTGAAAACAGCCATTTCATACCACTGCCACATATTAGGGTTAAAGGGTAGAAAGTAGAAGTCCAGCCTACCTGTTGCCTAGAATTGTCCAGACTGGGTATAGACCCGGCAAAGTCTGTACTTGATCGCCGCCGGCTGCTACTCATACGTGCCACCTCGTTGAGTAGGGCCACCTCCTGGTGGCGCCACATGGCGGTGGCCTCCGCCCGGGGACTCCCGTCAAACTGCGCCACCCGGGGCGACATGTCCATGTGGGAGGAGCGGGGACTGCCGTCGTTAATGGAGGATCGCGGGCTGCTGTCGTAATGTGACGAGGTACGGTGCGGGTTAGAGCGTCCCTGACCCTGCGGGGGGACCACGTCTACAGGGGGGGAGAAGTAGGGGTGGGAGTCTAGGGGGTGGGATAACCGCCGGCCGCGGTCGTACCCACCGTAACATAGCAACACAGGGACCACACGACTGGCACTACTACTGCCGCTAGAGTTGTGTAGGTCGGGGTGGTTGGGGCCCGGTGGTCGGTTGTCGAGGTGGTGGTGGTGGTGGTACAGGGGGCTGCCACCAGAGTCGCTGCTAGACCAGCTGTGGTGGAGATGCAGGTGGTCCATGTCCCGCGGTGCTACCACTGGTCCCGCAGCCGCCGCCCCCTCCTCCTCCCCCGCACCACTCCCCGCACCCACAAACGCCTTCTCCACTAACTGACTCACAAACCGCACTATGTTCTCCTTGGCTTTCTGATCGTCGGTTTGATTCGACGAGTCGGAGGATGAGTCGAGGTCTAGCGGGAAGTCAAAGCTGAGGTCTTGTTGTTGTTGGGATGTTGTGGAGGGTGTCGGGGGTTTGTAGGGTTTGGGCTTAGCGACATCCGAGGGTTGGGTTTCCCCAAAGTTCTGCACGCCGGGCATCATCTGGGCCGCAAGGTTGGACCCCTCGTCCATAACGTTAGACACCTGAGGTCCAAACACACAAGGGTTTAGACGTTTTAACCCTTTAATGACAACACATTGCCTCATTTATTTTAGCCCTTTAATGACGACATGTTACCTTATTTTAATTAACAGTTCTAAGACGCATGGCAATAAGTTTCCCATATAGGTGAGTGTAACACAAGGTTAAACGCACAGTTGTGCCTCTACATGGGTAAAAATCGACACGGGCGACACGGCGACACAGCCCTTTTAGGCCATTTTAAAAATCGACGGACACAGGAAAGTTAGGGGTAAAAATCGACCCACAGGGATTTTTCTCTTAGTTCTTATATAGCTAAAAATCGACACGATGACTCAGCCTTTTTGATAAAAATCGACACGGCGACACGGTCAAAATTGTGAGGACCCGTGTAGAGGCACATAGTTTTATGACAACACGTTGCCTTACACATTTTAACCTTTGAATGACGACATGTTGCCTTATTGATTTTAACCTTGGCACATAGTTAAACGCGAAGTTTAATGACACTTTGTCTCCTTAGATGACAGCCTTATTTTTTTTCAACCCTTTAATGACATGTTGCCTTGTTGTTTCAACCTTTAATGAAGACATGTTCATTTATTTATTTTAGCCCTTCAATATGGGTGAGTTGGTGGTTATATAATGTTATAGTCTGGAAAGGGTGCTACTGACCATGGAGGAGACAAAGTCCTGGATGCCGACGGCCCCGTGGGGTACCTCCTCCTTAATGGCCGCCGGTCGCTGCCGTGTCTCCGGATGCTGGAACGTCTCGTAAAGCTCCTCCAGGTCTGAGCTGAGGTCCGAGCTGTACCGGGTACTGCCACTGCTCCGACGTGACGTCGTCAGGTCAGAGCTACGTCGCGACCCAACGTCACTCAGGTTGCTACTACGGCGCCGCATGCCCATCATCCAGGAACGCTCACCTGGGGAAGAGAAGGAGGAGGGTTAGGTAAAGGTGAATACAGTAAGTACCGTAAATTCCCGCGTATAACCCGCATCTCGCGTATAACCCGCACCTCCAACTTAGGAGAATCATATAACCCGTTTCTGGGTTTGAAAACTTCTATTTTAGTACTGTTCTATAGTAATAAAAACCCTTGTATAACCCGCACCCTATATAGGCATGTTTGGTATTAAATGAAAGCTGAGGTTGGTTCGCGTACAACCCGCGGGTAGTACGCGGGAATTTACGGTACTTGTATATTAGCTTCAGCTTGTATGTTTTTTGTCAATTGAAAAAAAAAAGTGATGATAAATTGAACGGTGGTCTAGAGGTAGATTCTTCTAGTATGGCACGCTGTAGCCCTGCCTCAGTGGCCCAATGGGATCAGCACAGAACTGAGACCCTGGGGTTGTGAGTTCGCTCCTTGGTCAGTTCACATGTTTTAATTACTGCTCTATAACGCAACATACACGTCATATGCGCAGAAAACGCCGCACTGGACGTGTTCACGATGGTAGGGAACCACCTTAACAGGGAATACTTGCATTGTTTTACCTAGTAACTTTGGGGGCTTTGTCAGAAAAATATATATTTTATACCCAACATGCCCAGATAGGGTGCGGCTTATACAACAGTACCGGGTATACTTACTACAGTACTAGAGTAGACATTTTCAGACCTCCTGTGCAGCTTGTAAGATTTGTTAAAGTTGCTGCTTGATTATATTAGGCCTACCGTATAAGCCGCGGCTAGTACGCGAGTCAGGCTGAGCTATCTTTTGATACCAAACATGCCTATATAGGGTGTGGCTTATACGAGAGTTTTTATAAGTATACAACAGTACCAAATCAACAATTTTCAGACCCCCTCTGTGGCTTATATAATGTCAAAGTTAGGGGTGCGGCTTATACGCGAGTTAGACTTATACGCGAGGTTTTACGGTAATTTGGCTTACCGTATTCAATGTAGTAAGCGCCCTCTCCCTAATATAAGCGCCACATTCAAAACTATCCCCATTTTCCGGCTATTTTTCAGACTAGAATATTTTCAAATTTTCACGGTGTCGGAGACAGTTAATGTGTTAAGTACTAAAATACAGTATACTGTATAGCCATTTGGAAGTGGAAAGCTTTAAACTCAGAGATTTTATGGTAGGGTCAATCAGACAATGCCACTTTCACCACATATGAAAAATTAATCTTAACAAGGAAGGGCTTGAGGGCTAAAATGTAGTGTTCTTAGTCGAATGTCGCGGGACATAAATAATCTCGTCGAGAGTGGATCCTCTTTTTTCGACTTTTTTCGGACTTATCCCCTCAAGCTAAAAGTAGGCCTAAAAAAGTAGGCCTAGTCCCAATAGGAATTGATTCTATTATCCCCTCAAGCTAAAATGAAGGCCTAGTCCCAGTAGGGATTGAATTTATATAGGAAGATTTTATTATCCCCTCAAGCTAAAAGTAGGCCTAGTCCCAATAGGAATTGAATTTATATAGGAAGATTTTATTATCCCCTCAAGCTAAAATATAGGCCTAGTCCCAATAGGAATTGAATTTATGTAGGAAGATTTTATTATCCCCTCAAGCTAAAAGTAGGCCTAGTCCCAATAGGAATTGAATTTATGTAGGAAGATTTTATTATCCCCTCAAGCTAAAAGTAGGCCTAGTCCCAATAGGAATTGAATTTATATAGGAAGATTTTATTATCCCCTTATGTAGGAAGATTTTATTATCCCCTCAAGCTAAAAGTAGGCCTAGTCCCAATAGGAATTGAATTTATGTGGGAAGATTTTATTATCCCCTCAAGCTAAAAGTAGGCCTAGTCCCAATAGGAATTGAATTTATGTAGGAAGATTTTATTATCCCCTCAAGCTAAAAGTAGGCCTAGTCCCAATAGGAATTGAATTTATGTAGGAAGATTTTATTATCCCCTCAAGCTAAAAGTAGGCCTAGTCCCAATAGGAATTGAATTTATGTAGGAAGATTTTATTATCCCCTCAAGCTAAAAGTAGGCCTAGTCCCAATAGGAATTGAATTTATATCGGAAGATTTTATTATCCCCTCAAGCTAAAAGTAGGCCTAGTCCCAATAGGAATTGAATTTATATAGGAAGATTTTATTATCCCCTCAAGCTAAAAGTAGGCCTAGTCCCAATAGGAATTGAATTTATATAGGAAGATTTTATTATCCCCTCAAGCTAAAAGTAGGCCTAGTCCCAATAGGAATTGAATTTATGTAGGAAGATTTTATTATCCCCTCAAGCTAAAAGTAGGCCTAGTCCCAATAGGAATTGAATTTATGTAGGAAGATTTTATTATCCCCTCAAGCTAAAAGTAGGCCTAGTCCCAATAGGAATTGAATTTATATAGGAAGATTTTATTATCCCCTCAAGCTAAAATGTAGGCCTAGTCCCAATAGGAATTGAATTTATATAGGAAGATTTTATTATACCCTCAAGCTAAAATGTAGGCCTAGTCCCAATAGGAATTGAATTTATATAGGAAGATTTTATTATCCCCTCAAGCTAAAAGTAGGCCTAGTCCCAATAGGAATTGAATTTATATAGGAAGATTTTATCATCCCCTCAAGCTAAAAGTAGGCATAGTCCCAATAGGAATTGAATTTATGTAGGAAGATTTTATTATCCCCTCAAGCTAAAATGTAGGCCTAGTCCCAATAGGAAGTGAATTTATATAGGAAGATTTTATTATCCCCTCAAGCTAAAAGTAGGCCTAGTCCCAATAGGAATTGAATTTATGGGTGGTTCCAACCAATCGTTGACATTTGGCCTTGGAGAGAGCCATGGTGGGATAATTTTCAAATATAGCAGCAGATAAAAATCCTTTTGGGTCAGTATAGTAAGGGTCTTGGGTCAACTGTGTACAAAGTTGGAACAGTTAAATCCTAAAACTGTTGCTATGGCAACCAGCCAAAGTTCTCATGTCAATACCCTGGAGTATCTGTGAGGCTACGAGTCACTCACTTATTCTTTAATAATAGATCTAGCATTTAGATTTATCTCAAAGTATCTTTAGCCATGGGATACATATATGATGTGTAGAGGGGATATTGTGGGTCATATCTGTATGCTTTTCTAATATCTGGTAATGTTTTTTATAACTTTTTTTTATTTCTTTAAGAGTATGGGAGAAATTGTATAAGGCTGGACAGCACTGGTTTCAATGACCAATTTTTCTCTGCTACCCGTCAGATCTCTCTAGCAACTGGAACCCTATAGAATATCTTTAATTTCTACTTGAACTTATAGTAGGGCATATTGCCTGTAAACTGGTATAAGGGCCTTGGGGCTCTCTATATCCTAAGTGTGTTTGTCATGTCCATAAAGAGGGGTTTATTTATGAGTGACTCGTAGCCTCATATGCCACATGATGGTGAGAGGGAGTAGTGAGTAATGGTTTGGCTAGGGAGTAGAAAGCAAATTTAAAGGTGGTATATTCCTAATTACACTACACCTTTAGATATTGCATTGGGGAGTATTCAATACTTTACAAAATTACTCTAGACCAGGTAGAACCTGAGATATTTCCACTTGAAGAGGCCATATCTGCACACTTTGGATTCATAGCATACAGTTCCTTTTGATGCCCTTATCTAGGGGGGGGGGGGGGGTCCTGGGTTCTAAGGAACTAGCCCACAGCCTTGATGCACTAAGAAAGTTTTACCCTAGCTAGTCTCGAGATAAAGATAATTAGCTCCATGCCACTTTTTACAGCATATAAATCGGACAATTATCAAGGTCTCTAGAGATTAAACCATGAGAATATGATTCAGTGTGTTACAGTTATATGAATCATTAGTTGCATCTGTTTTAATATAAATCTGCCAAGTTGCACCATTAAATCGATGTAGTGTCACCTTAAAATAATGAAAATGTAATGTAATACTATTCCCTGGCACAGCTCCCTTAATAATGGTCCAATTCACACCCAAAAAAGATCAAAATGAAGCTCTAGGTGCATGGAATACAAATCTGGGCTTTAAATGCGTGACACATAGTTGCGTGACGCGTAGTTGCGTGACTCGTACAGACGTAAATAGTTTTATCCTGGGGAAAATAATGCCATTTTTGTAACCTTGGTATTTTCCTAGCACAGCTCCCTTAATAATGGTCCGATTTACATCCAACAAAGATCAAAATGAAGCCCTAGGTGCATGGAATACAGCTCTGAGCTTTAAATGCGTGATGCGTAGTTGCGTGATGCGTAGTTGCGTGATGCGTAGTTCCCGCTGCTCTATTTGTGTTGCTATGTATGAATAATTGAATTTTTTTTGCAGGATAATTCCTTGTATTATAGAGCTACTTTAAGTGTGAATTTGATAGTTATATAAAAATATCATAGGAGCTGTGATGATATTCTGTTTTATTTCTGAGTGACTAGTAGTCTCAGAAAAAATACACAACTTTACCAAGTTTCTTTTCAATTCAGTATTGTGACAAGAGTATTCAATATTTTCACAATACTGTTTTTGCATATATATGCATGGCAGTTATTTGTTGTATTACGATTTGTAGTTAGTTTCTATAGTATTTCTGTAAAAAAGCTAGGGGGGTATCTTTTAGCCTAATAAGTGAGTGACTCGTAGCCTCAAAAGTACACAACACTTATGCAATGACCCAGGACCTTTTTATTTTGGTGTAATGAAGGATTTAAACATATCCAGTATTTCATTCATTCATTTCCTATAGGAAAATGATTAGAAAAGTCAATTGCCTCTTCCATTCTTGTCATGGTATAGTTTAAAACTTATATTTGTTGAAAAAAATCTGTAGAAAACTGCATTTTTGGCCTAATTTAGCCTGTTTTCAGCCTGTGACAGCTTTAATATTGGTCACAGATGGTCAAAACTATGGTGCCCCTTGTAGCCCTAGATGAGCCTGACCTGATAGGCTGTAGAAATGTTGGTTTCATAGACTTTCCACATAGTTATAGCCTGCCAAAGCCAAAAATCCTGATATGTCAACAACTGGCTGGAACCACCCTTTAAATATAGGAAGATTTTATTATCCCCTCAAGCTAAAATGTAGGCCTAGTCCCAATAGGAATTGAATTTATATAGGAAGATTTTATTATCCCCTCAAGCTAAAAGTAGGCCTAGTCCCAATAGGAATTGAATTTATATAGGAAGATTTTATTATCCCCTCAAGCTAAAATGTAGGCCTAGTCCCAATAGGAATTGAATTTATGTAGGAAGATTTTATTATCCCCTCAAGCTAAAAGTAGGCCTAGTCCCAATAGGAATTGAATTTATATAGGAAGATTTTATTATCCCCTCAAGCTAAAAGTAGGCCTAGTCCCAATAGGAATTGAATTTATATAGGAAGATTTTATTATCCCCTCAAGCTAAAAGTAGGCCTAGTCCCAATAGGAATTGAATTTATATAGGAAGATTTTATTATCCCCTCAAGCTAAAAGTAGGCCTAGTCCCAATAGGAAGTGAATTTATATAGGAAGATTTTATTATCCCCTCAAGCTAAAAGTAGGCCTAGTCCCAATAGGAAGTGAATTTATATAGGAAGATTTTATTATCCCCTCAAGCTAAAATGTAGGCCTTGTCCCAATAGGAATTGAATTTATATAGGAAGATTTTATTATCCCCTCAAGCTAAAAGTAGGCCTAGTCCCAATAGGAATTGAATTTATATAGGAAGATTTTATTATCCCCTCAAGCTAAAAGTAGGCCTAGTCCCAATAGGAATTGAATTTATATAGGAAGATTTTATTATCCCCTCAAGCTAAAAGTAGGCCTAGTCCCAATAGGAATTGAATTTATATAGGAAGATTTTATTATCCCCTCAAGCTAAAAGTAGGCCTAGTCCCAATAGGAAGTGAATTTATATAGGAAGATTTTATTATCCCCTCAAGCTAAAAGTAGGCATAGTCCCAATAGGAAGTGAATTTATATAGGAAGATTTTATTATCCCCTCAAGCTAAAAGTAGGCCTAGTCCCAATAGGAATTGAATTTATATAGGAAGATTTTATTATCCCCTCAAGCTAAAAGTAGGCCTAGTCCCAATAGGAATTGAATTTATATAGGAAGATTTTACGAAGAGAACGGGATAAACGGAGAAAGGGAGAACGGGATAAAGGGAGAATGGGACAAACGGAAAGCGGATGAATGGATCAAGAGAGAACGGGATAAAGGGAGAAGGGGATGAACGGAGAACGGGATAAATGGAGAAAGGGATAAACAGAGAACGCTATCAACGGCGAACGCGATAAACGGCGAACGCGATAAACGGAGAACGTGATAAACGACAAACGGATAACGGGATACGATAAACGGGGAAAGGGATAAACGGGGAAAGGGAGAACGGGATAAACGGAGAACGGGATAAACGGAGAACGGGATAAACTGAGAACGGGATAAACGGAGTACCAATATAATCCGACAAAACGAAAATCGCAAATATCTTCGCTGTTTACGCTCCGATCGGCCCGATTTTCGGAAGGGTAGGAGAACTTCAAAATCGTTTTTGGGTCAAATCGTTTTGGGGCTCAAAATCGGTTTTGGGGGCAAAATCGGTTTTGGAGGCAACATCATCTGCAGCTCACGCCGCCCCCCCCCCCCCCCGGCCAACCCGACACGTCGAACTCGAAGCGAAGCTGCAACGAAGATGGTGTCGCTGCTGACGCTCTGATCGACTCGCTTTTTCGGCCGAGACGTAAAACAGCGGTTATGTGCTGCCGGGCGCTGACGCCCACAGCCACCTGCTCGCCCCCAGCCACCTACTTTCCCACAGCCACCTGCTCACCTACAGCTACCACCTGGAATTCGATTATACATGACTTCCAATATATGAAATTAGGGTAGCTTCTTCTGGCGATTAGTTATTACGATTCTGCTGTCAGAAATGAGAAATAACGTACTGTACTCAAATTAGATAATCCATTTGACTTTCGGGGGGGGGGGGGATTGTCACAGCATAAGTAGAAGTTATAGAGGTACAAGGAAGGGCTTGAGGGCTAAAATGTAGTGAGAGTGGAAGAATTGATACATTTTAGTAGCGGCAGCAAATTGATACATTTTAGTAGCGGCTGCAAATTGATACATCTTAGTAGCGGCTGCAAATTGATACATTTTAGTAGCGGCTGCAAATTGATACGAGTTGGCGCCCGCCATGTTGGATTTCTACTGTCCTCACGTGACACCAGTCCTGACTTCTGATTGGTCGAGAGCTGAATCACGCCAGAGCCGCCGTCTTTGGCGGCAGGCGGCAAGCAAACTGGCATCGATTCGAATCGATAAATATGCTCTAAATGGCCTAAATAATCATCTTTTCAACCCCCAGCACATGTTTTCGGCCTAAAATTCGAAAATAAAGAGAATGGCGCTGGTCTTAACCCTGAAAACAAAGTAGATCCTGAGATATCGACTCGTCGGCACGCCGAAAATTGTTGAAATGCGAGTTGAGGCCCGCCAGGCTAGCGTGATTCACCTCTCGACCAATCAGAAGTCAGGGCTGGGGTCACGTGATCTTCGGAAATTGTTGTTGTTTTAACGATTTTCGGCGTACCGACGAGTCGATATCTCCGGATCTACTTCGTTCTCAGGGTTGCGACCAGCGCCATTCTCTTTATTTTCGAATTTTAGGCCAAAAACATGTGCTGGGGGGTGGAATGGTGGATATTTGTACCAATTTGAGCAATTTTATCGATTCGAATCGATGCGAGTTGACGCCCGCCATGTTGGATTTCGTTCGGTCTTTCTACATTTTTCATCGATATGTGACCAAATACTTCGTTTTGGAGGCTCAGACCTGTCCCATTGTCTTTATTTTCGAATTCTAGGCCGAAAACATGTGCTGGGGGGTGGAATGGTGGCTATTTGGACCAATATCGACTCGTCGGCACGCCGAAAATTGTCAAAAAAACAACAATTTGTGAATTACAAAACAATGAAGTACGATGAAATAAGCGTATGTGATGTACCATTGAAAGGGCAATACTGATAAAACAGGTGTTGAGGTAAGTAATGGCACTTTACATTATTAAAATAGTAATATAGGTAGGTAGATATAAGGATGGAAACAACCTGTACATTTGTCAGAAAAGTGCCATGATCCATTTTATTTAGGTCAAGTACAGTATTTACATGATTTACAACAATCCAAAGCATTTTATTGCATCAAGTACAGATGGAAAGTTGGGAAACTGGCTTCTGCATCATATAATACCAAAACCTAAGTGATTCACTTAAAATTAAAGAAAATGGAGAACAATAACAGTCAGGAAAAAGTGTGAAATATTAATCTCGGCGAGATCATGAAGTCTGTGGTAGCTTTCAGAGCTTGAAATCGTGGAATTATATCTCTCCTCGATAAAAATATCATCATTACAACTCAAAACTAAAAAATCCCCTTACCTTCTCCGATACCGAATGAGGCGGTGGAGTGGTGGCTGAGGCTGTCGCTGCTGGTGTCGGAGCCGTCCGAGCGGTCCCGGTGACTGCCCCCGGGTCCCCGGTCGTGCCCGGAGGAGGGGGGCGTGGCATGCTCCTGTAGCCGGCTCTGGGTGAGTACTAGCGCCGCCTGGTGAGCTGCGGCTGTCAGGATGTCCACCGTGAGACCCTCACTGTAACGCTCCACATCTGGGGGCAGATAAACAGAGGGATTTTTTTTTTAGAAAATTCGGAAATCAGAGATTTAAAACAATATTTGTTTATCCCCCAACAGCACAGACTTTAAGGACAGTGAAAAACAGGGATTTTCTTCTAAAAAATTCTAAAACTGAAATTTCAAGAAAGCGAGTTAATTGGCAGGCTGTGAATATTCTTCATCTTGACAACGAAACTGCAATATTTACTAAAGCACTATGCGGCCCTTACAAGGTTAAAGTTCCGCTTAGGCAGTGGTCATATCTTAACAACAGTTGGTGGATTTGGGGCCCCTTGAGGGGAAAGGGAGGGGGAAACCAACAAAATTTGGATCCCCCCTCTTGTCAGGGAACTCCCTTTTAGTGAAAAGGCCAGCGCATTACTATAGCTTAAAGGGGTCCAACCCCTGTTGTTAGAGATTGCCCCTGACATTTTTGAAAACTTAGAAGTAGCACTTCTTTTTTTTTAAACACTCAAAAACTTTTTTTTAAATGACTTTTAGCTAGCATTTTTTCTCAAAATCTGGAAAACAACTGACAAAATAGGACAATTTCTTTCTGAACTGTCAGTTAACTGACTTTTAAACAAACAAAACTAAACTAAATTTAACTGACGAGTGGGACCCCTGAGAGTTAGTTAGTCTTACGGTTACCTGCAGTTTTGTCCTCGGGTGTGGTGTCGCAGGTGGCCTTCTGCAGGAAGCCTATGAAGGCCTTGTTCACTTCCCGCAGTATGAACTGGTCCTGGTACTGCCGCAGGGAGGCCCCCGTCAGAGCGTCTATAGCACACACTATAGACCGCCGGTTACCTGAGCTGTCAACCTGAGGAGTGCAATGATATGGATATTGCTGTACAAAATGTATGAAAAAAGCAAAATATTAATGGATTTTCGAGTATTAAAGCACATTATACCGTAAAACTTCGGCTATTGGCAGGGGGGAGGGGGCTTTTCATTTGCTATAAGTCGAATTTTTGGCTTGTGGGCAAGGTTTTACTATATCGGAATATTTTTTTTACGAGCCAATTTTTTCCTCTAAAACTCACCGGTACCGTAAATTCCCGCGTATAACCCGGGGGTTATACGCAAACCAAACTCCCAGTGCAGATTCTACAAAATTCACAAGGTCTAGGTGCGGGTAATACGTGGGTTTTTGGCAGTATAGTACAGTATTAAAATCGCAGTTTTCAGACGTTATAAGCGGGGAATTTACAGTAGATACTACAATTTCATTAAAATACAACGTGTGAATTTTGTTGGTTATTTTTTTAATAAATTCATATCAGTTTAAATTATTTACTGTGATTTTCAATATACAAGTTTTGAGTTCGCCGTTCATAAATGTATCATAATACCGGTATATTTTTACGCTGAATTACATTTGTGAGAAGCGTCACAACCTCTAAAAAGAGCCAAGGTTTTACGGTAATAGAATATAAATTCTCCACATTCCATCACCCCATTATATGATGATATTTCCCTCTGAGAGCAGCAGTTGACAACTTAGGCCACTTAAAATTGATTATCAGCTTTGCGGACAGCCTGTTTAAAAGGGCTGCATCAACGGTTTTTTTGGGCTATTCAATAAAAACAAACAGTCAAAAGGGGCGCCCCTATCAACTTTTTTTTTTTAATTAAAAAAAAAAGAAAAATTCACCACAATTAAAGAGCAATTTACGGCATCAAAAATACAAAATACACACTTTTAAATGATCCCATCGTATTCCCATGGCCTAATTATCTATAAATACATGTTTAATTTAATATCTACACTAAATATTAAGCCCATAGCAAGAAAGTGACTGTTAATCAAAAAAAAAAAAGTAACCTCCCTCGCAGTATGAAAAAACGATACATAAAAAAAAAAGCCTCACAGGCGTGGTGTCCTTGAAGTCCCCCGTGTAGCGCAGTGTCTTGGCGTAACCTTCGTGTGCCGAGTACGTCTCGAAGCCTTCTACCCACAAGGCTTCATTCTCCTCCATGGCTTCAGCAATCACCATGGTAACCAGGAACTCGGGACACGTCACGAAGCGGATCTCCTCCTACACAAGCAAACAGTGCAATTTTGATTAATTTCCTTCTTTTTTTTAAAATTCAGGACATTGTACATCATATATTAAGATTTGTACATTGTTTGCTGATTTTTTTCTAAGTAAATTTACTTTATCTCATGAATTGTTAATTGATATTTTGTTACCGGTACTGACCCTTTATGGGCTGCACACTGCTTTAATGTATTATGCCCTTTGTTAACATGTTGCATGAATGTAGCCCCGGTGAGTAACTCGCTACATTTATGCATCAAGCTGATCCTGCAGGCCTGATGCACCTCAGAAACCCCTTAGCGAGTATACTCACCAGGACTACATTCATGCATCGTGAATTTACAGGACACAGCATATTGAAGCACTATGCGGCCCTTAAAGGGTTATCAAAAGATATGCCAACATGACGTACCTGTACTCGCCCGGTTCCCAGTACTCCTCCTCCAATCTTCTTATTTGCAAAATCAACCTGTTTATAAAACAAACGCGAGGCTACTTTAATAGACAGTTGACATGAGGTGATTTATATTTTTGTTAAATTTTACATGCACATTCTTAAAACTTCATTTTTACGTTAAAATATTTGTCTTATTCAGCTCTTCCGCCTGACAGTCTTCTCCTTCTGAACATCAAATTAATGCATACTGTATAAGGGAAGGGGTGTCTAAATTTTAGTTGGTTTTAGATGAGAGCAAGGAATTTAAGGGAGTGATCATTTTTTATCAAGTGAAATTCAGCATGGAGCACATTAATTCACCTCCTCCACTCCCCGGAAATGTTACTGCCCTCACGGGTCAAAAATCGCACGTGATTCTACTGACCTGTACGGAGGGGTGGGGCGCGTCCTCTATGAACCCCTCGGTGTGGACCAGGAGGGGACAAAGCGGGATGTCCGTCTGCTGCCACCAGTCCAAGTCATGGCTGTCTGCATTCTCCAACACCTACAGTACAAACACAAATTCAACTTTTATTTTCCGAATTTATTTATTATTAGTTTTATTTTGTTATATTTTCTTTTTCCAGAATTTAGAGAGAAAAAATCCCAACATGAAAGAAATTATTTTTAGACTTTCCTATTATTTCCACCTTATTTTATATGTAGAAATATTTATATACTGGAAGGCCAAGTTGGCAAGTTCGGAAAAAAAGACTTCCTTTGTCATCAAAAGATCTAAATCACATTGTGTATGATGTACTGTTAACTACCGGTAATAGTTGTTGGATATTGTTTTAATTAGTTTAAAAGTATCAAGTGAAACTTACCTTTCGCGTAATTGTGATATTTCCTGAAGGTCCATCGGGCTCAGCTGCGAGTCGCTCAAAGTAATGTAGAATACAGCGGAGCTTGGCTTTCTGTGGGTCACTGTGAGAGGGAACAGGTGAGGAAAATAAAAAATGAAAAATTGATGAAAAAAAAATCTTGCACAAAAGTCGCGGCTGGTACGCGAGTGAAAGTGTGGCTTACATGTAAGTTTTTATAAGTACACTACAGTACTAAATTAGCTTTAAATTAACTCCCAGGTGCCCTTTGAGACTTTGGGGGTAAAACTTTGGCCTATGGCAACAGTACATAATGCTAAGTTATTACGTTACATTAATGCATTTTTGATAAAGAGTTAAAGGACTTACTTGGACAAGTGTGGGTAGAAGTTGACAAAGTTGATGGTTCTGAATGTGGCTTCTTTGGGCGTTGGACCAGGGAACAAACACAGGAAGCCGCATGCCACGATGGACGCTACCAACCGTCTGGGTAGGACCACCCGACCACCTGCCAACAGAGACAAACAGGCATCTATCATATTCTGTGTAATTACAGTATTAATCCTTGAACAGTTTTAATCCTATTCTTCAATAGTTTTAATCATTTAATGTTCCTAAACGGAGAAATCATGCCACCCCTTCAGGAGTGTTTGTCAGCGCCCTTCTCAGGCATCCCGAGGGGATAGCATGATATATTAAAGTGGACTCCCCAGGGTTGCATTCATACACTATGACGATAAAGGGCATAATGCAATAACGCATTATACGGCTCTAAACATTTTAAGGACGGTATAATGCATGAATACATCATGCCCATGGTCATCGTAATACATGAATGCAGCCCTGCTGAGTAACTTCCCGGTGCTGCATTGGTGCATCATGCCGACCCTTGAGAGTGTTGGTGAGTAATTTTCCAGTGCTGTATTCAAGCGCCATGCCAACTCTACAGGCTTGAGGCACTCCCGAAGAGTCGGCAAGATGCACCAATGCAGCCCTTTAGAGTAGACTTGCCAGTGCTGCATTCTGCAATAATGCATTGTGACTACAAAGGACATAATGCAAAGATTAATTGTGTGATTAGCATCACATGTGACCCAGGGCTCTAATAACGATAGTCATAGTCATAACCATAGTCATAGCCATAACCATAGTCATAACCATAGTCATAACCATAGTCCTTGTCAATAATTGAAGTCACAAGCCATCCATGTCTTTGTGTACTACTAAAGGCCTTTCTCTTGGGGTTAAAAGCGTCTCACTTTTTCATCTCACCTTCCCTTCAACACTGAGCTCTATGGGTGTCTGTGTGAACGCTCATCTTTTAAAGGGTAGATTCAAGGTCACTGGCCTATTCTTTAGCATTAGTTCACACAGACTTGCTTTTAGGGCTGTTTTTGACTTTTTTTGGTGGGCTTTTTTCATGGGCAAAATTTTTTTTTGGACATTTTGAAAAAAAGAGGGAGACACCGATTGTTCCACAGTAGAACTTTAGCTTTATTTTGAATGGAAATACCAAAAAACAAAGGCAGGGCGAACATTCAAAGGCACCTGACCAATCTACATTTTTTGTAGGAAAACCGTCTCACAGAGACCTAGGGTACCCCTGGGTCAATAAAGCACCATGCAGCCTTTAAATGTTGAACTCACCCTTGTGCTGCAGCAGTAGTGGCACGTCGTGTCTGTCAGCGAGCAGCTCCGGCAGCTGCAGCGCCCTCCTCAGCACGGTCGGCAGAGACACCTGGTGGAAGCCGCGCCGCTCCTCCTCCCCCACCTTCTGTAGGAACCCCCCCAGGCCCCGGAACACGGCCTGCACGCGCTGGTCACTCCCCTCACGGCCCTGCACAAAAACATCTTTCAGACACAACATCTATGTACAGTGTTTTCAACACTACTAATGACGAAAATGTATTAAAATTCTTAAAGGAAACCCAACTATGGGACAAAATATGAAATGGAAAATTAAAAAATAAATAAAATAAAAAATACAAAAAAAAAATACAAAAAATACAAAAAATGGAAAAAAAAATGGGGGAGACTAGTTTGGCGAGTCGGGATGTATCACTCCAGACTGATGGCACACAGTTTGTATCAGCTTGGAGTTTTCATTGCTTCCCGACTATACCTATGGCTGCTCTTTCCCATGCTGTGGTAGACTTACAGCATAACAAAGGCCTGTCCCTCTCACACCATGTCTATGTGGTGTCGGAGGTTAAAGAACCCTTGCTTCGGTAAATGTGTAGGAGCGGGATTTCTATCTTTTGGCTCATCTCATAGATTCGATCATCCTGGATACGATCATCCGAGGTAGGCCTTCGGCCTACCTTCTTACTTGTGAAAAACTGAAACTTGAGTAAGTCTCACCTGCATAGTCAGTGGGACGTTAAACTACACAAACAAACAAACAAAGTTGTTACCATAAAACCTCGCGTATAAGCCTAACTCGCGTATAAGCCGCACCCCGACTTTGGGCCGACCCTATAAGCCGCGATCTGAATAGGGTGGCTTTAGTACTGTACTATAGGAGCAAAAACTCGCGTATAAGCCGCACCTGGACTCTGTGCCGATCCTATAAGCCGCACCAGCGATCTGATTCGCATACTAGCCGCGGCTTATACGCAAGGTTTTACGGTATTTGTTATTTGTGTCACTGATTTGGGCAATGTGACTGTACTGTAAACACTCTGATAGAAGACCTTTCCAGTTTTAAAAAGGCGATCAAATTAGACATTGATACCTGTTTCATGTAATTAATTGATCTTTTGCTCTGATAATTCATGACATTTTCAAAATAATTTTCGGAATACTTTCAAGAACTTCAGCGTTGTCATCTTGACGTGACATAAGGCAATCCCAACCAATCAGATAAAGGCCCTAGGCCCAAAAAAAAATTGTATACAGGCATTTTTAGGCCCTATCAAAACTCCCTTATATGATATGCACGTACTTGAGCTATGTGGTGTAGGTTGTCGAGTTGGGCGGTGATATTCCCTGCACCCAAAGCCTCCTCCAGCAGCCGTTCTAGTTCCTCCTCCACCCGCTCCCACTGGGGGAGCTCACACGGGAAGACGACTCGGTCATCCGTCCCGCAGGCCGCTCCGCGCACAGCCTTACGCGCTGCCATTGCTCGCAGTGAGAATTGCTACGGTGCTATCTCCATTCATGTGCCGATGGCTATTGTAAATCTGTATGGGGGAAGGATTTTAATTAGGTTAGGTTACATGATGATGATTACAATAATGATGCCAGTTGTCTCCCTACCCGTTTGTAATAGGATGTGTAATGCCAAATACACAAGGGCCATGGGCATGGCAGTAAATGTGTATTCAAGTTCAACTGTCAGTTGCCTTCTTACTCCTTTGAAGTTGGCAGTATTTAAATCCCTTATTTGGATATAATTAGTGGATGTTTATTCTGGCCCCGCCTCAAACGGCCCCACAGCAATACCCTCCGCTTGGAGCGGTATGAGGCTCTGCTTTCTGCTTTCGCCCCATCTACTCCTTGGCATATCTATATGAGGCTAACGCCACTATCACTCTGATACTACTATACTAGGCACCAATACTGTAGGGTCCACTGAGTTAAGTAGGTGATCCACTGCCGCGACTTTGCTGCAAATGTAATCGCAGGACAGACACTTGCGAGGACATTCACAAGAATCAACACTTTTCGCAAAAAAACAGCTGCACGCCAATCGCAGCGGCGTTGTCACATGCAGTCGCAGCAGGAGATCCACTGCTGGGACCTTCTGTCCGTGTTTACTTACACAAGTGACATTCGAAACAAAAACGGAGCAAAGTCGTGGCAGTGGATCACTACCTTTTATATTGAAACTTGAAAGTCACTGTGCCTGTGGAGAGATATGTTCACCCCTGATATCGGAGTTTCTAACATTGATATTACAGTTTCTGACTTTGATACCACTGTTGCGGTACCCAGTTGACAGTTGTTAACTCTGATATCAAGAGTTTCTAACTCTGATATCAACATTTTAAACGCTGATATCGACGTTTAAAACGCTGATATCAAAGTTTTAAAGTCTGATATCAGAATTTTAAAATTTGATATCAACGGCTTGCCACACTGGCCCCCTGACGCAGGTAGCCACACACTGTGTAGCGGTGTATCAACTTCGGTCATCAGAAGTGTCAGAACTACCCTAGGCTGGTAGGTCTAGGACTAGGTGTCTATAAAAGTAGGTGTCAAGTCTTAGTCAATCCTTATCAATCATGCTCAATGATATTGCAAGTGGCTTAGCCTTATATATTGGGAGCCAAGCCAAAACTTGGTAAAACAAAGGCAATTGAAACTTATTGTATGACACATACTGACATAGGTCAGTACTGACCTCCCTTTTGTTGTCAATAAATGCTATTATTATTGAAAGCCTTAGCTGTGTGGCTTGGCATGGCAGGAGCCGAGGTTGAAAGGTCAATTTAAGCAAAGCGTCAAACTTCCAAAGCCAAATTTCTTTGGTAAATGTTGGCTACTACTTACTCAATGGTATTACTGCAACAGTGCAAGGACTAGAGTTCCAATTTCCCAAGCTTCAAGTGATATTCGGTGCAAATGTGAGATGCCTAGTTTCAAGTTTGGTACAATGGTAGTGATAGATCGTAGAGGCTCGAACTGTCTTAGACTTAGGGGACAACGGCCTGAATGGAGGGAAGAGGTGGGTTTCTCGACCTAGGTAGTGAAGGCTTGAAATTGAAGTTGCACAACTACTGCATTGCCATGGAAATATAAAACTACCTCTTTTTATTCTAGACCTACTAACCTAGTCATGTAGATCTACTGTAGATTTCTGGCAGTTGGGAAATGTGTATTTCGCACGGTTGTGCAACTAGCAGACATTGATCATTCATAGCAAACACAGTGGAGCATCTGGCATTATTTCAATATTTACAGAGAGGGGAGGGACTGTCAGAGGAAAGTAAACTTTCCAGTCACTCACTGAGAAGAGTGAAGTGAAGGCAAGCTGAGCGGTGACAGTGACAGGAAAATGGGGACAGTTTCTCGAAATTATGCAACCCTCCCTCAGAGTGGCCTTTTTGTCTACACGCAACTTAAGTGCCATAACTTCTCCTACCTATATCTCTTATTTGCATAGCATTATGAGGTCAGAATTGAGCAGAATCTAAATGAATTACCACATCCTTGCCAAGACGGGATGCAGACGGCAGCCATGTCTCCTACTATGAAGTGCGCAGACGCAGCATATTGTGAGCTGGATAACATCCGGTAGTGGTTTCCCGCGTCAACAGGAGGTGAGTTCGGGGATGGCCAAAATAGTTACTTTCGTGATTACCAGAACCAGCGTGCCCGTACCTTCCGGTAGACTTACGCAAAGACCCAGCTTCAGCTGCTGAAGCTGGTGCGTTGTGAGAGTCTACCGGAAGGTACAGGCACGCTGGTTCTGGTAATCACGAAAGTAATTATTTTGGCCCTCCCCGAACTCACCTTGTGACTAGTGAGGCGTCTCTGGCGGTTCTGGGTGGTGAGGCCAGATAAGATTTCTGGGTCAGACTGCTGTGAACACAGGCCTTCACTGAGCTGTGGTGGAGATGGTCCGCAGGGGTTCCTTAGTATTAGTAGAAAGGTCTGACACTGTGGTGGTACGGTCATCTAGGTGACCACGTGACCAAACACTACATACAGCTATAGTTCCCACAAGAATCAGTAGATGGCATTAGTATAGGCCTGGTATGTAGTGTTTGGTCACGTGGTCACCTAGATGACCGTACCACCACAGTGTCAGACCTTTCTACTAATACTAAGGAACCCCTGCGGACCATCTCCACCACAGCTCAGTGAAGGCCTGTGGCTGTGAAATACTGCAGAGGCGGATCCAGGAATTTGGGAAGGGGGAGCTCTGTGGCGAAGGGTAGTTCTATGTTTACTCGTAGTTATACGACGCAAAAGACTCATCCCATAAATTCCCAAGCGGCTACAACAGGTGATAAAAGTGACTTGCACATGTGGTGGGCTTAATCCCCAATGTGTGTTAAAACAGGATACAGTCATCATATAAGCGTATACACTGCACCTGAGACCGGGACCTGAGAGAGGCAGCTGAATATGCTTATAGACAGTATCACAAGAGGAAAACACAAGGAACTGAATATGTCATTGAAGTATTAATTGTATACATAGTGTAAATATTTCCCTGACTGTTTTGGCAGAACGTGTTACACATTTACATGAATTTACAGTCAATAAACCTATTCAAAAAAAAAGAGGGGGTACCGTCTTAGTCGTATGTACGGTTACGGAGCGCCGTAATACCTACAGCACTGGGGGTGTTGAACCATCTAAATTAAAATTTACCAAAAAATAGGTGGGGGGCGCCCCTTGCGCCCCATGGATCCGCCCCTGTACTGCATACATCTTAAACCTTATAAACAAATGTATTAATGTAATTCATATTGCAACACAAAGTACAGAAGGGTTGCTCATTCTTGGGGCCCCATCCCGCCCAATAGCCCTCTATGCACACAATTCAATTCCCCGCTCAATTCACAGTCCACACACATCTCAAGATGGGTGCCGTTTTTGTTTTTGTGGTAAGTAACCCCAACCTATGGTAATGGCTCTATATTATACGCTTTTACATTATAAATATAGTTTTATATTGTATTCTTGGTAGGCCTACATGTTATATATTTAAAAAACAAAACAAAAACTACCACTTTGAATTCTGGCATCTAGTCAACAGTATAATCATAAAAGACACAGATAGAACGACAACAAGTTTAATTTGAATTAGTGTTTATTTACTGTAGAACATTAGAGTTCAGCTTATTGAATCAGCTTTCAGCAGGTGATCTAGTAAAGATAGACATTGTACAAGCATAATGAATAAGTATTAACACTTATTAAGGTGATTTCCTAGTTCTGTGGAATGTATTTCCCAGTACCTGAAGGTTATGAATACCATTGCTGATTCACATGCAAACATGATAGTACGTGCACATGTAGATGGTCGTTGTTACTGTTCTTTATTACCAGAATAAAGGTAAATGGGAATAAACACCGAGAGCAAAAGACTACAAATCTATGGTCTATTTGACTTGGGGGGGAGGTGGGTGCATTTCTCATAATCAGCGAAACGCCTATACATGTACAGAAAGGGTGCGTGGGGAAACATATTCCTACCCATACAAAACTATCATCACCAACCATCATCAAAACACTCATCGAAAAATCTAGTAAAGATACGTATTCTTCATGTTTAATGAATATATATCAAAGCTTATCGAAGAGATTACTTTATAGTTCTCTATAATGCAGCTTCCAATAGACCTAATTGAATATTATAAATCCCATTTCAGATTTTATGTAAATATGGTATTAGATTATATGCGTATAGTGGATGCTTATAGAAATACACCAAAGTCGTTCTATTAATAGGCATACGTGACCTGTTGCTAATAGCATCGGATGTATCAACCCTTTAAGGACGGCATGATACCTTAATGCATCACGCCCTTGGTCGCCATGATGCATGAATTCAGCCCTGGCAAGTAACTCGCCAGTGCTGCATTCAAGCATCGTGACAACCCTACAGCACTGCCTGACCCACAGGTGAGGGTAGTTTTAGCGACAATGACTCTCACTTTTCTGTGTGTGTTCAGAAACACTCATGAAGGGTCGGCATGATGCACCAATGTGGCACCGGCGAGTTACTCGCCGGGGCTGCATTGGTGCATCATGACGACAACTGTCATCTTTTAGTGATGTTCGTCCTTCATCACTAAGGGTTAATGATGGATTATTGATTACGTCCATGGACGTAGATCAGACCCTAGGGGCCGTGAAGTGTTTCCCATAGCGACTCAGCAGCTGCAGGATGACTCCGTTAGACCAGCCAAAGCCGACTTGGTTTTTATACTCGCCTCCGTGTCCCAAGCCACCTTCCTCATTCACCGCGTACTGAAGAAATGACGGAAAATGTTATATTTAGATATTTTATAACCTTTTTTGTCATCATGATGCATGAAAGCATAACAAATTTCCATTATCAATGGTCTAGGCTATATAAGACCATGAATATGCAAGCTCTAAATAGTAAGGAGACAATTTACTGGGTATGTATACACTTCAATCAACATACCATTTGATGTCATTAATGTATTAATGTTGTTATTGTTTGTCCACTAATTCTACATGAACTTAAATACATGTGGAGTATTCAGCGCACACACGGCTTTTACCAAAGGTCCATATAATGTCATAGGTAAAGCTATCTATGTCTATAGTCAACATTATAGTTAGAATAACTCTTCCCAATAGATAGAGTAGGGACAACTTTAGTGCTATAATATATGCTTTATAAAAAGGGTAATTTTACCTTTTCATACATGTGCCCCGTCTTGGCCCATGCAGCATAGTTAGTATCCACCCATGTCTTACTGATGTTGAAGGCCAGTTGCTGAGCCGCCCTGGAGCTGCTGTCAGCCAGCCCGGTGACGAGGATCTCCACAAGGGGAGGCCAGGCGTTAGGGAAGTCCCACTGCTGGCCACTGTCCCTCATGGATGTAGGCACACCACCCGGCTTCTGTAGTACACCTTCATTCTGAAATATAGAATTATTTAACTTCATTATCATGCAAACTTATATGTACAGTAAAACCTCGCGTATACGCCTAACTCACGTATAAGCCGCACCCCGAGTTTGGTGCGATCCTATGAGCCGCAGAGGCCATCTGAAAATTGTTAATTTGGTACTGGAATTCTTACAGGCCCCCCTCCTTGTTAGTAGTATAGTATGTATCGGAACGGGACTATAGTTAACTACTGTTTATTACTCAATCGACATGCAGCCAATCAGAGGCCGCCATTTGGTCACGTGACCCGTTGCCATGGTAACGTGACCTACTTAGGGCTCTCAGCCAATCAGAAGCCAGCATTCTGGGTGACCTACTGACCTACTTAGAAGCTCTCAGCCAATCAGAGGCCGGCATTCTGGTAACCATGGTAACGTGACCTACTTACGTCACGTGACCTACTTAGGCTCAGCCAATCAGAAGCTGGCATTCTGGTAACTAGGGTAACGTGACCTACTTAGGGTTTGTTTGTAAACAACACCACGTGGCTCTCTTGTTTGTAAACAACACCACGTGACACGTGACTGTTTGTAAACAAACAAACAAAAAAGTTATGTAACTTATATATAGAAATAAAAACACAACAAGATAATTTCTTTTTTTTTCATTTTATTCTTTATTTTCATTTCAATCAAAAAAACACACAAGTTTATGCTTTTTTAGCTCGCTTCTTCGATTTGCAACAACCCAACAGGCCGCAAAGTCTCACGCCGCCGTCACTCGCACCACCACACCCCGGACGACTTCTCTCCAATAGACATTGCACGACTTTGGATAAATCCAACACCATTTCGGCAAGGCAGAGAATCTTTGCCTCCATGAAACGGCCGCCATCGCAACAACCCGTCACAACAGCATCATCGATAGCTTCTGACTCACTGTCCGGTCGCTCAGCTTTGGGATTTTGCTCATGCGCATGACGCACTTCTTGGGGTTTCTTGTTCGACATGCTTCAATTAGGAAATGAACGCAATGAGGTCCACAGGTGTCAGCAGAAGTGTCTTGTAGTTGAACGCGGTTTCTTTGCCACTTGAACGGAGCAGAGCGTTCCACGAAAGACAAGAACTCCGCACTCAGCGGCGGTAAGCCGAAGGAATCAAAGTAGTACACTTCACCCGTGCTTGACACGTAAAACGCCACCCAATGCTGACCTGGTAAATGTTGCGGATCTGTGTTGCTCACGAAACAAGTGTCTTTGATAGGGTGCTTCGGAATAGTGTCACAAGAGAAAACACCCAGGAAACGATGTTTTGTGTGAACGTTTTCCTTCAACACTCTGCTTATTTCAAGCGTGTTCATACGATACGCTAAGTACCGCTGTCTTGTCTTCAGTTCATGTGGTAGTCGGTGATGGGGTGTCGATCTCGGGTCAGCTCGACGACGTTGTCGTACACCAAGTAGAGTAGCACCGTTGTTGTCGCTTGTAGCGCCGAGCGGAAACTGACTTCCACCCTCAGCTGACCCGCTCTTATAAGGTTCACGCGACACCCGTCGTGCGATCTGTCTGGGGTTAAATCGAGGGGGAACACCGTGTAACCGTTCAGGAATTGATCGTATGAAATACCGCAGGAGCGCGCGCCCTCGTACATCCCCGTTTCCGTGTGTAGCGCCAAGTACTCTCTCACGGCCGCTTTGGTCTTAAAGTCGGGCACGTAGGCGTCGTTCGGCACTTTCTGATCGTTCACTATCACTTGAAGCGAGCTGATGTCGTAATGCTTCATCTCGAACGGGTTCTTGGTGTAGCTACCGTTGAAGGCGTCGTGGTCTAGGAAGCAAATCATCATCGACTTGGGAAGCTGGCCTGTGTTGGAGTGCGTGTAGCTGTGATCTCTGTTACCTTGAGGGATGGCGTACGCCGTCACCTCCACTCTGTTCACCGGGTAGTCGAAGGGACCGTGTTCTATCACCGCTCTCTCGTGCGTTTCCGCTACAGCGTCCGCCACCAACACGCGTCGCACGTAGAGCTTTGCTTTGTAGATCTTCAAGCTGTAGCCTCCGTCAGCGGCGCACATCAGATAGAAAGAGGGCGCTGCCTGTTTCAGAGTGAGATTGATTTCTGTCTCTCCAACGATGAGCTTCGGTTGATGAGCCAGGTCAAAGTGCAGTCGCGCCATCAGCGAAAAGCGCTTGTTGGAGATTAGCTTCCTGCGCGCTTTGTACCCCGCATTCGCGTTAGTCAACGCGTCAAAGTGACCAGGCGTATCTTCATGCCACCCCTGGGCGCTCATGACGCCGTCCTTCACGTCTTTGTTGTAGTTGAGTAACCCTTCCAAGTAAGCTCGGTAAGGGTAGGTCTCGGTGTTGCCAGACACTTTGAAACCGCCGATGGAGACTTGGACGTCTTTGAAGAGCGAGTGAGCCAAGTTGTTCACCGGAGCTACCGCGTCGGTGTCCTCGAGCGCCGCTCCGTTCGCTTTCAGCACTTGACATTCCAGATGAAGGTAATTCTCGTTCAGGTCTGTGTACTCTTGCGACTTGTTGATGGTGAAATTTATGTTACCTCCATCCTCTAAAGAGTTTTTTGTTTCTATCCCCAGGAAAGACGACTTTAAGATAGTAGTCTGAGTCGGCGCTACGGTGTGCAGGTCGAGCTCAGAGAGCGCGCACTCGTTACTGCTCTCGTGTACGTAAGCCATTGTGTTCTCTCTTCACGCGGACGACAGACTGACGCCGGCCGCCTCCAGTCTTTTTATTTATACCTGAACGCCTAGGCGCTTACCGGTCGAATACATCCCCTCTACGTCTCTTGCAAGAGCCACCGCCCGTCTGAGGAGAATGCCGGCGACGTTTCGACCCTTTCTTAGACGCGACAGTCGTCTTTCCTCCCGAGAACGCCATACTCGCTAGTCTCTTCAGAGCGCCTGCGCCTCGGTCTTTCACGCTTCTCTTTAAAGTCCGACCCGCCAGCACATCTTTAGCTACGCCCACACCGGCGCGGAGCAGTGTTTTTCCCACCGACTTCAATAGCGGGGTAGCCGAGCGCATCAGACCTAACAGAGCGCCGCCCAAACCGTGCCCGCTCTGGAAAGAGCGCCCGCTGTACACGTTGATGCCGTTGCCCAGCTGCGCGTTGTAGTAATCGCTGTACCCTCTGCCGACGGTGCGCCTGGGTGGAAAGTACGGAACGCGTTGACGCATCATTTTTTTCTCTTTCAGCACTCAATAGGTCTCAGATGAAGTGTCACGGTCACCTCGCCTCTACCGAATGGGATGGAATGACCGGATCGGTCTCTTAAATAGATGCCGACCTCGGTAAACCTCTTGGATTTCAAGGGGAAATAATCCAAATGGGGAAAACTGATAGCTTGCACGCCACCTCGACGCTTTCCGCCTCTGTCCACCGCGACGCAGCGCAACAGCGGCACTTGCATGTCGCCCACACGTCTCTCCTGGATCATGTCGGTGTATATGTACACAGAGTGCACGTCCCCGTAAACATCCATCGAGTAGGCGCCGGTAGTCGGCGACGCGAAACACGTCTTCTCTCCGAAGCCTAGAACGCATGCGAGATGCGGAGTCAGCAGGACAGCACAGTGTCTCGGCGGTTTGATGGTGACGCGTTTCGTCTTGGCGTCGTACGATAAGATCCGCATCGGTTTGAGCAAGAAGCTGGCGCCCTCTAGTCTGTCATCTCGCAACGTCTCACTCAAGCGCTCGAGAAGGGTGTGGTTGCTTCCGTTGAAAATAGGAGGTATCTGGAATATGTTTGGCATGAAACTGCGCACTCCCATGTCTTTCTCCATCTTTTCGATCATCTGTCTTGCTTGATCGCTGATCGCCTTCTTCTTCACCGCCGGGGACAAGAACTGCTTGTATACGGCATTCGTCTGTCTCAAGTCGACCTCTCTCTTGAACCTTTTTGTTTCCGGTTTCAATCGCTGCTCTTCCGACGTGTCTGATATCTCTTCCACCGTTACATAGCTCGCTTCCTTCCAGCTCAGCGGGTATTTTGAGCTGAACGTTAGCTTGCTCAGACCGTTCGCGTTTTTCATTCTCTTCCAGTCTACCTGCGGTTTTCTTCCTTCGGCGAATACAGTATCTTTAAAACGTTGATCGCCTCCTCTAGCGAACCCTTGGTGCGCAGAGGAACAACGATGATCAAGTCGTCGTCGTGCACGTTAGTCCATTCTGTAGGGAGGATGATCTCAGTCAGAGCCGCTTCGTACGCTTTGGGCAGAAGGAGCGGCGAGTCGAAGTGAGTTCGGAAAGACGTCAAGCTGTTGTCAGGATAATACTCCATAGAGCTGTTGCTAGGTAGGGTGATGTTCATTTTTTTTTTTTTTTTCTTTTTTTTTTCTACGTTATTTTTTTGACGGGGATCCACTCGTTGAAGTTGTCGTCGTAACCTAACCAACGTACGAAAGCTAACTCTTTACCGTCGACGGTCTTGCGGCGCAACACCTCGTCTATCAGGTAGTTGTTGTCGTAACGACTCTTGTACACCTTCTGAACCTCTTCCGGGTAGAAGACGCCTTTTATCTCCTCGCCCTTGTCGTCTTTCAGCTCGAACCCTCTGCTTCCCAACGTCTTAGCAACGTCGACCACTTCCTCACGCCAGTTTCCCTCGTACCCTTTGTCGAAGGCGCCTTTAGTTCTCAACATCCTCACTCTGTCACCCGGAGCGATGACGTCGACGGCGGACGTCTTTGTTTTTTTCTTCTTTTTCCATATTTCGTCGATTTGTTTGTTAGTTGGGAGATCTTGTCGGTAGAAAACTGTTTCGCTGTTTTCCGAGCTGACTTGAGCCGGCGCCATTTTCAACGTTTTGTGGTGAGTGCGATTGTAAGAAGACACTACATGGTGCAGTACGTCTACGTAGCGATACGTGCGCTTGTGTGTGAAATAACGCCACAGCTTCTCCTTCAGACTGCGGTTCAAGCGCTCCACTAGACTAGCTTTGATGTCGTCGTTCTCGCCAGTGAAAAACTGTATGCCCTCGCTCTTCAAGTGATCTTGAAAGATCTTGTTCAAAAACTCTTTCCCCTTGTCTGTCTGAACAGTGCGCGGTCGTCTCTCGCCAGTGTCTGTCATCTTTCGGAAGGCCTCGGTAACATCAGCGCCGCTCTTGGATTTAATGGGAACGGCCCACGCGTACCTAGAGAAAACGTCGATCGCCGTCACCACGTACCGGAAGCGGTCGTTGTGAGACGCCAAAGCCTGCATGTCCATCAGATCTATCTGCCACTGCTGATCGATTGCGCCTGTTATAGTCTTGTTCCTTGCGAATTTTCTCCGAATGGGTTTATGTTTAGTGTAGGCGTCCAGCGACACTAAAGCATCTCGGATGACGGCCGGGTTTAGGTGGCGAAAATGATGTTTCTGGAGTTTAGTCACGCTAGTGAAACTGGAGGGTGCTTTGATGTCGGTATATCTAGCTACTACGCGCTTCTTTTCTTTTTCCTTCTTGGTCAGTCTCTTCACTGGTTTGCCCATCGTTGGCCTGTTGGGGGCGTGAACGACGTCGCCACCGCTAGGCGGTTGCGCCCTTTCCTTTTCTTACTCGCCGCGCTCCTATAGGAAGTCGGAGTTTGGAAAAGTTCACTGCCCTCCTCGTCGTCAGAGGATTGATCGTCCACCTGGAGAGAAGAGTCTGCTGCTGCTACTGCTGCTGCTGCTTCTCCTTCTTCCGAGTCGAAGCTCGGTCGTTTCCGACCTCTGTCAGCAAGCCGTGTGTCCAAGCTTTGGCCAGGTCCGCTCGCTTTATACAGATGGTTTCCGATCAAGGAGTCTGTGGGAACTGCTTCGCGCAGCGCTTTTGTGAACGGAGAGTAGCCCGCCGGTCTGGGCGCCGTCTTCCTGAACCTGGCGGCGTCGTTCAGTAAGTCCACTATGTTGATGCGATGCTCAGGTGGTATTCTCCGACCCGACATCTCGCGCACCGCACCGTCCTCGTTCCACTTGACCACACCGGATTTCTCCAATTGTTTGTACAGCGCCACGGTCCGGGTGCGATTCATCTTGGGAACTTGGTTCACCAACCGCTCAAGTAGGGACGCGCTGGCTTCTTCAGCAGACTGACGGAGGTGAGCCGGGGGCGAAGAAGTGTAGGACGAAGAGATGTTGCTGTTGTTGGGATTCGCGAGAAAAAATTGCAATCTATTCAACAACCTTCGGTATTTCAACATTTTCTCGCGCGATTCCAAAGTGGGATCGTTCAACACTAAGTCCAAGTCCCTGTAGATAAACTGTAGCACCTGGTGCAAGGCCGCGTCGGGATGAAGGGACTGTTCTGCCTGCTTGTGGTAATAGGCCATATCGGCAGGTAGGCGGGCGGCGGTGGCAGGAGCGGAACTCTCGTTCTTTTCAGTACGCTCATCAGGTACTAGCTTTGATGTCGTCGTTCTCGCCAGTGAAAAACTGTATGCCCTCGCTCTTCAAGTGATCTTGAAAGATCTTGTTCAAAAACTCTTTCCCCTTGTCTGTCTGAACAGTGCGCGGTCGTCTCTCGCCAGTGTCTGTCATCTTTCGGAAGGCCTCGGTAACATCAGCGCCGCTCTTGGATTTAATGGGAACGGCCCACGCGTACCTAGAGAAAACGTCGATCGCCGTCACCACGTACCGGAAGCGGTCGTTGTGAGACGCCAAAGCCTGCATGTCCATCAGATCTATCTGCCACTGCTGATCGATTGCGCCTGTTATAGTCTTGTTCCTTGCGAATTTTCTCCGAATGGGTTTATGTTTAGTGTAGGCGTCCAGCGACACTAAAGCATCTCGGATGACGGCCGGGTTTAGGTGGCGAAAATGATGTTTCTGGAGTTTAGTCACGCTAGTGAAACTGGAGGGTGCTTTGATGTCGGTATATCTAGCTACTACGCGCTTCTTTTCTTTTTCCTTCTTGGTCAGTCTCTTCACTGGTTTGCCCATCGTTGGCCTGTTGGGGGCGTGAACGACGTCGCCACCGCTAGGCGGTTGCGCCCTTTCCTTTTCTTACTCGCCGCGCTCCTATAGGAAGTCGGAGTTTGGAAAAGTTCACTGCCCTCCTCGTCGTCAGAGGATTGATCGTCCACCTGGAGAGAAGAGTCTGCTGCTGCTACTGCTGCTGCTGCTTCTCCTTCTTCCGAGTCGAAGCTCGGTCGTTTCCGACCTCTGTCAGCAAGCCGTGTGTCCAAGCTTTGGCCAGGTCCGCTCGCTTTATACAGATGGTTTCCGATCAAGGAGTCTGTGGGAACTGCTTCGCGCAGCGCTTTTGTGAACGGAGAGTAGCCCGCCGGTCTGGGCGCCGTCTTCCTGAACCTGGCGGCGTCGTTCAGTAAGTCCACTATGTTGATGCGATGCTCAGGTGGTATTCTCCGACCCGACATCTCGCGCACCGCACCGTCCTCGTTCCACTTGACCACACCGGATTTCTCCAATTGTTTGTACAGCGCCACGGTCCGGGTGCGATTCATCTTGGGAACTTGGTTCACCAACCGCTCAAGTAGGGACGCGCTGGCTTCTTCAGCAGACTGACGGAGGTGAGCCGGGGGCGAAGAAGTGTAGGACGAAGAGATGTTGCTGTTGTTGGGATTCGCGAGAAAAAATTGCAATCTATTCAACAACCTTCGGTATTTCAACATTTTCTCGCGCGATTCCAAAGTGGGATCGTTCAACACTAAGTCCAAGTCCCTGTAGATAAACTGTAGCACCTGGTGCAAGGCCGCGTCGGGATGAAGGGACTGTTCTGCCTGCTTGTGGTAATAGGCCATATCGGCAGGTAGGCGGGCGGCGGTGGCAGGAGCGGAACTCTCGTTCTTTTCAGTACGCTCATCAGGAAGAGGAGGAAGGTTTGGAGCAGTAGAAGTACTAGCAGCAGCGACTGCAGTAGTAGCAGCGCTAGTAGTAGCAGCAGCGGGCACATGATGAAGTAGACCTGCTCGTGATGATTTGTAGAGCGTCTCAGGATCCACGAGCGCTAAGCGTTTGTAGTGTTGTTGCTGCTCTGAGTCCGTCATGGGGACGACGGTGGCGATGACGCTGGCGGTGGCGGTAGTGGTGGTACTGTCGGCGAGTAGGTGTCGAATGAGGTGTCTCATATACGAAGAATGCTCTTTATAAGCGGTAAGGCCATCCCTATGAGAGCCGGAATGAGGAAACCTCCCTCTTGTACCAAGACGCGTCTCTTTTTTTTGATGGGCGTAGATTTTTTGCCGACCTCCCTCAACACGTCAGCCGATTCTCGAAGCTTGTCCAGTTGTTTGTCGCTGAGCGGGATGTTCCCTACCAGTAAATTGTGACAGATCTCACTCAACGCTGCGATCAGATCGTCGCTTCCAGAGTCTATTAGATGCGAGCAGTCCTTTGGCGAGCACTTAGCTAAGTGCTTGAGAGTACCAAAGTGTCTTTCGAGTAGATGAGAAGACATTTTTGCTACTGCTTTCTCTTGTTCTTTTTTTTGTCTAGCGGTACGAATACTAGCTGAGAGTGTATGGACGTCAAAGAGGAGCGTATTCTCAGATCGTCAGGTGTTGACTGCTTGAAGTCCAGAAGGAGGTATGAGTGAGGTCGCTTGAGTTCATGGGTAAATATACTAGAGAGGGCCGCCGCGTTGGAGGGAAACACCTGGCGAGACAGACTAGCTATTTGCCCCATGTCGCGCGGGTTCTTGAAAACGATCATGTAGTGAGCGTTCAGACTCATAGTTCGAAAGTCGGGTGATTTCTGGAATAGGTTCTGAGTGATATATATGACGCTCACGTTCCAGTGATGGGAGTATTTAGTAAAGATGTCGGCTACCACTTGCTGATTGGAACTGCTCATCAGATCGTCCAATATCAGTAGAGTGTGTGGTCGTAAAGCGTCTTCTGCTACTTCCACGTCTCCCGCTATAGACTCTTTGCTAGGAAGACCTTCTCTGAATTCCACACCGTACTGATTTTGCATTTTTTCAAACAGAGGTTGCCACTCGCCGTAATGGTAAAAAGTCTTTTCCACCGGCGGCGTGACCAAATTGTTCACGTCGCTCAGAAATTGATCCACCAAGCGCGATTTTCCACAACCCGACGGACCGCTAATGATACAACTAAAGGGTCCTTGTAGTCGAGCGTCGAAATGAATTTCTGTGAAGAGTTTGCTTTTACTACTCGACATTTTTTTGTTTTTTTTCAGGACGCGTCAGAGAGTAGTTGTGTGTCTGACTGTCTGCTGTGTTTCTCACTCGAACGGTCGGTAGTGAATGGTTGTGGAGAAAAGTCAGCCGACCTTTTTATTGATACCGGCCGGTGTCACAGTAGCGGCGGCAGAAGTGACTTTTTTTTCTTTTTATTTTTGCGATAAAATTCTATTTTCACTCAATAGTCATAAATGTTTGTATCAGACTCCTCTGGAGTCTGATACAAACATTTTTTTTTTTTTAAAAAGAAGAGGAGGAGGAGGAGGAGGAAGAGGAGGAGGAGGAGGAGGAGGAGGAGGAGGAGGAGGAGGAGGAGGAGGAGGAGGAGGAGGAGGAGGAGGAGGAGGAGGAGGAGGAGGAGGAGGAGGAGGAGGAGATAAATTTTTTTTTTTTTTTTTTTTTTTTTTGATCATTTAGGCAAAGCTCGTCGCTTTGCCGCTTTTTTTTCTATTTCTGTGTTGTGACACGATCGTCTCGAAAAAGCAATAAGGCGTGTGAGCGCGGCGGTGACAAATACATATTGGAGCGTATGGTTTAAAATAGTGCGTCCCTATCTTCTTCAATTCGGCTGCGTTGCAATATGCGGGATAACAAGTGACGACGTCGAAACGTTTAGAGACCGTGTTCACGTCGGCCACAACGCGCGCCCACCGAGTGGGAGCTGCAGTCGCTCCCAAGAAACCGATCGGCTTGTCGAATCGTTTCATAGCGCTTATTCTCACTTTATAAGAGGAGGCAGGGTGAGGAGAGTAGCGGCGCTCTTTCTTTTCATGAAACGCCCAACGAGTGGGGGCGCTGAGAGAGGCTGTTATGCAATGGTAGAGTAAATACTGTTCTGAGAAGACGGCTCTCGGCCATGTCGCTACGTTTTCCTTTTCCGCTCTTGTATAACGACGATGGCGCTCAGCTTTGCTTTTCTCGAGAATTCGGTACGCTTCAAGAGAAGCGTGAACCTCAACTACGTGACGCTCTCTCCTTTGAGATAAAAAAATAGCCGGGCAGTTGAGGAGGGCACTTTGTTCGCTTGTCCGTCTTTTAGAAACTCGCGCCCTCTGCGGCGCCATATTTCTTTCCTCCGAAACAAAAAAGACTGAGTGAAAATAAAAATTTTAAAAAACAAAAAGCTCAAAGAAAAAAAATAAGCAATAAGCAGACTCAGCTCGAAATTCCCTGCTGGCGTGATGGCGGTGACTGCAGGCGGTGGCGGCGGTCGGCTGGCCGGCGGTGGCGGTGTCGGCGGCGATGGTAGAAGGGGGTGTGGAAAGAGAGATGCATCTCAGTCTTTTATAGGAGCGGCGAGAGTTCGACTTAGTCTGACATTTTCAGCTGTCGCATGCTGACCTGCTGCTATCATAAGAGAAACAAAAGCCCTAATCACGCTTTTCAGCTGGATCCTTCCACCCACCAGACATGGATCCAGATGGGAGGGTGGTTTAAAATTAATCTGTGTACCGACTCTCATACAATAGTGTAATTAGTTGAACGCGTGTTACCTGTATAAAGGATTAGCAGGTCATGGGCTTAGAGTGTGTATAGAAAAACAACTACAGGTAGCGTGAACAAAGCGACCCCCTCCCTTTCTGTCACTCTGTCTGTGACTAGAGGGCGCGCGTGTGGTAAGCGGCTTAAATCTAAAGAAAAAAAATCACCCTCTCCTGTCGTCTGCAGTCAGCTGGCCGGCGGCTGGAAAATGCGATTAGAGGGATGATGAGCGCGTAGTAAGCGACTTAAGGCTAATCTAAAGACCTGCCGTGAGTGGGCAGCTGGCCGGCGGCTTGAAAAAAGGGGGGAGTAAGGGTATATAAGGGGGAGTGAAACCGTATTCGTCATCGTCAATCATCATTCACTCTACTACTACTACTACTACTACCACCACCACCAGCACCACGCCTCAATTTGCAGATCCCCATGATGGAAAGTTGCGACCGTGACATGAAGCGGTATGACGAAGCGGCGCGCGAATGTGAAGCTGATGCTGTAGCCTCTGCTACTGCTGCTGCTAGTGCCGCTCATCGTGCTACTGCTGCATTTACTGCGGCTGTTAGTGACGCTGGTTGTGATGACCTTGTTGTTGTTGCCGCTGCGGCTGTGACTGCTGCTGTTGCTGCCGCCGATGCAGCTACTCATGCCGCCGATGCCGACGCTGCTGCTGCTGATGCTGTTGCGGCTGCCGATGTCGCCGCTGATAACGCTGCTAGTGCACGCTCTGCTGCCCTTGCTACTGTCGCTGCTGCTGTTGTTGCTAATGCTCACGCTACTGCTGCTGCCGCTGCTGCTGCTGCTACCGCTGCTGCCGAGGCTGCTGTCGCTGCTGCTGATGCTGCTGCTGATGCTGCTGATGCTGCTGATGTTAGCAGTCGCGTCGACAAAGAATCGTCATTTGTCACTCTTAAACCTCCAGTTGAACGCGCGACGGGTAGTAGGGCTACCAACGCGACGGCCGGATGGTGCAAATGGTGTCGTCGCTTCTGCTTGTGCGCTTGCTTTTCTTCCGGTCCTACCTGCTGCTGCTACGGTATAATAGTGTTATAGTGTTTGAATGAGAACGCGCGTAGTTACACATAGACGCTGTAACAGATGTGCTTTTTTTTGAAAATATAATTTTAGCATAACATGGAACTTGTTGTGTTTATTTTCTATATATAAGTTGTTTGTTTACAAACAGACACGTGTCAGGTGGTGTTGTTTACAAACAAGAGAGCCACGTGGTGTTGTTTACAAACAAACCCTAAGTAGGTCACGTTACCCTAGTTACCAGAATGCCGGCTTCTGATTGGCTGAGCCTAAGTAGGTCACGTGACGTAAGTAGGTCACGTTACCATGGTTACCAGAATGCCGGCCTCTGATTGGCTGAGAGCTTCTAAGTAGGTCAGTAGGTCACCCAGAATGCTGGCTTCTGATTGGCTGAGAGCCCTAAGTAGGTCACGTTACCATGGCAACGGGTCACGTGACCAAATGGCGGCCTCTGATTGGCTGCATATCGATTGAGTAATAGACAGTAGTTAACCATAGTCCCGTTCCGATACATACTGTAGCTGTTGGCTATTCTAAGATAGACATCTGCTATGAAAAACTCCAGATTCGAAAATAGGTTGTTCAGAAATTACACTTTATTCATTCTGACATACGGCTCGTAATCATACAGACGGATAGCAATAATCAAATAGGCTTCTGAACACCAGTGGTCATATGAACATACAGGAGGTATACGCTCACGGTCTAGTACATAATTCCCGAGTTCCAAGGCTCTCTTCCATCTTGGTTAACTCCACTTGGATCAGACTCCACAGAGGGAGTTCTGTACCCGGAGTTGTACACCAATGCGTCTATCTCCTCTAGTTCCCCCAGAGGGTGGAACAGAGAAAGACGCAGGGTGACCAAGGTGGAAGCAGCGACAGGACTAGGCCTAAAAGGTACAACAGAGTTCGGGGAAGCTCTGTTGTGGAGCAGTCAAGCTGGCCGAAGTGCGCAGCAAGACTGGGTCCTCGATTAGCAGAACCCCAGGTCTTATGTACTGGTCGTTATGTAATTCTCTCCATTACTCGTAAACACTTGAGTTCCCGAGGAACTCCGGGTAACCACGCGCCGGTGCATCCGAGCCGACACCGTACCCGAGATATGTCGGGTGACACGTGGCGGTCACGGCTCAATGCACATAACCAGGCCGCGCTCCACCATTCCTCAGGTGGGCTTATATAACCTTATACTCGGCAGTAGACAGGAGTGCGGCCTGGATACACGACAACACATATACCAAATATAACTCCAACTGGTTCCATAGAAATAGCACAGCGGCGACCCACTACAATACAATACTACTCTTGTTTGTTAAAACGTCACCACTCCCTCAGTCTAATATTCTACTATATATTCAACTATTTCCATTATAAAACAGCCAAGGCATAAATGATTTAATCCACTCCATGCACATGCCAAAAAAAATCCCCATTCATTTAACAATTTGCTCAAAATTCATACTACAGAGAAACACTAATTATTCCTTCATGTATTGGATCTAAAATGCTTTGCCTTTCTCATATTTCATCATATTCGTATTTATACACAAAATACATAACAGGTCACAGATCCACATTACAGGTCACCTAGAAGTTAGATTTACCTCGAGGTACTTTATGACCTTTTCAACACGCTGTGCATCAGGTTTGGTGAGGAGTGGGGAGATGTTGGAGAGATAGAACTGACGTCTTGTTGAGTTGGTGCTCAGGTCGTAGTCGTACCAGGCCCCGTCCTCCTCATGCCAGAACACAGCCTCCATAGCCACCCCACGCACTGCAGCCAGGTCCGCATACCGCGACGCTTTGTCTGAATCACCTGCATGGAATTGGAACATTTTTCTCTTAAAGATGCCCAGTGAACCAAAAAAACGTTATACAACATTTTATAACGATATATAACGTTTCTCTAAGACTCCTAACTAAGGCATAACGTTATATAAAGTTTTAAAACATTATTTTGACGTAAAATTACGGTGTTTTTTATTAGATGGGTGGGTTAGGAGCTAATTTGGGGTCAATTTATGTTTTTCAGTTACACAACATATTTGTGTTTATAATGTGATTGTCCATACAAATACATGTATGTGTGTAGCTTTTTAAATCATGCCGATACCTATAAATTCATAAGATATAGAGCAAATTAGACCAGTGGACCCCTTTCTGTAGCAGAGATCAGCTTTCAGCAGCAAAAGTTGACAGTGTAAGCTTTCCTGCAGTAAGCTAATGCAGAATATGCTGCCTAGCATTAATGCAGCTCTGGCAAGGAACTGGCTCATGCCACATCAAGCATCATGACAACCCTACAGGCCCGATACACTCCCAAAGGGTCGGCACAATGCATCAACCCCATAATCGGCGTTCTTAATGGGCTGACACCTTACCTGCTAAGTCAGCAAACTTGCTGAGATACTTCTCAGTGAGAAACAGGAAGGTGTTGAGTTCCACAGGCACAATATCAGTTGTCTTCACAGCCCGTAGAGTGTATGCATCCTCCCCAGTCGAACCAAACCAGCGGGTGCAGAAATCCCAGCCTGATTCTGCCCCTGAGGCCAGGTGGGAGAACTTGATGGCAGCCTGTTCTGGAGTCAACCCTCTCACTACCTCCAGGTCCTCCAGATAACCCTCCACTCTGCACAGGAGAATCTCATGTTATATTGATCAAATTTAACCGAATCCTATCCTCGTTGCCATTTTTGTGGATCAGGAAACAACTTTGATATTGATAGGCATTCGTTACATATAAAAACCTGAATGCATTTAAGGGACATAAGCTGCACCATTTAAAATTACATTTAGAGAAGGTTTATTGAAATCTCTCCAAAATATGAATATATAAAAACTGAAATCATGAAAATGATGATGTTGATCAATAAATTAAACAACGACCACATAATCTCTCCATATCCAAGCCCTAGTTTGGGTGTATAAAGTGCACTATTGCTATGCATTGACAAGAAACATTTCAGTTTAACATAATGAGGATAATGTAACACATGAGTATCAGGTAAAATCTTTATTAGCATACAGTGCAAATGATAACAAGACCTAAATCTTAGAAAAAATCAAAAAAGGTGCTCTTTTTACCTGGGATGTGATAAGTTGACATTGTAACGCGCCAGGTTGTAGTCCTTGCCATCTTTCCTGACTGTTACAGTGCGCTTTGCCACCCAGAATGCATGCTCTTTCTCCAAGAGGTGCAAATTTGTCTTCACAAACTCCACATCATTGGTGGCCTCGTAGTAGGCGTTTACCATGGAGGCCAGCAGGGGGGGCTGTGAGCGGTTGGTGTAGTAGACCCTGCCACCATTAGGCACCATGCCATACCTGGTACATAAAGTTGTACATGGCTATTTGTGATGTGAAATGTGAATGTTTATTATTGGTTTTTAGATATTCAGACATTATTTGATTAGATCAAAAATATTTATATTTTTATTATATGGTAAAGGGCATTAGATTTCCATTAATTTATAGGAATCCTTCACTGAAAATTATTTTGTTCAGAGATAATTGGGATAAATTTAAATTTACTTACTGTTTGACCATATGGAGCAGATTTTCAATCACTCCCCGTGTTGTCTCAGTCATTCCTGACAAAAGCAGGCCCTTTATCACCCAATAGGTGTCCCTGCAATACGACGATCATAAAAAGGTCATTAGGCTGTTATTCTTTAAAGTTTTGTGGAAGAAAAATGTCATCAATGAAACGGTAAATCATTTGGAAAATTAATCATGGTCGGCACTAGTAGCATCCAGAATGGTAGGTATCAGAAACACTTCTCCATCATTAGGCCTCATTGGGTAGATACACTCCTGAAGGGTGGCATGATGTATTAATGCAGCACTGGCAAGTAGACTCAACAGGGCTGCATTCATGCATCATGATTACAAAATGGCATCGGGTATTAAAGCACTATGTGGCTCTCAATAATGGGTAACGGTAGCATACCAGTAGTAGAACTCCCTGAACCTGTCCCCAGGAATGATGAACCCATTAGGGACGTGGAGCAGAGAGGTTCTCCCCGGGTTGGATGTCTTCACTTTACGGCCGAGCGTCTTCCACAGACCATGCAGCTTACCCGCCCACGTCTTCAGTGCAGCATCAGAAATGTTCTCCAGGAAACTTGGGCTGCATATGGAAGGTAATTTTAGAGCAAGTTCTAGGGACTTTGAAATGAACATCTCGGGATTTTCGATGGTTTGATTGTAATGTGACTTTGGTAGAGAGAAATTAAATTCCAGGATTTTTATATATGCAGCAAACGTTTTGAACCAAAAAAAAGATTAATTGGCTTTCATTCTTAAGCTAGTAGTTTTACAGATTACAATAACTTAGTCAGGCCGAAAAAAAAAAGTTGTGTTCAGGTATCCATAGAGACCCTTTTTTTTTGTCCCTACCCAAGTTGTTTCTTTTGGAAGACATTTTTGTGTTTTCTACCAAAAAAACACTTTTTTTTAAATGAATTTTTTTTTTCATAAAAATCATATGAAAATGGGAGGAATTTTGTCTCAAAATCCTTAAAAAATTTGGTAAAATTAAAAAAAAATCGACCTACCTACCCTACTTTTTTTGGGCGATGTTATCTAAACACAACTTTTTTTTCTTTTTGGCCTTATGTTAACTTTGTTGCAGATACATTGGTACAGGTTAATGATGGCACTTTTGGAAGCTGCTGCTAATAAGTGAGCTCTTCCTGACCCAGATAACATTAAAAAAAAAACACCTGTGAGCTTAAATCCATTATTTCTACCGTAAAACCTCGCGTATAAGCCTAACTTGCGTATATGCCGCACATAGACTTGGGGCCGATCCTATAAGCCGCACTGGCGATCTGATTATGGTCACTATAGTACTGTATCATAGTAGCAAAAACTTGCGTATAAGCCGCACCCTGACCATGGGCCGATCCTAGAAGCCGCGCTGGCAATCTGATTCGCGTAGTAGCCGCGGCTAGTACGTGAGGTTTTACGGTAGTTAGATAATTAATGATGGTGTATGTTATAATACAAAAGTTGACAGCTACTTTTCAACCCAGTCTGTGAAGTCCCATGGTTCCAACTCATCCCCTGCAGGGAGGAAATGCTTATTCACAAAGTCTTTGAGCTGACTTGGAGAAAGAGGTCCACCATTTTTCTCAACCAGTGATTTATAATTTTGCAGAATAACATCTGGAAAGTGAGAGATAATTGCTTTTATGTTTTCAGTGTACAGAAGTATCATCATGAAGCTTCATCCTCCTCCTCCTCCTCCTCCTCCTCCTCCTCCTCATCATCATCATCATCATCATTAGTAATTAATCAAGTCAACAATAATCAAAACTTATATTTCAATCAATTGAAGATCTAGATGAGATTATATGTTGTTCTGGGAATATGATGTATAAGTGAGCAGTAGAATGTATAATGATGTAATTATCACTGTGATTCTGTTACTCAATTAATTGTTTTTTTCAGTTGTCTAGAGCTTCATCCATGTTCCTACCTGGGTCCTCCTTCATGGGCATGTCCACAAAGGTTTTTGAGTCAGGGAAGATGCGGCTTCTCTGTACAGCGTCAAGCAGCGGGCCGTGCCCATATATAGGGCTGTAATAGATGGTGTGTTATCATGAGACTAAAACAGTGGATTTGTTTACTTTTGGAGCAGTTTCTTGTTGTATGACATAGACATGGGACTGTAATAGGTCAGTGATGACCTCCTTTGTTGTCAATAAAAGATTATTATTATTGCACCTATCCCTCCAAACAGAATTCAAGAATGACAAAAATTAGAAATGGGTGTATTTCCTGGGAAACGCACAAGTTGTACAGACAAGATAGACACAGGAGATTCTCGATAGTGAACGTTCCTAGTGACATGTTCAATGGTGATGTGTATTTCCCGAGTTTTACTAGTGAAAATAGCCAGAAATTCTACAAGTAGAATGAAGATGTTTATTTCTTGAGTTTCACTACAAGAAATGACAGGGAATTATAACACACAAGAATTTCCAAAAATGTTCTGAAATTCTCAAGTCATGATGGCACGAGTTCCCCTTGAGATTTTGTTTGCATGGATGTCAATGATTTGACAGTGATATTTGGTGTATGGAAGAAATGTGTGAGAGGCAGAGGATCTAAATTTTGGGCAGTTTCTTGGTGTTGTCAAGCTTCTCCTTATCCATACAGAACCTAGACATATACTGTTGGTTCTTCTGGCCCTGAACAGGCCCTGTGTCTATGACAATACAGTATGAATAAACTAATTCCAAACTAAAGCTCAAGTAAATACACCATTATTGTGTATGTGTGTGGTATGATCTCACCTGTCACATGACCAGGGTCCTGGTATAGCCTCCAGCTGCTGCAGGGTGAGTAGGGGGGTGTCCTCCACACCAGCCATCACACCGACCCAGTCACACACACAATGCACTGTCAGGGAGGAAAGTAATATTATAAACGCTTCCCAGCTAGCAAAACTCATGTAAATTACATCATTTTTACATCATTTTCTGATTGGTCGTGACATCATTGGATGATGTCAATTGTCGTTCCCAAGATGTCACATACGCAAGAAGTTTTTACGTGTCCCTTTGCATGGGTATTTTACATAGGTATATTTACATTAAATTACATATCAACGATATGTTTGAACTTAATAATAATGATGTATATAATTGACCAGGATGGTGTTTCTCCACAAATTTGCGGAGGTCCGCAAATTTGCGGAGGTCCGTAAATACACTCTCCATATATTTATGGAGGTCCGCAAATATATATGAAAATTGTTTTTTAGTACTTAAGCATACAAATACGGAGCTCCATATATATTTGCGGAGCTCCACAAATTTATGGAAGCAAATTTGCGGAGCTCCACAAATTTGCGGAGCTCCGCAAATTTGTGGAGAAACACCATCCAGCTGTAGACCTAAAACATGTCTGAAACGTATAAATTTAGACATGTCAAAAAGATGTGATATGGAGATATGTACATGACATGTTGCAGGGATGACATTTATACCAGTTCTGCGTATACCCCCCTCCGAGTAGTGATTATAAATCAGATAGGATATTTAGGATAACTCTGAGAGATTGTAGACATCATATAGTTATGTCCATTTTATGTCAATGTATGACATGTACACAGGCACTCTGCATAGGAAGCAAACACCTGTTCTGTGAAAGACACTTTGCAGGCATTTTCCATTCCATACAGACACATTTATCCTAGCCAGGAGGCCCAGATGTGATATCAGCCCAAAGCCAGAATTTCTTCTTATACAATTTGAAAAGACACAGAAAAGGTGTCCCATTATGTGCCTTGGCTGTCCAACTATAATTCACCAAGTCACTGTAACACAAGTAACACATTAAATGTTACTGAAGAAATTTAGTCCAATTTAGTCTCTTATTGCAGTATGTAGAATTGATTTCATCCAACTTTTAACAAAATGTGATCACATTGCAAAATGAGACGCCTAGTGTTGGAGCTCAGAACTATGATAGGATATAGTAATGTCGACTTATAGATGTCATATTCTGATAAGATTGTGATGTCATAAATATGTTATATTGGAATAAATCCATACTCCTATTATTTTGACGTCACAATCTTGTCAGAATATGACCTATTACAGTTCTGAACTCCAACACTAGGGGTCTCATTTTGCAAGGCTGTCACATTTTGATCAGCATTCAGTCATTCTTCATTGAAAAGTTGGATCAAATTAATTGTATAAACTACAATGAGGGACAAGGTTGGACTAAATTTCCTCTGTGATATATAAGGTGTCACTTGTGTTACAGTGACTAGTTGAAATATAGTTGGATAACCAAGGCACATGGGTGGACACCTTTTCTGTGTTCTTTGAGATTGTATAAGAAGAAATTCTGGTTTTGGGCTGATATCACATCTGGGCCTCCTGGCTAGGATAAATGCGTCTGTAAGGAATGGAATATGCCTGCAAAGTGTTTTTCACAGAGCAAGTGTTTGTTTCCTATGCAGAGTGCCCATGGACATGTCATACATTGACATAAAATGGACATAACTATATGATGTCTACAATCTCCCTCAGAGGTATCCTAATTATCCTATGTGATTTATAATCACTACTGGGGAGGGGGTATACTCAAAACTGGTATAAATGTCATCCCTAGAACATGCTTGTAGATATCTCCATATCACATCTTTTTGATGTGTCTATATTTACATGTTTTAGACATCTTTTACAGCTAGTCATATATATGCCATTATTGTTTAGTCCAAAGGTATCACTGATAAATATGTCTCTATGATATGAATATGTTTGTATAAAATACACATAAATATTGTTACATCAAGAACCCATGCAAGGGGACACGTAAAAACTTCTTGCGTATGTGACATCTTGGGAACAAAAAATGATATCATGAAATTACTAGTTATTTTTATGTAAGGTGCTAGCTGGGTTATTATACGATATGGGCTTACACCGTGCTTTTTACGTGATATTCCCGTTCTGATATTCCTGCATAGCGCACACTTGGGGGGGTGAAATCGTTCTGATATTCTGGATATCAGAACGATTCTGAATGGGGAATTCAGAATCGTTCTGATATCCTGAATATCAGAACGATTCTGAATGGGAATCGGCAGCCATAAAATCCGAGGTTCTATGGAGACTCGAACACGCTACATCAAGACTTGAAGTCTGATGTGCTAACCACCACGCCGTGAAGGCGCTGGTAGAGGTAGGTGGCGAAACAAGGAGTCTACAGGCGGATTTCCAGCCCTGTAGGACCATTATTTACCGAGTTACAGAAGAAAAGGCATTTTTTGGTATAGTTTCTTTGAAAATTAATATTTTTTTCTAATTTCTTTTTTACTATAAAGGTAGAAGTTGGACTTTACTTAATCATTCGTTAAAATAATTCTAGGAATTTTTTTTCACATAGAAATAGGCATTTTGAAAATGGTTCGTTTCCACCCAGGCTCGATCCGGGTACCCCTGGTGTGTGAGGCGAAGTCGCTAGCGCCCATGCCTATCCGGCTGTGGTGAATGTGGAGGGAAACGCTGGTTAGTATATAACATAGCCCCAAGCTGGCCCCCTCACAAATTCTATGTTGGACTCAGTGTTGGTGATTGAGGGCATGACGTCACCAGGCTCCACCAATCAGCGAGCAGGGTTGGTGGGATATCAAAACAACATGGCGCTACTGGTGTACGAGTGATATTCAGTCAATAATCCTTCAAAATGGCCAAATTAGGACTCATATAAGGTAATTAAAGACATTTGAATGGGAATATCGTATAACTTGGGGTGTGTATTCATGAATAACGACCTCGGTGCTACGCACCTCGGTCGTTATTCAAGAATACACACCCCGCGTTCGGCGATATTCATATATTATTGGTTAAATATACGACACTAGCGCATTAGGCAATGGGGCCACCATCTTGGCTCAGAGCAATGCATAGTGGTTAGGCCCCCGACTCCAGAGCAGCGCATCATGGGTGAGTTTCTTAACAGCACCTTTATTCTGAGAGGGGAGGGGATTATCCTGATATGGAGATGGGGTCTAGCCCCCGACCACCTGAGATACCAGGATGCACTAGTCCCATATAGCCTGGACTTCACGCGGGCGACACAGGTCCCTGCGAAATGGGACAATCTTTTTTTCATTGCAATTTTCAAATTCAGGCCCCTGCACAATGCTCCTCAATATATGTATATTTTTTTAAAGAATAAAAACCTTGAAATCAAGGAAAACCTTATTTAGAGTAGACCAATGATCTGTTGTGTAGCTCTTTTCAGCCTTCTGGGAGGTACGGAAATTCTATTCAAGACTGGACAAGGCCACTTGCTATTCAGACAGGCTAATTTGTATGTAGTAGCATTATTGAATACAACTCGAAGATACAGGGAACAACAGCATATTTTAATATTTTTATAAAGTTTTATTAACTATATATACAGTCATTTCCAGCAGCACCCAACAACTGACACTTGTCTTCTTCTAAAAATAAATGAATCCATTTATCTAGAGAGTTTACACAATATCCCCATTTGTGTAATATAATGTAATTTTTACATCCATTTATCATGAACATTCATGACAATCATACAATTTCCTTCGTGACTTCTTTGCCAATTGTAAGTAGGCCCCACAACTATGGCATGGTCCATAGCACTCAATCTGATTAACATAGTCAGGGCAAATCTAATTCATATTTGGTTTAATTATTTTTGTCATTATACAGTCAAACTAAGGCCATAGGGGACAGCAGTAATATTTTTCAGCAAACTTGATAAAAAAGAAAAATTCACTGCCTTTCTCTGGTTATCTAACATACATCATTTACGGTGCCTGCTGTGAGGGTTTCAAATAAATAAACATGCATTAAAATTGGTTTCAAATAAGCGCTGGTTTCGTATTCAAGCGTGATATTGAAAATTTTACAAACGCCGATGCACTAACACAGTCCAAACTTGTAAATTGCACTGCAGAGATGCCACTCTCTGATTGACAAAAAGCAGGAAATTTTAGGATTTCGGTCAATTCTATGTCGGAATATAACACAATTTAATACAGAAATCCCACCCAAAAAGTAGGAATTCCTGCAAAAGTAGGAGAAGAGGCATCTCTGTTACTGATAGGAGGTGTGTGCGAACTAGCGTGAACCCAGAACATACTTGTGAATTCATTAAACGAACCATTCGTGACCACTTGAAAAATCGATTTTTCAACTACTGAACACACTTGGGTAAACTTTAAACATAAGAACAAAATCGTATAGGCGTGTAGCTGGTTGAATTATCAACCAATTCTCCACTGCGGAATTCTTAGGGGGCATTATGTAATAGCCTGTACCCATTGTGATTGCTGCATCAGTGCTTATCTCGTCAGCTACCAGATCAAGCAATGGTGCCCCCTACTAAGGAACCTGCAACCTCGGCATGGCAAAACTATAGATTCTACAAAATGCAAAGATCTCTTCCCATGGTTTTGGCATCACATATTATTGATTGACTATCATTAAACCCCATACACCTAGGTGTGTGTTAATTTGCTTACATGTACATTTGTATATCATTGTCCATTATTACACCTACACGTCCATAAGAAGTACATTGATAAAGAAGTATTATCTAAATATGTCTATGTATTAAATATCTCAATACTTTGCTTGTAAGAGAGAGATATCAATTCTGCAGATTTGTCTCTTTTTTCTACCGGTAATATGATAGTTTCTACAATTTTCACATCGTTTGACACATGTAGGATTCTTTAGCTGAAACTACCATCTAGGTTCCAATAAAACTGACTTTAGAACCACAAAGAGTAGGGTAAACATCCATGGTAACATCATTATCTAGTCCAAAAGTCAAATGGGGGTTACTCTGTATATTGAACAGACAAGTATAAAATATGGCAGCAAGAAGAGAAAGACATTGTAAAACACATTTTTCCACCAAAGAGTTGGGTAAATTCCAGAACCACAAGATACCTTTCTACTAATACGAGCATGCTTTTGTTAGTTGCGTACATCCATAGAGATATAAAAACAATGTCTGGCAATTGGACAATGCAGGGTTTTGATAATGCAAAATATCCTGATAAACCTCTACAGTTTTGCACAAATACGATGTCCTAAGTTTATTTATCTGGTACATAATGTGTGTGGCTCCCACAATATTATTAAAACATCACAGAAATAGTGTCGTGAACCGTATCTAGCGTGGTTATACAGTAATGGCATTTTTAGTCATTTAAGGTGCATTCATAGTGCTTCAATGCATATCATGATCTTTATCGTCATGGTGCTTGAATGCTGTCATGATGAGTAACTCGCCAGAGCTGTATTCATGCATCATACCAACAAAGGACATAACGCATTAAAGCACTAAATGCATTAGAGCACTATGCGGCCCTTAACGCCCCAGCTCTCCTATAAATAGGCCTGAGTACCTGTCCCGACTGCGCCCTGACTGTCGGTGGAGGGGTACCGAGACCTGCGGGTTTAAAGGGTCAGTTACCAGACTGCTTGAACAGCTCATTACAGTAATATGACTACTACCAATGTCTACAGTAAGACTACCAGCAGACCACCTTGGTTGTATGTTACAAACACACAGTAATTAGTGACCTTATTAACCTTTAACCGTTTAATGACCGCAATGTGCATTTATGCATCATGCCCTTGGTTGTCATGATGCATGAATGCAGCACTGGGGAGTAACTCACCGGTGCTGCATTCAAGCATCATGCCGACCCTGCGGGGTTGATACACTCCCGAAGGGTCATCATGATGCACCAATGCAGCCCCGATGAATTACTCGCTGGCTCTGCATTGGTGAACTGTGACGACAAATGTTGCCTTTTCGCGACATGCTGTCATTAAAGGGTTAATACATATATTGGCAGCACCATGGTGGCAGTGGTACAGACACAGCGGAGACATCTCGCTCATGGGTCCGTTTCACCAAATCGATAGAGGTTCAAAATCGATGACCAGCCGACGTCTATAACTATTTTATAAGTCTCCCAAAACGCTCCCCTTGCGGGGGCATACCGGGGGCTTACCCCTCTAAAACTTGAAGAAACCACGTCCCCTTTGTAGTGAGACACCGTGTAAAATAATTGAGAGTGATCCGAGTTACCTGGTCATAGACGTCAGTCGGTCATAGATTGACTTGGTGAGACTGATTCTTGTGCCTTGTATAATATTAAACCTAACTTGACAGGATGAGATAACCAGACGTACCCTATTAACCCTAACCCTGTAAGGACGGCATGATGCCTCAGGACTTTGTCATCATTATGCAGCAATGCAGTGCCTGTGTGTAACCCGCCAGGCCTTAGTGAAAACAACAGCACTAAGGGGTGGGAGGGGGCGATATTTTATGGCAACTAGACCGAAGAATGACTCCCAACATGGGCTCAGCCATGTAAAAGTTACCACTACGTTGCCTGCGTTGGGATTAACCCACTGGGGTGGCAAGTAGTGGAAGGGTAACAATCAGGCAGCCTTCACATACAGTAACATCTACAGCACTATAGGCACACTCCATATAGCCTATGCAGATAATTATCTTATATTGCTACACTCATTAAGACCATACTGTATGTCGCTTTTGAATAAGCACCGGTCTTGTATGCGCGCCTGGAGTAGAGGGTCTTGAAAGATCTCTTAACCAATGAAGTTAAACTGTGAACAAGCGCCTGTCTTGTATAAGCGCTAGGGTAAATAGGCCTCCAAATCTATGAGCGCCGGGGCGTTTATTTACGACGGTACGGTATTGCAACTCAAAGCCCTTTGAACAATTCTTAGAGATTCCTAAATCACTATGCTTTATATCATTACTCATATAGATCCTGCAGGACATCTGTTAACCCTTCAAGGGCCGCATAATGCTTTAATGTGCTGTGCCCTTTGTCGTCATGATGCATGGATGAATCCTTGGTGAGTAACTCGCCAAGGCTGCATTCATGCATCATGATGAGCCTTCGGTAGAGTATTAACTCCGTTGGGTTGGCATTTATGTATGAATGAAACTTTGGCGAGTAGCCTCGCCAGTTGTGCATTCATGCACCATGACGACAAAAGGCATATTGATTAAAGCGCTTTGGGACCCTTAAATGTTAAATAACATTAACAATATGTACATCATTCTAACCTATTATAATAACAACAATGCTTACATGATTCTATCGATTTTACAACAAAATTACCTAAAAATATATATCTATACAATAGGGCCGATGTAAAGGTGTGTTTACCCCTACTCGACCCTACCTAGCACAACAGGGCTGACCCTAACTTTTCTTGAACACTTTATTATATTTCAAAATCCTATAATAAAAATAAGTTGATATCAATAAAAAAAAAAGTGTCCGACCACACCCTTTTGCTTTTTTCAACATGTTTAGTACCAGAAAAACACCTTTTTCTTTGGCCTAAGAGGAATTACTACAGGGATTCATTCATCAGATGAGGTCTAGGGGTGTTCCCCCAAGCCCCTCTAGGTCTGACAGTAGTAGGTGCCGCTGTAGTGTCTTAGGGAGCGGTAGTTCTTTGATCCGGTCCACCATTTGGTAGCCGCGTCCGAGCAGGCCGCGTATCGTTGTGCGACACAACTGCTGCAGTTCTGTCGGTGTCCGTGACTGGGAATACAGCCACGTGAGGTCTGACGTCGGTACCTCGACTAACACCTGCTCGTAAATCGAAGCGTCCCGAGCGAGCCCGCGAACCGTCCGGATCAAATCACACTGAGCAGTGTCCTGATACATGAGCTCCATCTGGTGGATCCTGGCCACGAATATCTGCAACTGGGTGTACCCTGCGATGAGCAGCATTCGGGGGAAGGCAAGTCGCGAGGCGAGAAGCGCATCAGCCATTGGTTCCCGGATCTTCCCCAAGTCGTGTATATAGGTAAAGCTGGTGCTACAGTTAAGTCTCAGTAAGAGGCACAGTGCTGCCACCTGCCGCCGACAGATCGTCCAGATCAGGGGCGGGCGGCCGCGGGAATCCTTTATATCCGGGTCGGCCCCCGCCATGAACAGCATCTTGAACATGTCGAAGCTGAGACCGGGGGTCTGGGGGCGCGCGCAGCAGAAGTGGAGCGGGGTGTAGAGGTAGGGTCCGTCCTCATTCTGGCACTGAGCATTCACGTCACACCCGCTGTTAATCAGCGTCTTTACCATCGCAAGGTTCCCGTGTTGCACCGCCCGCATCATCGGCCGCAGACCTTTCCGGTCCGGGTCGTCCAGACTGAAACCCGCTTTTAGGAAGACGTTTACAAACGTCTGCGCCCGGCTCTCACAGCTGAGTTCACAGAGGTACCGCCGGAACGCCACATCAAACGCATTCCCATATAATCCGACAATGTTCAGATCCGCTCCTAATCGGACAAGTTCGTAAAAAGCGGGCATGTTTCCGTTCTCGATTGCCATGACGACAGCCGTCTTACCGAGTCGGTTCTGCAGGTTGATGTAATCTGACATATAGTGAGTCCCTTGTTCGGCGATTGGACCGACGTAACTGTTATACCGGTTGTGCCACACCATTCTCATGAGTAGCGTATTCCCAAGGCGGTCGGTCTGGGAGGGGTCGGCCTCTCCCTGCAGCCACCCCTCGATCTCCGCCTGGAGCTGCTCATACTCCCGCTGCACGATGTCAGCCATCGCAAACATCGTGTCTCCAACGCCCTCTGGTAGGGCTCCGGGTTACAGGCAAGCCTCCTATCTCCTGGTGTCTGAAGTGAAGGTTAGATCCTTTTAGAGGGACTTAGGTATGGGCTTTAGACTTGACTTATATCTGATATATACATGTAGTCATTTTCGTCTCAAAGAATGGAGGTATGCAAGTCTCTCGAACTGCCTCCAGTTTATAATGGTGAAGAAGGCCCATAGAATCATAGCCTGGGTCTCATCTGTAAATGAAGAAGAAATGCGTGTGTACAGCAGGTGATATCTGAGGATATTACAAAAAGAAGAAAAAGGCAGGAAAACTTATGAAAGGGCAAACATTAGCAATGCTAAATGGGTATTACATCATTTTTCAAAATCGATATCCATATCTGTCTATACTTTAATATAGCTTAATTCAACGGGAGGTGGGAAGATTGCCTCTCGTTAAATGTATATTACTTAGGAGGGGGAGAGCAAAGAATGATTTGCTGTAGTAAATAAATGCACCCTATCCCTACTCTATATAGCTAGCATAGTAGGCTACAGTATGCACCTAGAAGTAGAAGCAATAACATGACCAGTCCTAGTCAATTTGGAATCGACTGTCACTGTACTAATTCACATTCAATGAGAGACCCTTCTGTGGTCATTAGGGGTCCTGCTATGTGCCAGGCCTAGTGACTAGTGTTTACAGAAGGTTTGTTTTTAAGAAAAGCACTGCTATACTAACATCTATTCCACAAACAGGCACATAAATTATTATGAAAAGCTAAGTGTCTAGTCTAGAGATATGCATGGCCGCCATGGGACCTTCATTTGCCCTGTAAACTTTTTAGTTGTCTCAATGGGGCCTCTAGTTCACCCCCAATCCAAAACATGGGGATCTCTGACCAGCCAAGTATGGTAGTAGGCCTACTTGGCTGGCCTGCTAGCTAATCCTAGCTAGACCAGTCCTTTCAATAGATCATTAGATGATTCACAAATATGGGTCTAGATCCATGTCTACATGAGTATATAGCATCTAGATGTGTGTGGGAGAGGAATGTGGGGCTGGCACCACCACGCCCCCCCAGTAGGTCATTGTCATGACTCACGGCTGGGACTTTGCCGATACAGGGAGACAGGCATCCAGGCCCTTGGCCAAGGCTTGGGGCTGCGTATACATCTATACTGTAGAGTCTAATAGTAGATCTAGATAGGAGTCTGGGCCCCCTGAATGAGCGCTTCTAAACCATTAATAACAGCTATTCAAGCTGTAATTTCATCCCAGACACAACCAGACCGACCTAACGTATATGTCCATTAACTATGCACGAATTAGACGACTCTAAATATCATAATAAGTGAAGAAACAATCTTTATTCTTACCTTGTAGTGGTTTCAGCTGTCAAGTCTGAGGTCACCATTTGACCCGGAAGTACTTACCGCTCTTCTCACCGGGTGGCCGCGCGTTCGGTGATTTCGTTTATTCGCCACCAGGTGTCGGGTCGAGGTTGCCGCCATCATTCTGAGGCAAGTGTAGACTAAGGAATCCTTCTCTGAGGAGTTCAAATCTCTAGCTGAGACACATGTTCCTGGGCTAGACTCCCATCCAGTTGCATAAATAATCATGGGGGGGGGGGGGGGGGGGTGGAAAATGTATACCTCTATTTTCTAAAGAGACAGCCCCCCCTAAGCCTTAATTACACTAATTAACTTATTAAATTGGCCTAAAAATAGCTCAAATAGTAAAAATCAAAAATGGAGCGGTACCCAATCGTCTTTAGCACCTTTGAAACTATAGAAACCAGTTGAGAAACTACCATACTATTATGGCAGCCCCCATGGACAAATATGTCTAAGCCATATATACCTGTTCCTACCAGTATATAATATAGATAGCTAATAATAGATTACAGGTATTTCACATATACCCGACTGGCCAGAGTATTAACCAGTAGCTACCAGCAGGCCTACCTGTAATACAACACAACATTAGCCTTACCTGTATCTCTGCCTCTATATATAGCTGTATCCTGTCACCCCCTAGTAGCAGACACCTGCAGGTCCTACACTGATAACATCCAGCGGCAAACAGGGAGCTGGGCAAGGAGGCTTACTGCTAAATAGGTCACCCTTGAAAGGATCAGCAATGTAAACGTTACGATAAGTACCCTCTGGGTGGCCTGCGAAACAGCATGCCATGGGATGCAGCCTATCAGGAGCAGTGTGGCTTGGTAGGGGAAAACCCCAGGTAACATTCCTACCTGGTACTCATGGTCTATTCATTGGCTGGTTTCATTTTCACTTTCAGATGGGCTAAGGGAGTGGTCATTATTTAAAAACGGAGGGGGGGGGGGAAATCAATGACAAAAAAAATCGCCCTCCTGCTTCAGACACTTCAAATTTTTCAGTGAAATTTGACTGGCCCTTGAGGGTACAGTTCTTTATAGAGGGACAATACACAAATCGACCACCCTCTGACAAAACATGGTCTGACAGGTCACTTGCATATACCGGCTGCTCCAGAACTTGATCTGGGTATTACTACAGTTGTATTAACATCGACACGGTAAGTATATGAACAAACCCAACTTAGGCACGTAATTGCCTTTTATTGTCGTCACTTAGCTCATGTATGAGTAGTATATAATGTATCGGGACGGGACTATGCTTAAGTACTGTTTATTACTCAATCAACATGCAGCCAATCAGAGGCCTCCATTTGGTCACGTGACCGGAAGTGACCTACTTAGGGGATTAGTGGTGACGTCACGTGACCTAGTTAGCCAATCAGAGGCCGCCATTTGGTCACGTGACCGGAAGTGACGTCATATGACCTACTTATGGACCGGAAGTGACGTCATATGACCTACGTAGGGGACCGGAAGTGACGTCATATGACCTACTTTAGGATCACGTGACCGGAAGTGACCTGATGAGTCACGTGACCGGAAGTGACGTCACATGACCTAATGGACAACCGGAAGTGACCTCATTGAGGATCACGTGACCGGAAGTGACCTGATTGATCACGTGACCGGAAGAAGAAGAAGTGATGTCACGCGACTTGATGAAGAGATGAGCGTCTTTAAGGGGTCACGCGCTTTAAAATGTGATATATATTTTTTTTGGAGGAGGAGGAGGAGGAGGCGAGTCTCTTATTTTTTTTGGTAAACCAATAAAAAACACAACGATATAAGTTTGTTTTTTCATTTTATTTTTTTATGAGCGACTGGAAGTGACTTATTGAACTAGGTAGAAGCGTTCTTTAGAGTGTATAAGGGGGGAGGGGAGGGGAAGGGAGGGGAGGGGAGGGGGGAGGGGGGCCCCTTTAAGATGCATGGGGAGGGGGGCGCTTTTAGGATGCATGGGGCGGGTGGGGGGGAGGGGAGGGGAGGGGAGGGGGAGGGGGGCACTCTAGGGGGGTGGGGGAGGGGGGCACTCTAAGGGGCGTTTGTCTCTTTTAAGAAAAAAAAGAAAGAAAAGAATTTAATCGAGAGACACACTTCTTCCTCTCTCTTATTATTTTTTGTTTAGGAAGTGACCTGATGAGGCACGTGACTAGAAGTGACGTCGTCACATGAGTGACACTTTAAGAGGTCACGCGACTTACTAATAAAAGAAGACGTATGAAAATAAAAACAACAATAATTTTTTTTTCTTTTTTTCATTTTTTTTTTTCAATCTTGATAAACACTCTATTTTTGAAAAGATGCACTCAATCAATCAATAACACGCTTATTATTTTTTTCATATCTCTAAAGGACTCGTTGTCACACCGTCAGAATGCACGCGACGCTTATAATACAAGTAGCGCACGCCGTCTTTCTCTATGGTGTAGGTGACCATTTTGTTTCGCACCACTTTGAAATTTCTATTTACCGCAAGGAGAGTTTTTCGTTGGCGAAGAACATCCAAGAAGTCGTCTGGTTCTTTAGGGTTTTGTTTCTTCTGTACACCTTTTGCACTCCATTTTTTGGATTTTCTTTCACCGGTGCCGCTGACTCGATCGTAGCAAATGTAAGTCTTAGGGTTGAGACTTAGGATCCCGTCACCTTCCCACTCCGCTTTCATAAGCCCCGAAGTTCTCAGATCGTGAAGGTAACGTCTCTCACAACATCCGCCGGGCGGCGGACACCATTCTCGCACTCTTTCCGTTTTTGTCTTCACGAAAAGCTCTAAGTGATCGTCGCACACCGCTGTCGGAATCCACTTTCGTTTCTCTCTGAAGTACGTCTCTCTCAGGGGAGGTTTGACTAGGTCATCCAACGTGTCACCACTGAGAGCCATGTAAAGACTGTCGGTGTCCATTTGACAAAGGGCATAATCGCGCCGATCGACGAATCTATCCAAGAAGTCGTATGTGAACTCTAACATTTTCAACTTCGCGTACTGGTATACCATGAACCCTATTTGAATAGGGAGGTTGTTCTTGACTGTTTTCGGATGTAGTTCGACCTCAAACAGATCAGAACTCAACTCGGACGCCTTTTTGAAGCGCCACGAATTGGCCAATAGTTCGAACTTCCGACTGTCAGTGTATCTCACCGCCGTGTGTTTTTCTTTGTTGCAGATTGTTTTACCGTACGTGGCGTTTCCCATTAACTTGTAACAGTCTGACAGAATTTTCTCGTTCTCGTTCATGTCGCCACGTCTTCGCGCCGCCTTTACTTTGTCCGCGAAACTGGCAAAGGAGCGTTTAGGTAGGTATTCTACGACCAGCTGCACTTTGGTGACTATCAAACCATGCTCTAAATACCACTTGAGAAGGGGCGTTCCCAAGAGAATGTTTTTTCCGTGGTAACTCCCTATCAGACATCTCTGAGGCGTGTTCAACAGCTTTTCTTCCTGCACAAAGTCTGACATGTGAGGTCCTATGTCTGATTTTGAAACGGACACGTTCTTGAAAACGGGGGTCATTTCTTCGAAGTAGTCTCGTAGGTGAGGCGGCGTAGTGATGTCCACTTGAACTAAACCGAACATTTTCCCGTCTTTGACAGCGGAAAGGATGTCGCTCCCGCTCATTGCGTTTCGAGACACTTTCAAAGCGTCAACCTTCCAGTGTTGTTGGGAGGCCTTAACCCGCTCATCTCGACGCTTCATCTCTCTCCATTCGCACTCCCACACGACGACCAGCTTGTGACCTAGCGCTTTCAAGTAAGCGCTAACTCTAGCCGTTCTGTCGCGTCTCTCCTCCCTCAGTGAAGCGCAATGATATCGGTGCGAGGGTATGCACTCGTGAGCATGGAACCAACACCCGTGAAACTGGAAAACCGTATTAGAGGCCGCGTGAAACCCGTCGACGCGAATTCTTCGACAGCCTAGAACCATCTCGCCGCCGTTGAAAGCGTGGCGCAGTTTCACGTCGCGGTCGTGCTCTACGAAGCGTAACCACTCCAAAGCGCTGTGAGAGTTTCTTTGCCTAATTTCGGGCTTGAACTCGGTCTCAGGTCGTCTCACCGCGTAATAGCCCGTGCAGTGCGCTTCGCTCATGCAGTGCAAGTACAGAGAGTTAGCGTCTAGGCCTAGGATGTGCTGGCACGGTCTCGCTTCTTCGCCGTACTTGTGCTCCCTTATCCGCGTGGTGCCCTTCTCGTGAAATCTATAGAAGATGATGGAAGGACCGCCGACTAGATTTTCTTTGATCAGAGCGTGGAGGACGGCGTCTAACTGGGGGAACGTTGTGAACGCGTCTTCTAGGTTTTGGAAGAGGAACCGTAAAGTCAAACCGGCGAGAGAAATCCCGTCTTTCAACATGTCAATGCCGCGATCTTGGAAAAATTTAGTGTGATTTTTCAGAGCTTCTATGAAAGGTTTGACGTCTTTGTTGTTGTAGTGGATCAAGTAATCTCCCATAGTTTGCATCTTCTCGTCGGACCAAACTTTCTGACATGCGGCGTAGTCGGATTCGGATATTTTGACGCCCGTCAGTTCGCTGTCAAAAGCCGATCTCGGTGGCAGTGTTCTGTTTCCCAGTTTCCTGGTAGACGTCATCTATTCGTAAGGAAAGTGACCTTTCTCTTCGTTTCTGGTGAAAGCTCACAAATAGTTCGCGTAGTTGTAACCGGGTGCCAAATAGTTGACTACGTCCAAGAAAACCGTGTGCTGTGTGTAAACCGCCAAGTATTGATTGCTTCTCTTTATGACGCTGAATTCTTAGTTTCTTCGGTCTCCGGAGGCAAAGAACGAGTGAAGGCGTATTTTGATCAGGTTCAAGTCGTAACGCCATGAGTTGAAGCCCACGACTGGAGCTTGACGGATGTATCTCAGAAGCCGCTTCTTCAGTTGAACTAACGGGTGTCTGGTCTGAGCTGCAGCGAAGCCGCCTGGAGAAGGGGTGAATGTCGCCTCCTCCAGCAGGAGAGCTTCACCTATCGCCGCATCTAACTTCGCTAACGTCGGTCGGTAAAGTTCTAGCACAGCTTCCCCGATGACTTTGGCGTTCTCGTTTATGTGATTTAAAACTCGGTCCAACAAGGGGTCGGAATCTGCGTCGGATTCTCTGACGAAGCAGACCGGCCCCTCCCACCCCGGAAAGTCGGATGCGACGCTAGCCGACAAAGGGCCGTGATCCCACAGCAGGGACACTTGTTCCGTCGACGGTTCTCTGCACGGTCTGAAGAAAGCCTCGAAATCGAAGGTGATCTTGTAAGGGTAGATTCCGGAATGTCCGTCGGGAGGAAAAATGGAGAAGTCTGCTAGCGCTTCGAAAATCGTTCTCGAATTTTGGTAGATGCCACCTACGTAGCGCAACTTGACTTGTCGGCAAGAGGAAAGCTGGTTCCTGTGTCTCTTCAGCAAGAACTCGGTGGTGAACGCCGCCTTACACTTGCAACATTCGTATATGCCCGCGTACGCGTTGAAGTCCGTGACCAGAGAGACGTGCAAACCGCCTTTCGCCGTCAGGTGTAGGTTGACTTTACCTCGGGTGGCCAGAGTTCTGGAAGGCGGTCTGATCAGAGTGACGCGTCTTCTCAACTTCCGCCCCGGCACCTGACGCGACGCGGTGTAAACCGCTATTTGTACGTCAAACAAGTTCTCTAACGCGGGTAAGTCGCGGATGTTCAAACCCGGAAAGGTTTCAGGTGTGGCAGCGGGACAGAACTGACGTAACAAATCTGAAGCGCGCTTGCTGGTGTTGTATAAGTGAAAGGAAATGCAGCGGAAGACGCAGAGGTTGTCCTTGTTGGGAAAATCTAACACGCCGCTTCTCTTTCCAACTCGACCGACCTGAGTGATCCTACCGCCTATGGGAAATTCCCCCGGTCCCATGTAAACGCAAATGTTCAAATTGGTAGGAAAAAGAACGTGCCACTTGGTGTCAGCGTCGCAAAGTTTCCGTACTTCCTCGCAAGCGACGGTGTTTTCCATGTTTGAGAGGAGCTCTTCCAAAGTTTCTGAATTAGTTATAGTAGGGAGCGGTTGTATGAGAGTTGCATTGTTCTGGGAGGCGTGAAAGTAGCGCAGTTTGCTCTTGTCTTCTCTGTGTTGTAAGAGTAAGCCTACCGAGAAACCCACTTTGTATCTGAATCTTTGCGTGAAGTGAATGCGACGCATAGTATCTACAGCGTCACTCAACTCGCCGGTTGGTAGCCTGAAGTTTGTTACACTATGAGTCCCGTGCATCCTGACGCCCGTTTGTATTGCAGGCCAATTCGCCGTGAACGTTTCCTCACCGTTCGGTACAGCACATATACGCGGAGGGATAGTCACCCCGTCCAGAGATTCGCGTCGACAGGTGATCTTTCGGCAATCGCCTTTGCCGCATAGAGGGCAAAACTTAGGTATTAAAAATTTTGAAACACTTTTCGCAGACGTACTGCGTCATGTTTTTTTTGTTTTTTTTTGTTTTTTCACTTAGTTACCAATTAAAAAAAGTTTTTTCCCAACTACTTAGCCGTCTATCTATCTATCTATCTATCAATCAATCTATCTATCTATCTATCTATCTATCTATCTATCTATCTATCTATCTATCTATCTATCTATCTATCTATCTATCTGTCTGCTGTCTGTGTATCCGTCTGTCTGTCTCATACAGCGTACGTCAAACACTGTGTGTGTGTGCGCGCGTGAGCGTTGAGCGTCTCTCATTCCGAATCTATACCGAGAAATTTGAGAATAATCTCTGTTTTGTCATCCAACTCTTTGAGCGCTCTGGCGGACAGCGTCACCCCCTGCTGTGTGGGTTTTTTGTCAGGACCTTCGTACTTGCGCACGTGGATGAGGTTCTTACCGCTGTAGTAGCTCACAGCTGCGTACACTTCGCCCTCCTCATCCAGCACTGCGAACCAGGGGGTGTGATTAGGTCTTCCTTGCGCGGACGCTAAGTCGCGTATGCGCACCACTGCGCGGATATCGGCGATGCGCGCTATTAGCTCGCGCAGCGCGTCGGCAGTGAAGTGCACTCGCTTGCTTCTGGTCAGAGATGCCTCTTTCACCTGGCCGTCTTTTGTGTAGCGCGGCCTCCTAGACAGTCTAGCCACGTCCTCCCAGATCTCCAGCGTCAAAGTCCCGTCTAAGCAGAACTCTAACCCGAGAGGACGGGAGGTTTTCTCTGGTTCTTCTCGTCCATCTTCTTCTTTTTCTTGGTGTTTTCTCTTCTTAGTAGGCCTTGTTGTTCTGGAACCCGCCTTAGAACGTTTCACACCCGCAAGAAGAGTAACACCATCAGCGTGAGCTGAATCAGCAGCAGAACCGATAACAGGAGCAGCGTCAGCGCTGGTGGTATCCGAGGCCTCGTTGTTGGAACAGAGCAGTCACACGCCGTCGGTGCTGAGTGTAGCGGTAGAAGATGAAGCGCCGCCGCCCTCGTAAGGTGGCGGTGAGGGCAGTCGCCACGGACCGGACGCGCTACCAGTGGAAGTGAGGTCGAAAGCAGTGGAAGAGGGGAGCCGAAAAAACGTACCGTCCACCCCTTGCCCTTCGGGTTCGTCGTACGCCTCGTCGTCAGCGTCGTTCTCTGTCTCACCCTGTTGCTGCTCCTCCTCCTCTTCTTCTTGGTTTAGGGGCTGAGTGTCCGAATAGCTGTAACTCTCAGCGCGAGCGGCGTCGATGGCGTCGGTTGATGTAGTGGTGGAGAGGGGCTGTGCAACGTGCGGCAGGTCATCAAAATCAGCAACAGTAGTGGGGAGGTAAAAACCCGGTTGCCAGTACTGCGCTGTGCCAGGAGCGTTGTCGTCAGTAGTAGTAGCAGTAGCAGCAAGTGCAGCAGCAGCAGCAGCAGCAGCAGCAGCAGGCGCAACAGTAGCAGGCGCAGCAGCCTCAGCAGGCGCAGCAGTAGCAGGCGCAGCAGTAGCAGGCGCAGCAGTAGCAGGCGCAGCAGCAGCAGCAGCAGCACGAAGAGCAGCAGCAGCACGAGGATCACCAGCACCAGCAGCAGCAGCAGCAGCAGCAGCAGGCGGGGCGGCAGTAGCAGCGGCAGCGCGCTTAGCAGCAACGTGTACCGTCGCGAGTGTAACAACGTCGCTAGCACGACGACTACTACCAGTAGTACTGCTACTACTACCACTACTACTACTACTACTACTACTACTACCGCTACTACTACTACTACTACTGCTGCGAGCGCTCGCTACAGCGGGAGGGTGATAAGACCAAGCGGTTGCGGCGGTAGTCTCATTTTCAGTAGCAAGAGGAGGCACTGACGCTAAACGAGCGCTGTTCCGCTTAGTCTTCTTGTTCTTGAACTTGCTTAGATCCTTGGACGGCACTAGGTGTTGTCTTTTGCTCATGGTGGTGACTGTAGAGAGCGGCAAAAGACTGAGTGAGTGAATGGGGGTTTCCAGGCCCCTTATATACGCCTTCTCGCTTCTAGAGCTAAGCTACTTACTGTCCCTGTTCAGCTGCCGCCGGCTGACCGGCGGCCATTCACAAAGAGAAACAAAAGACATAATGCATGACGTTTTCAGCTGGATCCCTTTCCCCCTTTTGAGAGATCGACTGTCATCAGCTAAGCTACTTACTACCCTGTTCAGCAATTCAACGCGCATTAGCTGTATATAGGATTAAGCGGTTGCTGCCGCCGGCTGACCGGCGGCCATTCACAAAGAGAAACAAAAGACATAATGCATGACGTTTTCAGCTGGATCCCTTTCCCCCCTTTTGAGAGATCGACTGTCATCAGCTAAGCTACTTACTACCCTGTTCAGCAATTCAACGCGCATTAGCTGTATAAAGGATTAACGGTCATGAGCTTAGAGTGTGTATACAAAAAAACTACAGGAGGCGTGTGGCGTGAAGCAGGACCCCCTAAGACGAGCGTGTCTGTCTGTGAGTGGAGGCGTGTGCATGTGGTGAGCGACTTAAGTGTAAAACAAAAAAAATCACCGCCTCCTGCCGTGGTGAGTAGACCGGGCCGGCCGGCGGCGGCCGGCTAGTTCAATAGGGGTGACAGCTGACTAAGGCTGTGCATGAAAAAATCCGATTTTCACCTGACCTCTGACGTTTGTTACAATGAATGTCAGAGGGAGAGAGAGTCGTCCTCAGGTAGGGGGTAGGAGGTAAGGCTATGGATGAGGAAAAAACACCATGTTCAGCTGGTCTCCACCAATAGCGATGACATACTCCTCGTCATCTAAGCTCTTAAGAAGCTCTTAAGGAGCGGAGCGGCTGAAAAGCGTCATGCGGACAGGTCGCTAGACAGCTGGGGTGCTGTTGGAAATAGGATTAAACTCCCTCTGTATAAAAGCTCTGATTTCTGTTGGAAAAAAACCATATCGCCTCTGACCACAGTAACGTCTACTACCACCACCACCGCCACCACCGCCGCCACCGCCGCCGCCGCCGCCGCCGCCAAGACGAGACGAGATGGCTCAAGCTCGCCTTCACCTCCTTGTCCACCTGAAAAAAAGTTAATGCGGCTTGACGACGTGAGAAGCGCGGGGCAGACCGATGGGGAGAATAGAGAGGTAGGACAGCGGCGCTTAGCATATAGCGACGCCTTGCTTCGTCAACTAGGTAAAGAGTTGAGAGGATCTTGGAGAGAGTTGGGCAGTAGCTTAAAAGTTACCGCCGCCCGTATGGATGCTCTAGTAGAGCGCGGTGTCAAGACACCGGAGGAGCTGTGTACGGCGATGTTCCGAGTCTGGTGGGGTGAAACCCCGCATCGTCATAGATGGGGAGAGCTCGGCCGCGTCTTCACCCGCATTAGACGAGTGGAACTGTTGGCTCAGTGGATGACCCTTCTCCACAGGCAGGGGTTGGATTTCGAGAACCCCGACTCGCACGCGATGCATAAGCACTTGGGCAGGTGGAAAGAGGTGGGGGGCCATTTAAAATTGTCGCCTGAGAGGTTAGATAAGATCGCTGAAGAATGCGAATACGGAGGAAGTCCCGCTGAGTGGGCCTTCCGAGTGTTGAAAATGTGGCAAGCTGAAGCTGACGGTGCCGGCAGTACGCCTTTTGAGTTCCTTCGAGTGTTGACTGAGGACATGGGAAAGTTTGACCTCGGCATCGCGATATTACTTGACATTATCAAGCAAGAAACAACGAGAACAACGGACATGTGAATTGTTGTGTTTTATTTTCATACGTCTTCTTTATTAGTAAGTAAAAAAAAATATTATAACAATTAATTCGCGTGTCCTCTTAAAGTGTCACTTCCTCCGGTCGCGGCTGATCGCCTCATCAGAGCACGTGATAAACAAAAAAATTAAGAGACACACTTCTTCCTCTCGAGAGGAAGAAGTGTGTCTCTCGATTAAATTCTTTTCTTTCTTTTTTTTCTTAAAAGAGACAAACGCCCCTTAGAGTGCCCCCCTCCCCCACCCCCCTAGAGTGCCCCCCTCCCCCTCCCCTCCCCTCCCCTCTCCCCCACCCGCCCCATGCATCCTAAAAGCGCCCCCCTCCCCATGCATCTTAAAGGGGCCCCCCTCCCCCCCTCCCCTCCCCTCCCCTCCCCCCTTATACACTCTAAAGAACGCTTCTACCTAGTTCAATAAGTCACTTCCAGTCGCTCATAAAAAAATAAAATGAAAAAACAAACTTATATCGTTGTGTTTTTTATTGGTTTACCAAAAAAAATAAGAGACTCGCCTCCTCCTCCTCCTCCTCCAAAAAAAATATATATCACATTTTAAAGCGCGTGACCCCTTAAAGACGCTCATCTCTTCATCAAGTCGCGTGACATCACTTCTTCTTCTTCCGGTCACGTGATCAATCAGGTCACTTCCGGTCACGTGATCCTCAATGAGGTCACTTCCGGTTGTCCATTAGGTCATGTGACGTCACTTCCGGTCACGTGACTCATCAGGTCACTTCCGGTCACGTGATCCTAAAGTAGGTCATATGACGTCACTTCCGGTCCCCTAAGTAGGTCATATGACGTCACTTCCGGTCCATAAGTAGGTCATATGACGTCACTTCCGGTCACGTGACCAAATGGCGGCCTCTGATTGGCTAACTAGGTCACGTGACGTCACCACTAATCCCCTAAGTAGGTCACTTCCGGTCACGTGACCAAATGGAGGCCTCTGATTGGCTGCATGTTGATTGAGTAATAAACAGTACTTAAGCATAGTCCCGTCCCGATACATTATATACTACTTGTATGTATATATATATATATATATATATATGTATATATGTATATATGTATAAATATATATACATATATATATATATATGTATATATATATATATATATATATATATATAGGGGAGGGGGGGGAGAAAATGTATGCCTCTATTTTCTAAAGAGACAGGGCCCCCCCTAAGCTTTAATTACACTAATTAACTTATTAAATTGGCCTAAAAATAGCTCAAATAGTACCAGTAAAAATCAAAACCGGAGCGGTACCCAATCTTCTTTAGCACCTTTGAAACTATAGAAACCAGTTGAGAAACCACCCTACCATTATGGCAGCCGCTATGGACCATTATGTCTAAGCCATATATACCTGTTCCTACCAGTATATAATATAAATAGCTAATAATAGATTACAGGTATTTCATATATACCCGACTGGCCAGAGTATTAAGCCGTAGCTACCAGCATGCCTGCCTGTAATACAACACAACATTAGCCTTACCTGTATATCTGTCTCTATATATAGCTGTATCCTGTCACCCCCTAGTAGCAGACACCTGCAGGTCCTACACTGATAACATCCAGGGGCAAACAGGGAGCTGGGGAAAGAGGCTTACTGCTATTAAATAGGTCACCCTTGAAGCATGCCATGGGATGCAACCTATCAGGAGCAGTGTGGCGTGGTAGGGGAAAACCCCAGGTAACATTCCTACCTAGTACTCATGGTCTATTCATTGGCTGGTTTCATTTTCACTTTCGGATGGGCTCGTGGTAGTGGTCATTATTTAACAACAGGGTGGGGAGTCAGAGTGGGGTGGTGGATTTTCATGTGAGTGCAAAAAAGTTTTCGCTCTGGCCCTCCATACACCTCAAATTTTTCCATGAAATTTTTCTAGCGCTAGAAGGTACATAGACAAATGCCAACGCCCATTGATACCGTCTCTGTTGTATTTCACGAGTGGGGGCTGGGGCAGTATCCCACGAAGCCGCAGGCTGAGTGGGATGCGCCCCAGCCCCCACAAGTGAAATACATCAGAGCGGTATCAATGTAGTTGGCATTTGTGTTTATTTTTTTATTTGAAGCCATTTAATGAAGGAAAAACAACCTTTTCTTAGCCCATTGAATACAGACACATTGTATTCAATGGCACCATCGAATACGGCCTTCCAGTGCTTAAGCATAGGAGATCTTGTATTTCAAAAAAATTAAGCTCTTTAGGCCACTCAAAAAAAAGTAGTTTCTCATCACCGCGTGCATCATAAAAATCATGATTTTTACAATTTTGATGAAAAAAATGGAGAAATTGGAAAAATATTGGAAAATTTGGTATCAAATTAAAGCTTATGCTGTCAGCAATCCAGTCCGCTGGTAATAATTTGCATTATAACAACCTTTGATAATCAATAAACTCTGAATTACTAAAATTTATCACGAAAGTTTCAAATTTCCACACGAAAAATTCCAATTTCCCTATGTATTTCAACTTCAAGTAAAAAAAAGTTAAGATAAAAAACGCCCTCATCATATTTTTCATTGCTTGGTGATGAGAAACAATTTTTTTGAGTGGCCTTATAAAGGGATAATACACAAATAGATCTCTGACAAACCATGGTCTGGCAGGTCACTTGCACATAGCTGAGGTGAACCCTATTTCTATGCTGGGTGCATAGTAAGCCTTATACTGTGATATTATGAAGACTTATACCACGATTCTGGCGTTTCCCGTGCCGAGATTGGATATTTGCCGTTCGGTTATCTCAGGATATACGCACGCTCAGAATTTATTTTTTACACCAAGACGCTTCTATATATTTTAACAAGGTAATGAAAGATAGGCATAGCCATTTTGGCTACGAAATTCGTCCGGGATTCGAACCCGGACCGCGCACGCCATAAGCGAGCGGGTAAGCCTCAGCGCCCCGGGGGCTGGACAATAAGTGGAGATGAAACCTTAGCTTTGCTAACCTTGTCGCCATGATCTCGACCAAATACGTAGTGAATAACATCCTAATGTGGCGAAATTGGACCATGTCACGCTTATTCCTTCAGTTCCATACAAGTTTAGATCTCCTTGTTGATGATCCCGTACAGTATTAGCCTTTTCATTGCGTAAATTCCTCATATTTCGACATTTTGTGAAGGCCGCCAGCCGGTTAGATTTGTAAACAGCGGGACGCGTGTGATCACGTGACCGACTGACGCAACCAACACAGTGAATTCGAGAGACCAATGGACTAGAAACGACGATCAGCTGATCGAAGCCGCCGCGGAAAGTGGGTCAATCGGCCACATTGGTCACTCGACTTGGCGTGTTGGTTTTACATCCCGTCCTGCTGTGTACAAGTCTAACCGGGCTGGTATCGATCGCAAAATGTCGAAATATGAGGAATTTACGCAATTAAAAGGCTATTTCTACACGGGAACACCAAGAAGGATATCTATATATGTACTGGCTTGAAGGAATAAGCCTGTCATGCTCTAATTTCGCCACATTTGGATGTTGTTCACTACGTATTTGGTACGGCTGGGAGAAACATTGCGCTCGGCGAGTCTGCCAGTCGATCCCCGAGACAAAATGGACAATTGAAAAAGGTAGGCCTAATACTTTAAATTCTCATATATTTGGAGAAATAGTGGTATAAACGCATTAATGGCTGCTCGGGAAAGCACTTGTGAGGTATATCTAGCTAATAATGAACTCGGCTTCGCCTCGTTCATTATTGCAAGATATACCTCACACGTGCTTTCCCGAGCTGCCATTATTGCATTATTAACCGCACACATGTACATATCGGTATAACACGGTATCAAAAGAAAGCTGAGTCTGACTCGCGTACAAGCCGCGGCTTGTACGCGAGAATTTACGGTACTATATACTATATTATCGCCGACCATCATCCAGCATAATAAATATCCAGACCTGTTATGCAATACTTACGATTACCACTGTGTGGTGCTCTACTCCCGCTTGGGTACATAAGGGCCTGCACTACTGGTCACTCCAGAGCTCAATCTGGGTATTACTACAGTTGTACTAACATTGACACTGTATGTATACGAATAAACCCAACCTACACACCTAATTGCCTACTATTGTCATCACTTTTGAAAATGATGGCCCGATATGACATGTGGTGGAGAACCCAGGCGTCATGCACCACTGCACAGCGACATACAATCTCCAGTGTCAGAAAGGGGTCAACGCACAAACTGCTATAAATGGAAACAATAGCATCAGCGCCCAGAGGTTAATTCAAGTAGCTGGGTGTGGTATAGTAGCCCTGAGGGTCAATGTAATTTGATTTTTCATTTCAAATTTCTAAGTCAAGGTTTAAAATCCCTAAAGTCTAAAACCAAATGTGATTTGGGGCTTTAACCAAATTGGCCTGCACCACAATGGTGCCAAAGCAATAAAATCATAAGCCTGAACACATGGTTGCTATAGAAATTAGAATATGGGGTCCCTGTCCGTCCCCTTGTTGCCATCAGCCAAAAATCCTCGCTACACGGTTTCCTAATTTGCTCCAAGATTTCAGTTGATGGCCAGCCCTGAATCTTGATTATGAGTATAATATAAGCATTTGTAGAGGGAATATGGTTATGCTCTATAGCATTAGAATCTATTGGATATGAGTGCATGGGAATTTCTTGTCCCACCTGAATCAATGTATACCAGGAAAGTAATTTTTTCACATATTTTATTTCATTTTAATATATCCACATTAAATTGTCAATGCAAAATTGGATCATAATATCATGATAAGTCTTTGAGACAATTTATTCTTTTAGGTATATATAAATATTACACCCTCTGAATTGACAACAATAAAAAGGTACAATACAACTGACATTGGTAGTAAATGTTAAACATCTACCTTTTAGCATGACATATACATAAATAGCCAGGCTTTGTTCTTTTTCTGAAAAAAACACGGAAAAAAACCGAACACAAAGCAGCTAGCCTCGCTCATACTAGACATTCGTTGGGGTCTTCCTGAAAATGGTCCCTATGCCCTAAGAAGTAAGGCCTTCTGACTAGAGATTTCCGGGGAGAACCTCACCATCTATCGTAAAGGAACCTATGTGCTGATTATAAGATTAGTCGGGGTGCGGTTTATACATTGTACAAGAGATTTTAGAAGTATAAGGCAGTATGAAAGTAGCCATAATCAGACCAAAAGTGTGAGTTATACAATTTTGTCAAAGTCGAAGTGCGGGTTACATGGGATGCGGCTTATACAAGAGGCTTTCCGGTACCAATGAAAACCGAGAGCTTTGGGCAGGGTTGAGGTACAGTCTCTGCTTGGAGAGTGTCAGGGGACCCTGGATAGAGGGTCTTCAGACTAGTCCAACGGCACACATTCTAGTTAATGCCACTTTCTTTCACAAATCTTGTTCCATATGCTGAGTTAATATTCTATGTAAATGATATAACCAAGATCAGGAGAGACCCTTATGTGACCAGCTACACAACATTTAACAAAGTTAGGCATTAAACCCCAAAACAAATAACATTTATACTAAAATTAACTATTATATTTGTTGGTAATCTTATAATATACCTTCTAGTAAATGATAGGATTGTAGACATAATTAATACTTGAAAGGGTAAACCAGAAACAAAATGTCTGGGGTCCCTCTGAGATTAACATTAATTAGACAGAAAATAGCAAAATCACAACAGCAATAGATACTAACACAAGTATCCATATATTCACAACTCTTACAACATAGCATAATCTCTACTAATGATAAAAGCTCTGGCAATGAACATAACCTTTGGGTGTCTTAAGCATTACCTGACATACACTTTATATTAGGATGTTTCTAAAATTGCTTAAGTGTACTGATTCAAATGGTTATGTCTGATATGTAGTTTGAGATTTTTAGCTGACATTTCTAATGTAAAATAGAAGTCCTAGGTCCTTGCAGTGGTTTTCTAACATGATTCAATAGAGGTCTATATCAGGTGAATTAGTACATTTGACAAGTTGTCATATAGATTTACTACTTGTTACATCAATCTATTACAAAAATTGATGGGAAAAATAAATATAAGTCCATTATATGAGAAACCCTGATTCCAGTATTGTGGTTTTGGCACTGTGAGGTGGATTTCTTCAGCAATTCTTTCTCAATGAGAATTTGATTTGGCAATTGCAGACTAGTAATGATCTAACACATTTCTTTGGCCCCAAAAGGTAGCCATTCAAATATTCAGCAGATATTATTTTAATGTGGTCACACCTCTCCCTTGTGCCTGACTATTCATTTTCTCACACACACTTCCAGTGTGAATATACGAAAAATATGATATAGCATAGATGTATGTCTAACTAGAGAATACAGCTTTGACGATTGGGACACATGGGCACAATTACAAGCCAAAACCCTGTGACCGTTCCAGACTAGAACAGTATTTCACTATTTGAGTATTTCCTATGAAAAATTGATATCTTTGTACATGGTACAAGAAGACAATGATCATTTTCAAGCATCCATTGAGATCTCAAAATAGGGTACATATATCTACATGTATACGTATTCTGTGTTTATCACTCATTGACATTAGCTCCCCAAATTTTGGTTTCTTGATAATGGAATTGTACATGTATAAAACAAATGTAAATACAGTAAATATACATCAAAATAATCAAACTAATAATCCATCGAGATCTGATGTACACAACATTTATCATTTCTTCTTCGAGAAGAGACATAAAATCTGTAACTATCCTCCATTGTCTGTTTGTTGCAGGGACCATCAGACCATTCTTGTGTAGTCATTTGTGCCACTTGTATGTACAGACATATATTGGAATGACTAAGTAGATTTCTCCATTATTCAGTTGCTTCGATGCGTTGTAATGCCGCTGTATAACAGGGACGCTCAAGTAGTACCAGGGTTTAGTAGTGGAAGCGGGCGGAAACAGAACCCGGCGTAGGTCCTCACCAACATTAAGGTGATACAATCAAACTTAGCATATAGATATGCATTACGGTTGCTTATTCGCAGATCGCATCTTATATATATATACCTTATCATGCAAACACTAGGCAGCTTTAAGCTTTTGGTGCTGGGTTGCCTTAGTTTCCTTGCTTTTTAAACACATGCAATTTGTTGGCTTACCATAGAGCTTGGAAATAGCCTCCTATGGCACCCTATGACCAGAAAATCTGTGCGTGATTCCATTGCTTCAATAAATAAATAGTTTAATTTTCAAATTTCTGGAAAGGTGCACTTGTGTATTTTTGTGAATTTGAGGCCCTTTGTTTGATGTTTCTCTTCATGAAGCAGATGAAGATCAGCACAGAGACCACCAGAAGCACCACCGGGATGAACACGAAGGTCACCTTGGTCTTTGCACTGTGACCTTGAAATTTGCCTTCAACTTCGCCTTTGTCATAGACAACCTTGACGTCTGGTGCCTGGAGGTCGTTTCCATAGCGACTGATGAGTTGCAGGATGACGCCGTTCGTCCAGCCAAAGCCAACTTGGACTTTGTACTCGCCACCGCTGCCTACTCCACCAAGCTTACGGACCATGTACTGTGGGAAGGAAAAATACACGCCATAAGAATTAAGAAATACATAGTTACTGTACACTGTATACTATCGGGGAATATTATAGAAAATCACTACAGATTTCAATGACAGTGAAATTGGATACTCTAAAATATTGTTCTGAAGTCCATGATATCAAAGAATTTCTGTTCTAAGGAAATCATGTCCATTTAGATTCTCTATTTTTCCCTCTGATTCTTCATAAAACACAACTTTACCTTTTCATACATCTTTCCAGTCTTGGCCCATGCAGCATAGTTTGTATCCAGCCATGTCTTACTGATGTTGAAGGCTAGTTCTTGAGCTGACTCTGAATCGCTGTCAGCCAGACCGGTTATCAGGATGTCAATGAGGGGTGCCCAGGCATTGGGGAAGTCCCACTGCTGACCGCTCACCATGGTGGATGTTGGCACACCACCCGGATACTTAAGTACATCTTCATTCTGAATTTGAACAAGTTATCAATGAAGGTGTGTATTGAAGTGACCTAATTACTTCCAATACCTAATTTTTCATAAAGAATTGATTTACAATCTATTGAGTACACATACTACAATATCTCGCTTTTCATTTACTGAATCTCGAGAGAAATTTTTTGCTTTCAGCATTATAACAAATTGCATAAGTTCTTGCACATTACCTGCATCTTTCGTATCACCCCCACCTAAACTTTGACAATATTGCAAAACCCCAACCTGCAGTCTGAAAATTGTTAATATGGTACTGTAATCAAATACTGTACACTTCCAAAAACCCTTAAGCTTTTAACTTATTTTTTTCATAAACAAAATATTAATCCACATCCACTCTGGAAAGCAAAAAAATAAAAATAAAATAAAAATAAGCTGATAAACTTAGTTACCATGAGGTAGTCCATGACCTTGTTGACCCGGTCTTTGTTGGGTTGAGTCAGCAGGGGTGAGATGTTGGAGAGAAAGAAACGCCGCCTGGGGGAGTTGGTGCTCAGGTCGTAGTCGTACCAGGCCCCGTCCTCCTCATGCCAGAACACGGCCTCCATAGCCACCCCACGTACTGCAGCCAGGTCCGCATACCGCGACGCTTTGTCTGACTGGCCTGATTGTAATAAGAGAAAAAATTTGTTAAACTCATGACTTTTGGAAAAATATTCTTTTAATACTCCATTATGTTTAACTGCATACATCACAATAGATGAGCAACAAGACATAAGGTCGAAGCATCACCAACCTTCAAAATATCTGGTTAACAAGACAATCATGCATATCGCAAAATTCATTTTCAATATTTAGTAGTTAAGCATTTTGCCCTACTGGAATGAGTTTGATATCTACTTGGGGGAAAAAGAAACATTTGTTTTGCTCAGACTGTTTCATTCTTACTTGAATCAGATACTCAGTTCATTGCCAAGTGGGGAGTGAGTGTGAATGATAAGAGGATTAGTATGGGTGAATAAAATTGTGGTAGGCCTACCTGTTATCTCTGCAAACTTGCTCAGGTATTTCTCAGTTAGAAACAGGAAGGTGTTAAGGTCCACAGGTACGATATTACCCGCCTTCACAGAGCGTAGAGTGTACTCGTCCTCCCCAGTCCAGGCAAACCAGCGGGTGGAGTAGTCCCAGCCAGACTCTGCCCCTGAGGCCAGCTGGGAGAAGTGGGTGAGGTTCTCCCCCGGAGTCAACCCTCTCACTGTCTCCAGGTCCTCCATGTAACCCTCAGCTCTATAAACCATGTGATAAAACCAATTTTAATAACTACAGTAAAAACCTTGGTTATAAGCCAAATACTTTTCTCATTTTTAACCGCTCAAATTCCCTTTCAGCTTATAAGTGGCGTTTTAATACATAGGAATTTAGTTAAAATAATTTTCAAACACTTTTATCATAATATGAATTTTTCATCTCAAACTCACATTAGCTTTAAAAACCAAGGTAGGCTTATGACCAAGGTTTTATGGTACCGGTACACATGATTCTATTCTAATAGAGCATGATAAACTAGGAACTCTGATGATGATTTTTTGTAGATGGCTATGGTACATAGGGACAGACTTCTCTGGCTATACTCCTTTTTGTCACTTAGGATGCAGTACCATATTTCTGTCTACACAACTTGTGTAAAATTGGTTTAAGTACCTTGGTATACAGTTCAACACCATTCTATTAAACATTATAGTTTTGGAAATAACAATCTACAGGGAGACTATCGGGAATATTTACCGCCACCTTTATATTTTGTAGTATCTGTTTTCAATGCAATTACAAATTGTAAATCGCTCACCTTGGATGAGCCAAGTTGACATTGTAACGAGCCATGATGTAGTCCTTGCCGCCCTTGGAGACGGTAACGCTGCGGTTTGCCACCCAGAAGTTGTACTCCTGCTCCAAGAGGTGGAAGTTGTCCTGGATAAACGCTGAGTCATTGGTGGCCTCGAAGTAAGCATTTACCATGGAGGCCAGCAGGGGGGGCTGTGAGCGGTTCTTGTAGTAGACCCTGCCACCATTAGGCACCATGCCATACCTGGGAAATTAATAAGAGTTTTAGTGAATATAAATTTTCCTATAATTCTCATGCTACAAATATACGAATACTGAATTCAAAATTGTTATAATCCTGAAGTTATTTCAGGGACTAAGACTGACAGTTAGGTAAGTCTTCAAAAATGTTAAAGGTTTTAAAAATATTGCATTCTACTTTGAATATTGCCTCTTTAGAAAGACAGGTAGGTTTGGGCTACCTTGACATAAATTTATAAGACATTAATTAGTTCACATGACTTCACATTACACATGTTTTCTAGACTTACTGTTTGACCATATGGAGCAGGTTTTCTATGACTCCTCGTGTAGTGTTAGTCAGTCCCGACACCAGCAGACCCTTTATCACCCAATAGGTGTCCCTGTCAAAATAAATACAGTTTTTGTAACAACCTATAGGAAATGAATGTGATTTAATGACACCATAAATAAATTAAGAATTACAATTGATACTCTACAATTACATTACTCAGATATATCAGATGTAATACATGTGTAGATAATTCATATTCTATCTTTATTTTCATTTGCCCCTTGGCCCCATACATATTGGTGGTTTTGGGCCTAGGTGTCCAATTTGACCAAGGTGGCTGAATCTTTATTTTTTCTTAATAACCAAAGATAATATCTATCATTACACTTACTGTAAAATCTGCCATTACATCAATTCTTTTCTATAATCTTTTTTCATACAAGTCAATATCTTCTCCTTCAGAAGGAGGTCAGCTCAGAGCTTTTTTTTCTGAAGGCAGGGGGGCAGCTTATAAGTGGGAGGTTTACATAATGTAGGGGTTTTACATCACATTAAACTGCTTACCAGTAGTAGAACTCCCTGAACCTGTCCCCGGGGACGATGAACCCGTTAGGGACGTGGAGCAGGGAGTGGCGGGAACTGTTAGCCGGGATCGAGGCCTTCACTTTACGACCGAGCGTCTTCCACAGACCGTGCAGCTTACCCGCCCACGTCTTCAGTGCCGCATCAGAAATGTTCTCCAGGAATTTAGGACTGTGGAGTAAAATGTTGTTTGTAACATGTAACATACTGGAATGAATGATCTGGATGTAGTAGCGGAGTCAGGCATTGGGGCCAAAACCCATTTTTCAGCTGGTATTTGAGATCATTTATGTGGGATTAGTCCCTCCATAGAATTCAAGAGACACCCCGCTCCCTTATTAATGTTAAATTATTTTCTCAGTGGATCTGCATTAATCACAGGGGTGACCCTGTTAGCTGTCAAATATCTAAATTTTCCGGAAAAATCCCATGCTTGGGAGTCCACAATATTGTCCATATGTTTGAATAAAGGTAACATTTAATACATGTAGTTACAGGAGCCACATGGTGATGAATGATGAATGGTATGTATAAACAGATTGCATCAGTCAATGGGGGATTGGTTTGATCAGAATTTAATGTGCCCTTATGTCAACATTATATATAGAGATTTAAGATAAATGATTCAAAATATTATGATTCGTTGCGGTTACCACTGTCACGAATCATAATCCAATATCATTGATAATCTGGTTCTGCACAATACTTAATCAGAAGGAATAATATGTATTTATTGTAACTACCAATTAGTCTACACCAAACATTATTTATAGATGAAACATGGTATGGCACAAAACAATAGCCTTATTTACTTAAAATATTTGTATACACATCTCTACTTGAGTCATTCCTTTCAGCCAAAAAGGGTGTAGTGTACTACATAATATTATGTAAAGCATTGAATACCATTACAGTACTTGTACATCTGCTAAAATAGTTACCTCTCCTCCCAGTCTGGAAGGTCCCATGACTCTAGTTCTTTGCCGGCAGGTAGGAAATACTTGTTGACAAAGGCTTTAAGTTGACTTTTGGACAGGGGCCCCGTCTCGTTAACGAGGTTGTCATAAGCTTCAAGAATAACGTCTGAGGACAGGGAAAATAGACATTCACTTATTATAATTATGTAACGTACCTAAAGCCTAAAAAAAAGTTGTGCTCCAATAACATAGCCAAAAATGAACAAGGTGGGTGGGTCGATTTTTCAAAGTATGATTTTTTTTTGTAAAAAAATAACTTAAAGTGGTAAAAACAATTAAAAGGTCATAAAATAGTTTCAAAAACGTTCAAAATTAAGGGTTTTCCCCAAAAATATAGGGTTGGTTAAGATACCGGGGCACAACTTATTATTTTTTCTTTGCCCCATGTAACGTTCAAAAATTAAGGGTTTTCCCCAAAAACTTAGGGTTGGTTAAGATACCGGGGCACAACTTATTATTTTTTCTTTGCCCCATGTAAAATGCTAACCCAACTTTTAAATACAATACAAATGTCCATCAAATAATCCATGTATTCATTTGAGCCATAGTTAGATTGAAGTACAATGTATTCACTCTTTATGTATACCGTAAAACCTCGCGTATAAGCCTAACTTTCATATAAGCCGAACCTAGACCTCAGGCTGATCCTATAGGCCGCATTGGTGACTTTAGTACTGTACTATAGTACCGGTAGCTAAAATGCGTGCATAAGCTGCAACCCGACTCTGGGCTGATCCTATAAGCGATCTGATTCACGTACTAGCCGCGGCTAATATGTGAGGTTTTCGATAGACTTAATGTATGGCCACCATACAACAGAATCATTTAGCATGTTCCCACCTGGGTCTTCCTTCATGGGCATGTCCACAAAGGTCTTGGAGTCAGGGAAGATGCGGCTTCTCTGTACAGCGTCTAGCAGCGGGCCGTGACAGTAAACAGGACTGGAATCAGGAATATAGACAAGTCAATATTATTAAGTACAGGCATGGACATCAACACATTTAGATTAATGGTACAGGTCTTTTTATCTTTTGCGGAAAATATCACTTTATATTGTAGCCCCTAAGGCCTAAACATTTTTTGTTGTGTTCCAGTAACACTAACATAGCCAAAAATGAATAGGGTCAGTAGGGCTTTTTTTTCAAACCCATTTTTTCTTTCTTCTTATTTTAGAAAATTGCCGGGTAAAATCGCCAAAAATGTCCTCAAAAATTAAAAAAGTCTCCAAAAGAATTAGAGTCGGCCCAAAAATGTAGTCGGTCGGGATAGCAAACACAACTTTTTTTAGGCCTAAGGGAGTGTACTGGTGTGTACTATATTAATTGCCAGGGGGTGGGGAAATCTCGTGTGGAGGCGCAAACATTTTGTACACACCCATATAGAGCAAGCGGAACATTTCGCAAACCCCGCAGAAAAATGTAGCAATTTTTTTGCAAAATCTTTCTCCCCCACCCTTTGAATTATATATAGTAACATGCTGTTTTTTTTCTGAAAAGGGGCATACCTTTTTCTGCCCCCACTCCTCAAAAGGGATCAGAATTTGTTTTACACTACCCCCCCCCCCCCCCCCCAGGAGGGGTCGACATCTTTTAATGCCCCGCTGGGCCACATGTAAGTAATAAACACTCCCCATGACCAATTGGCAAGGCAAGGGGTCGAATTCTCAACCCCCTCGGCAGTCTTTTGTTACAAATACACTCCATTTAAAGTTAGAAGCCAGGGGCTACGCATACGGCACCTGGTGGCAAAAAAATGAAACTACCTATAATCATGATAAAAGCATATTTCTCTCTTGTATATGTCCTAACTCACCTTTACTAACCCTTAAAGGGCGGCTAGCACGGACGCTAGCAAAGATGGGTACCTGCCCCATAGAAGCGCAGCAAAACGCTCGGGAACAAGCGGCCCATTAGCGGCGCCCTGATTGGTCAATCGGTGGTCACGTGACTTGCTAAGGCGGGTAGTCTTAGCGGTGCTAGTCCCCCTTTAATATGCCATATCATAGTGTTCTACACATCTTGTCACTGCTTTTCATTGTTGCTAAAAGATATGCGCTACTCTATTATAGGCGTTCGGACCTACTAGAAAATATTTGAATAATTGCCAAACTATATTAAATCATCAATGAATAACTATTATTTTGATAGTAAAATGTATCACATGATCTTATGTACAGATGGCTATGGTTTTGGTTAAAAATTATTGGCAATTTTTTTTCTATGTTGCGAAATGCAGAAAAAATACAATTTTCTAGATTTTTAGTGTTTTTCTCCTAAATCAGTCATGGCTCTTCAGTTTCAACTATGTCAGCTAATTTCTTTGGATTGATTGTGCAACTAATGATTTCCTCTAAACATCTGAGAAGCTTGGTTGAGATATTATTGGTCAATTTTCCAAAAAGTTGAAAAATGTTGAAAAAATAGGGCTTGTGTTTGAGATAATACAAAATAAAACTCACCTGTCACATGACCAGGGCCCTGTGATGTTTTGTAGTTGTTCTAGAGTGAGGAGGGGGGCCTTTCTGACAGGTTCCTCTGTTGTCACCACCTCTGGTACCTCTGTAGTCATCTCAGGTTCTGTCGTCACCCTCTCTGTTGTCAAACTATCCACCTCAGTAGCCCCAAATTTATCTCTCATTTCATCCTTTACTTCAAGCTCGATGCCGTCACTAGAATCTGCTGAGGTGTTGCCACTTTTTAGGGAAAGTGTAGTGCCGTTTTTCACGGTGTTGTCATCCTTGGGCTTAGAGGAGGCCGGGTTGTTGGCGTTGGTTTTGACGGGCGTCGCCTCAACACCTCCCGTCAACCTCACGAGGCAAAGCGCGGTCACCGCCCCGAGAAGGAACAACGTTTTGGGATCCATCCCTTTCATTCCCATCTTCATATCTATGAAAAATTAAAGCACTTTAATACCAAGAACTAAATATCCGACCATTCATCAGTTAAAATACTTTCAAAACACTTCAAAATACGAGATAAAAATGGGCGTGTCGCCGCTACTTTTCTTTGTTTTCATTTCAATCACAAAATCAAGAGAGGCCGTCGATTGACCATGACTCACGTTCTCACCTCACTGACTCTCTCCTCTTGAAGGCTCTTCTGTCTGTAGCTTGGATTAACAGAGTCCTTGGACCTTGAAACAGCTCCCCACGTTAGGCTTGCATCCCGAGCAGACCTTGTAAACACCTCGCCGTGTGTACCTCTTGACTTCTGTCCGTGAACTCTGATTTATTTTGCTTTGACCTCAAGTATGAATATTGATGAGCATCGGTAACACGTGGCGCCGCCTTGTGGCTATTATTGTGAAGTAGTTTCAGTTTCACACTGCAGATGGCACCACGAGCAAAAAGATCAGAAAAAGTAGTTTGGAGGGCTTTTAATAGTCAATTAGTGTGGTGAGTGGTGAGTAAATGGTAGCTGAGTGGCGAGTGAGTGGTGAGTGATAGCTGAGTGGTGAGTGAGTGGTAGCTGAGTGGTGAGTGAGTGGTAGCTGAGTGGTAGCTGAGTGGTGAGTGAGTGGTAGCTGAGTGGTGAGTGAGTGGTGAGTGAGGGGTAGCTGAGTGGTGAGTGAGTGGTAGCTGTGTGTTGAGTGAGTGGTGAGTGAGTGGTGAGTGAGTGGTGAGTGAGTGGTGAGTGAGTGGTGAGTGAGTGGTAGCTGAGTGGTGAGTGAGTGGTGAGTGAGTGGTGAGTGAGTGGTGAGTGAGTGGTGAGTGAGTGGTAGCTGAGTGGTGAGTGAGTGGTGAGTGAGTGGTGAGTGAGTGGTGAGTGAGTGGTGAGTGAGTGGTAGCTGAGTGGTGAGTGAGTGGTGTGTGAGTGGTGAGTGTGTGGTAGCTGAGTGGTGAGTGAGTGGTAGCTGAGTGGTGAGTGAGGGGTAGCTGAGTGGTGAGTGAGTGGTAGCTGAGTGGTGAGTGAGGGGTAGCTGAGTGGTGAGTGAGTGGTAGCTGAGTGGTGAGTGAGTGGTGAGTGAGTGGTGAATGAGTGGTGAGTGAGTGGTAGCTGAGTGGTGAGTGAGTGATAGCTGAGTGGGGAGTGAGTGGTAGCTGAGTGGTGAGTGAGTGGTGAGTGAGTGGTAGCTGAGTGGTGAGTGAGTGGTGAGTGAGTGGTTGCTGAGTGGTGAGTGAGTGGTGAGTGAGTGGTTGCTGAGTGGTGAATGAGTGGTGAGTGAGTGGTGAGTGAGTGGTAGCTGAGTGGTGAGTGAGTGGTAGCTGAGTGGTAGCTGAGTGGTGAGTGAGTGGTAGCTGAGTGGTGAGTGAGTGGTAGCTGAGTGGTGAGTGAGTGGTGAGTGAGTGGTGAGTGAGTGGTGAGTGAGTGGTAGCTGAGTGGCAGCTGAGTGGTAGCTGAGTGGTAGCTGAGTGTTGAGTGAGTGGTGAGTGAGTGGTAGCTGAGTGGTAGCTGAGTGGTGAGTGAGTGGTAGCTGAGTGGGGAGTGAGTGGTAGCTAAGTGGTGAGTGAGTGGTGAGTGAGTTGATTGAGTGGTGAGTGAGTAATAGCTGAGTGGTGAGAGAGTGGTAGCCGAGTGGTGAGTGAGTGGTAGCTGAGTGGTGAGTGAGTAGTAGCTGAGTGGTGAGTGAGTGGTGAGTGTGTGGTGAGTGAGTGGTAGCTGAGTGATGAGTGAGTGGTGCGTGAGTGGTGATTGAGTGGAAGCTGAGTGGTAGCTGAGTGGTAGCTGAGTGGTGAGTGAGTGGTAGCTGAGTGGTGAGTGAGTGGTAGCTGAGTGGTGAGTGAGTGGTAGCTGAGTGGTGAGTGAGTGGTGAGTGAGTGGTAGCTGAGTGGTGAGTGAGTAGTAGCTGAGTGGTGAGTGAGTGGTGAGTGAGTGGTGAGTGTGTGGTGAGTGAGTGGTAGCTGAGTGGTGAGTGAGTGGTGCGTGAGTGGTGATTGAGTGGAAGCTGAGTGGTAGCTGAGTGGTAGCTGAGTGGTAGCTGAGTGGGGAATAAGTGGTGAGTGAGTGGTGAGTGAGGGGTGAGTGAGTGGTAGCTGAGTGTTGAATGAGTGGTAGCTGAGTGGTGAGTGAGTGGTGAGTGAGTGGTGAGTGAGTGGTAGCTGAGTGGTGAGTGAGTGGTAGCTGAGTGTTGAGTGAGTGGTGAGTGAGTGGTAGCTGAGTGGTAGCTGAGTGGTGAGTGAGTGGTAGCTGAGTGGGGAGTGAGTGGTAGCTAAGTGGTGAGTGAGTGGTGAGTGAGTTGATTGAGTGGTGAGTGAGTAATAGCTGAGTGGTGAGAGAGTGGTAGCCGAGTGGTGAGTGAGTGGTAGCTGAGTGGTGAGTGAGTAGTAGCTGAGTGGTGAGTGAGTGGTGAGTGTGTGGTGAGTGAGTGGTAGCTGAGTGATGAGTGAGTGGTGCGTGAGTGGTGATTGAGTGGAAGCTGAGTGGTAGCTGAGTGGTAGCTGAGTGGTGAGTGAGTGGTAGCTGAGTGGTGAGTGAGTGGTAGCTGAGTGGTGAGTGAGTGGTAGCTGAGTGGTGAGTGAGTGGTGAGTGAGTGGTAGCTGAGTGGTGAGTGAGTAGTAGCTGAGTGGTGAGTGAGTGGTGAGTGAGTGGTGAGTGTGTGGTGAGTGAGTGGTAGCTGAGTGGTGAGTGAGTGGTGCGTGAGTGGTGATTGAGTGGAAGCTGAGTGGTAGCTGAGTGGTAGCTGAGTGGTAGCTGAGTGGGGAATAAGTGGTGAGTGAGTGGTGAGTGAGGGGTGAGTGAGTGGTAGCTGAGTGTTGAATGAGTGGTAGCTGAGTGGTGAGTGAGTGGTGAGTGAGTGGTGAGTGAGTGGTAGCTGAGTGGTGAGTGAGTGGTAGCTGAGTGGTGAGTGAGTGGTAGCTGAGTGTTGAGTGAGTGGTAAGTGAGTGGTGAGTGAGTGGTAGCTGTGTGGTGAGTGAGTGGTAGTTGAGTGGTGAGTGCGTGGTAGCTGAGTGGTGTGTGAGTGGTAGCTGAGTGGTGAGTGAGTGGTAGCTGAGTGGTGAGTAAGTGGTGAGTGAGTGGTAAGTGAGTGGTGAGTGAGCGGTGAGTGAGTGGTGAGTGAGTGGTGAATGAGTGGTTAGTGAGTGCTAACTGAGTGGTGAGTGAGTGGTGAATGAGTGGTGAGTGAGTGGTGAGTGAGTGGTAGCTGAGTGGTAGCTGAGTGGTGAGTGAGTGGTAGCTGAGTGATGAGTGAGTGGTTGCTGAGTGGTGAGTGAGTGGTGAGTGAGTGGTGAGTGAGTTGATTGAGTGGTGAGTGAGTTGATTGAGTGGTGAGTGAGTAATAGCTGAGTGGTGAGTGAGTGGTAGCTGAGTGGTGAGTGAGTAGTAGCTGAGTGGTGAGTGAGTGGTGAGTGTGTGGTGAGTGAGTGGTAGCTGAGTGGTGAGTGAGTGGTGCGTGAGTGGTGATTGAGTGGAAGCTGAGTGGTGAGTGAGTGGTAGCTGAGTGGTGAGTGAGTGGTAGCTGAGTGGTGAGTGAGTGGTGAGTGAGTGGTAGCTGAGTGGTAGCTGAGTGGTGAGTGAGTGGTAGCTGAGTGATGAGTGAGTGGTTGCTGAGTGGTGAGTGAGTGGTAGCTGAGTGGTGAGTGAGTGGTGAGTGAGTGGTGAGTGAGTTGATTGAGTGGTGAGTGAGTAATAGCTGAGTGGTGAGAGAGTGGTTGCTGAGTGGTGAGTGAGTGGTAGCTGAGTGGTGAGTGAGTAGTAGCTGAGTGGTGAGTGAGTGGTGAGTGTGTGGTGAGTGAGTGGTAGCTGAGTGGTGAGTGAGTGGTGCGTGAGTGGTGATTGAGTGGTGATTGAGTGGTGATTGAGTGGAAGCTGAGTGGTACCTGAGTGGTAGCTGAGTGGTGAGTGAGTAGTAGCTGAGTGGTGAGTGAGTGGTGAGTGTGTGGTGAGTGAGTGGTAGCTGAGTGGTGAGTGAGTGGTGCGTGAGTGGTGAGTGAGTGGTAGCTGAGTGGTAGCTGAGTGGGGAGTGAGTGGTAGCTGAGTGATGAGTGAGTGGTTGCTGAGTGGTGAGTGAGTGGTAGCTGAGTGGTGAGTGAGTGGTGAGTGAGTGGTGAGTGAGTGGTAGCTGTGTGGTGAGTGAGTGGTAGTTGAGTGGTGAGTGAGTGGTAGCTGAGTGGTGAGTGCATGGTAGCTGAGTGGTGTGTGAGTGGTAGCTGAGTGGTGAGTAAGTGGTGAGTGAGTGGTAAGTGAGTGGTGACTGAGCGGTGAGTGAGTGGTGAGTGAGTGGTGAATGAGTGGTTAGTGAGTGCTAACTGAGTGTTGAGTGAGTGGTGAATGAGTGGTGAGTGAGTGGTGAGTGAGTGATGAGTGAGTGGTTGCTGAGTGGTGAGTGAGTGGTGTGTGAGTGGTAGCTGAGTGGTGAGTGAGTGGTAGCTGAGTGATGAGTGAGTGGTTGCTGAGTGGTGAGTGAGTGGTAGCTGAGTGGTGAGTGAGTGGTGAGTGAGTGGTGAGTGAGTGGTGAGTGAGTGGTGAGTGAGTGGTAGCTGAGTGGTGAGGGAGTGGTGAGGGAGTGGTAGCTGAGTGGTGTGTGAGTAGTGAGTGAGTGGTAGCTGAGTGGTGAGTGAGTGGTAACTGAGTGGTGAGTGAGTGGTGAGTGAATGGTGAGTGAGTGGTGAGTGAGTGGTCGCTGAGTGGTGAGTGAGTGGTGAGTGAGTGGTGAGTGAGTGGTGAGTGAGTGGTAGCTGAGTGGTGAGTGACTGGTGGTGAGTGAGTGGTGAGTGAGTGGTAGCTGAGTGGTGAGTGAGTAGTAGCTGAGTGGTGAGTGAGTGGTGAGTGTGTGGTGAGTGAGTGGTAGCTGAGTGATGAGTGAGTGGTGCGTGAGTGGTGATTGAGTGGAAGCTGAGTGGTAGCTGAGTGGTAGCTGAGTGGTGAGTGAGTGGTAGCTGAGTGGTGAGTGAGTGGTAGCTGAGTGGTGAGTGAGTAGTAGCTGAGTGGTGAGTGAGTGGTGAGTGTGTGGTGAGTGAGTGGTAGCTGAGTGATGAGTGAGTGGTGCGTGAGTGGTGATTGAGTGGAAGCTGAGTGGTAGCTGAGTGGTAGCTGAGTGGTGAGTGAGTGGTAGCTGAGTGGTGAGTGAGTGGTAGCTGAGTGGTGAGTGAGTGGTAGCTGAGTGGTGAGTGAGTGGTGAGTGAGTGGTAGCTGAGTGGTGAGTGAGTAGTAGCTGAGTGGTGAGTGAGTGGTGAGTGAGTGGTGAGTGTGTGGTGAGTGAGTGGTAGCTGAGTGGTGAGTGAGTGGTGCGTGAGTGGTGATTGAGTGGAAGCTGAGTGGTAGCTGAGTGGTAGCTGAGTGGTAGCTGAGTGGGGAATAAGTGGTGAGTGAGTGGTGAGTGAGGGGTGAGTGAGTGGTAGCTGAGTGTTGAATGAGTGGTAGCTGAGTGGTGAGTGAGTGGTGAGTGAGTGGTGAGTGAGTGGTAGCTGAGTGGTGAGTGAGTGGTAGCTGAGTGTTGAGTGAGTGGTGAGTGAGTGGTAGCTGAGTGGTAGCTGAGTGGTGAGTGAGTGGTAGCTGAGTGGGGAGTGAGTGGTAGCTAAGTGGTGAGTGAGTGGTGAGTGAGTTGATTGAGTGGTGAGTGAGTAATAGCTGAGTGGTGAGAGAGTGGTAGCCGAGTGGTGAGTGAGTGGTAGCTGAGTGGTGAGTGAGTAGTAGCTGAGTGGTGAGTGAGTGGTGAGTGTGTGGTGAGTGAGTGGTAGCTGAGTGATGAGTGAGTGGTGCGTGAGTGGTGATTGAGTGGAAGCTGAGTGGTAGCTGAGTGGTAGCTGAGTGGTGAGTGAGTGGTAGCTGAGTGGTGAGTGAGTGGTAGCTGAGTGGTGAGTGAGTGGTAGCTGAGTGGTGAGTGAGTGGTGAGTGAGTGGTAGCTGAGTGGTGAGTGAGTGGTGAATGAGTGGTGAGTGAGTGGTGAGTGAGTGGTAGCTGAGTGGTAGCTGAGTGGTGAGTGAGTGGTAGCTGAGTGATGAGTGAGTGGTTGCTGAGTGGTGAGTGAGTGGTGAGTGAGTGGTGAGTGAGTTGATTGAGTGGTGAGTGAGTTGATTGAGTGGTGAGTGAGTAATAGCTGAGTGGTGAGTGAGTGGTAGCTGAGTGGTGAGTGAGTAGTAGCTGAGTGGTGAGTGAGTGGTGAGTGTGTGGTGAGTGAGTGGTAGCTGAGTGGTGAGTGAGTGGTGCGTGAGTGGTAGCTGAGTGGTAGCTGAGTGGTGAGTGAGTGGTAGCTGAGTGATGAGTGAGTGGTTGCTGAGTGGTGAGTGAGTGGTAGCTGAGTGGTGAGTGAGTGGTGAATGAGTGGTGAGTGAGTTGATTGAGTGGTGAGTGAGTAATAGCTGAGTGGTGAGAGAGTGGTTGCTGAGTGGTGAGTGAGTGGTAGCTGAGTGGTGAGTGAGTAGTAGCTGAGTGGTGAGTGAGTGGTAGCTGAGTGGTGAGTGAGTGGTAGCTGAGTGGTGAGTGAGTGGTGAGTGAGTGGTAGCTGAGTGGTAGCTGAGTGGTGAGTGAGTGGTAGCTGAGTGATGAGTGAGTGGTTGCTGAGTGGTGAGTGAGTGGTAGCTGAGTGGTGAGTGAGTGGTGAGTGAGTGGTGAGTGAGTTGATTGAGTGGTGAGTGAGTAATAGCTGAGTGGTGAGAGAGTGGTTGCTGAGTGGTGAGTGAGTGGTAGCTGAGTGGTGAGTGAGTAGTAGCTGAGTGGTGAGTGAGTGGTAGCTGAGTGGTGAGTGAGTGGTAGCTGAGTGGTGAGTGAGTGGTGCGTGAGTGGTGATTGAGTGGTGATTGAGTGGTGATTGAGTGGAAGCTGAGTGGTACCTGAGTGGTAGCTGAGTGGTGAGTGAGTAGTAGCTGAGTGGTGAGTGAGTGGTGAGTGTGTGGTGAGTGAGTGGTAGCTGAGTGGTGAGTGAGTGGTGCGTGAGTGGTGAGTGAGTGGTAGCTGAGTGGTAGCTGAGTGGGGAGTGAGTGGTAGCTGAGTGATGAGTGAGTGGTTGCTGAGTGGTGAGTGAGTGGTAGCTGAGTGGTGAGTGAGTGGTGAGTGAGTGGTGAGTGAGTGGTAGCTGTGTGGTGAGTGAGTGGTAGTTGAGTGGTGAGTGAGTGGTAGCTGAGTGGTGAGTGCATGGTAGCTGAGTGGTGTGTGAGTGGTAGCTGAGTGGTGAGTAAGTGGTGAGTGAGTGGTAAGTGAGTGGTGACTGAGCGGTGAGTGAGTGGTGAGTGAGTGGTGAATGAGTGGTTAGTGAGTGCTAACTGAGTGTTGAGTGAGTGGTGAATGAGTGGTGAGTGAGTGGTGAGTGAGTGATGAGTGAGTGGTTGCTGAGTGGTGAGTGAGTGGTGTGTGAGTGGTAGCTGAGTGGTGAGTGAGTGGTAGCTGAGTGATGAGTGAGTGGTTGCTGAGTGGTGAGTGAGTGGTAGCTGAGTGGTGAGTGAGTGGTGAGTGAGTGGTGAGTGAGTGGTGAGTGAGTGGTGAGTGAGTGGTAGCTGAGTGGTGAGGGAGTGGTGAGGGAGTGGTAGCTGAGTGGTGAGTGAGTAGTGAGTGAGTGGTAGCTGAGTGGTGAGTGAGTGGTAACTGAGTGGTGAGTGAGTGGTGAGTGAATGGTGAGTGAGTGGTGAGTGAGTGGTCGCTGAGTGGTGAGTGAGTGGTGAGTGAGTGGTGAGTGAGTGGTGAGTGAGTGGTAGCTGAGTGGTGAGTGACTGGTGGTGAGTGAGTGGTGAGTGAGTGGCGAGTGGTAGCTGATTGGTGAGTGAGTGGTAGCTGAGTGGTGAGTGAGTGGTGAGTGTGTGGTGAGTGAGTGGTAGCTGAGTGGTGAGTGAGTGGTGCGTGAGTGGTGATTGAGTGGTGATTGAGTGGAAGCTGAGTGGTACCTGAGTGGTGAGTGAGTAGTAGCTGAGTGGTGAGTGAGTGGTGAGTGTGTGTTGAGTGAGTGGTAGCTGAGTGGTGAGTGAGTGGTGCGTGAGTGGTGAGTGAGTGGTAGCTGAGTGGTAGCTGAGTGGGGAGTGAGTGGTAGCTGAGTGGTGAGTGAGTGGTAGCTGAGTGGTGAGTGAGTGGTGAGTGAGTGGTGAGTGAGTGGTAGCTGAGTTGTGAGTGAGTGGTAGCTGAGTGGTAGCTGAGTGGTGAGTGAGTGGTAGCTGAGTGATGAGTGAGTGGTTGCTGAGTGGTGAGTGAGTGGTAGCTGAGTGGTGAGTGAGTGGTGAGTGAGTGGTGAGTGAGTGGTGAGTGAGTGGTAGCTGTGTGGTGAGTGAGTGGTAGTTGAGTGGTGAGTGAGTGGTAGCTGAGTGGTGAGTGCGTGGTAGCTGAGTGGTGTGTGAGTGGTAGCTGAGTGGTGAGTGAGTGGTAGCTGAGTGGTGAGTAAGTGGTGAGTGAGTGGTAAGTGAGTGGTGAGTGAGCGGTGAGTGAGTGGTGAGTGAGTGGTGAATGAGTGGTTAGTGAGTGCTAACTGAGTGTTGAGTGAGTGGTGAATGAGTGGTGAGTGAGTGGTGAGTGAGTGATGAGTGAGTGGTTGCTGAGTGGTGAGTGAGTGGTAGCTGAGTGGTAGCTGAGTGGTGAGTGAGTGGTAGCTGAGTGATGAGTGAGTGGTTGCTGAGTGGTGAGTGAGTGGTAGCTGAGTGGTGAGTGAGTGGTGAGTGAGTGGTGAGTGAATGGTGAGTGAGTGGTAGCTGAGTGGTGAGGGAGTGGTGAGGGAGTGGTAGCTGAGTGGTGAGTGAGTGGTGAGTGAGTGGTAGCTGAGTGGTGAGTGAGTGGTAACTGAGTGGTGAGTGAGTGGTGAGTGAGTGGTCAGTGAGTGGTGAGTGAGTGGTGAGTGAGTGGTGAGTGAGTGGTGAGTGAGTGGTGAGTGAGTGGTAGCTGAGTGGTAGCTGAGTGGTTAGTGAGTGGTAGCTGAGTGGTGAGTGAGTGGTGAGTGAGTGGTGTGTGAGTGGTAGCTGAGTGGTTAGTGAGTGGTAGCTGGGTCACAAGCGAGTAAAATAATTAATTTGCTCTATATTTTGATGGGAAATGTGTTTTTCTGTCATAAAACTATCAATTTAAGATTTCTATGTTTTAGGACATAATATTCAATAGACAGTTAGGTGCTATAGTCATCATCAACTTTATTGTATATCTTCACATCATACTTTCATCAGTAACAGCTGTCAGTATAGTTGACAGAGTCAATTTTTAGATCACTTTGAGTTACATACTTAAATCTAAGCCACCTAAATTAATATAGCTACAGGTGTGGTGTGGAACTTTATGAATGGCCATAGACAGGGGGTGCTGTGTTGCATGTCCATTTTCAGAAATGCTTGTGTCCCTTGTTTATTTTTAGAAATAGGTTTTGTCACTTGTCACAATAAGTTGCCGACCCTCATTTACATCTAGCTATAATACTGACTGCACTTTTTAAAATTATCGGAGGTGATTAAATGATTCACGCTGGCCCCCCACCTAGAGGGACCTCCTCCAGGAGCCAAAATGTCTCAAGCCTTAAAGGTCTGAACCTGCTGTAATCTCACTTAGGAAACACTTTTTTGGCCAGCTTGTCTGCCATAAGGTTATAAATTATAAGTGATTCATGCCATGTGCATATGTAGTAATGTATCATAATGTGACATAATGCGCCATGATGTTATGGATTATAACACATTATTGCATAGAGTGCTATATTAATGCACGCTTTAAACATCAAACATTATCACATTAATTTCCTGGGACGTTCCTCATGTATTATTCAGTTACACTCGTCAGTATTCTGCACTAGCTAGATGTCCACTGGACAGCGCCATATTTGACTGGTCCCAGTATGCATCCTCTACTTTCCGGTCACTAGCTTCAGCAAAGCATGTGGACCAGATCAGGGAGCTAAAGCTCTGCTTGGAGAGTGGAACTAGTGCACAGTCACCACTGGTCACAGTTTGTATACCCAGGGGTAGACACTTACGCTGGCCCGGGAGCCAATGGCCGTTAGTTTTGGCTCCGGGCCTGTAGTTTTCTCAGAAATTACCTTCCTATGGGCCCAGGTGAATATATCTAAAAATTGAATTACTGACATGTAAAGCTTCATCATAGACTCCCTATTTGTCTTGAGCAACTTATAATGAATCGAGTTCTTTGATATATAGATAACATTTAAAAATTACTTCTTCACATTGTTCTGATGAGTTAGTTGCACTTGTCAGTAGTCTTATAACCAAAGTTTAAACATGCAAGGACCACATAGTGATTTACTATGCTATATGCCCTTGGTTGGCATGATGCATGAATGAAGCCCTAGTAAGTAACTCGTAAGGACTGCATTCAATCATCATGTCGACCCTATCTCGTGAGAGAGCTGGCTGTGCCACTTGAGGCTGATTTTGGAGAAGCTGCATTTAATACACTACACTTTACATTCACTTTGGCCCGTCCACAAGTGGAATGCATTGCAATAAAGGGTGAATAGCACCCTAGGATTGGTTGCAGTCTGCATTGCAGCCTAGGTCCTCACAGGACAGCTTAGTGATGTCTTTTCCAACCATATTTGGCGGGGATCCACAAATGGGCGTTTTCTTCCAGTCAAGTGCCCAAGATTTATTTAGATTCAAGGCCTTTACCATCCAACATATATATGAGTCACACCTGAAGGGGTTGTCATGCAGGGTCAATGTTTTAAGATTAGATTCATCAGCAAGGAAGAGATCTCCATCCAATGTGGTCAGGCTGCAGTGATCCAGTACAAGGTGCTGTATGGATGTCGGACCAGTTATTAAAAATCCTCCGCTTATGTCTGTAAAACTCAAAACCAGAGTTTTCAGTTTTGAGAGGAAGTGTCCACTGAGAAATGGTTGTTTTGGTTTCAGGTGTGAAGCAGTTAATGTCTCTAACTTTCCTAGTTTTGCAATTCGCTCTTTTTGGTCCATTTTTATCTCATTACCATCCACATGAAGTGTTTCCAGGTTAGGCGTACAAATGTCTATGAATTCTAGAGATGCCATATTATTGTAACTGATGTCAAGGGAAAGTAACTCATGCAGAACATCACAGTTTTCAGGCTTGGACTTTGCAATGCTATTATGAGCTACATTCAGATGCCTCAGACCAGAAGTATGCTTAAGAAACATTTCAGGAAACTCAGTCATGCTGTTACCATTCATATATAGTTCCTCTAAAGATGACAAACTATCACAATCCTTAACTTGATTCTCCCAGAAGACTTCATTTGCTATATTGCTATTCATGAGGTATAGTCTGCTTAGTTCCTTCAATCCGCAAAATGCCTGTATACAGATGGTTGTGAGAAGGTTGTCTGTAATGAAGATGAGTTCTACATTAGGGTAGTCTTCAAACATGTGGTTGGGTATGCTGGTGATGCCTGTTCTCTGTATTGTGATCTGTGTTACGCTGTCAGAGTCAGAGTCAGATGGGCAAAATCTGGTTATACTCTCCCCAAAACAAATTAAGTAGGTTTTCTCTTCTCCTGGTGAACAGCAATCAATCCTTGTTGTAGTTGTCTGAGGCTCATTTGTTGTTGTGGTTGTTACAGGCTTGCTTATTGCTGTTGTCAAAGGTATGATTGTTGAGGTTGTCTGAGGCCCCGTTGTTGTTGTTGTTGTTGTTGTTGTTGTTGTCTGAGGTTCGATTGTTGTTTCTGTTTGATGTGTGATTGTTGTTGTTGTTGTCCAAGGCTCACTTGTTGTTGTCATCTGTTGATCGATGGCTGTTGATGTTGTTGTCTCAGACTCGATTGTTGTTGTTGTTGTCTCAGGCTCGATTGTTGTTGTTGTTGTCTCAAGCTTGATTGTTGTTGTTGCTGTTGTCTCAGGCTCCATTGTTGTTGTTGTTGTTGTCTCAGGCTTGACTATTGTCATTGTTGTCTCAGGCTCAATTGTTGTTGTTGTTGTCTCAGGCTCAAATGCTGTGGTTGTCTCAGGCTCGATAGTTGTTGTCAGAGGCTTGCTTGTTGTTGTGGTTGGCTGAAGCTCACTTGTTGTTGTTACTGTAGTTGTCTGAGGCCTAATTGTTGTGGTTGGCTCAGGATAGATCGTTGTTGCTGTGGTTGTCTTTGGGGTTGTCTCTGAAGGCTCAGTGTACACCCAGAAGGTGAGGTTAGAGACACCCATCACATTAGTAGCTACCAGGGTGAGGTTCACCAGGCCCTTCATGTTAAAGTTGCTGCTGATAGTCAACTTTGCTGACACAGAATGGTTTGCTGCCCAGATGGTTTCTGTTGCTGAAGCATTCTGAAAAATTACAAACAATTTGACTAATAATGAATAATTCCCAAATATTTCGATGGGGTTTGGGATTTTAAGATAAATAAAAGCAAATGAAAGCACTACATTTGAAGCGTTGTATTATTGGTAAAATGTCGTCCATCTGTATCCAGACCAATATATAAATATAGCTATATTTTGGATGACAACTTAAATTACGAAGTTTTAATATATAAATAACCACAAGATGCTGGTGCACATGTCCAGGTTTCTGAAGAGGCACGTCCTGATATTCAGTTGATAAGAATTGATTAATAATATCAATCTTTACAATCAATAACCGCTCTACATAATAACAACAAAATCAAATTAGCGGTCTGCAGATATGATAACAGACCTCTGTACAGGGGAAATGAGTTGTGGTAGAAACTTGATTCAACCATGCAATCAGGATCATCGATCGGTAACAATATCTGTTTTATGAGCAAACTGTGATGGTGAGGCTCTTATCTAAAAAACCTCTCTTATCTAAAAGAAGGATACCTTCTGTTGGGTAATGTGCTTGTTCAGGATCTTATCTCTCAAAATGTTTATAACAAATGAACATTATCTCACCCAATTGGAGTCGTCGCTGCCCAGCAGAGTCATCGCGTCTGGTTTCACCCATGCATTATATGAATAAGCGTTAGTCACATCAGCCTTTAACATACAGAAAGTAAAGATAATTAGCATTATTAACAGATTAATAACCTGAACTGATTTAAGCCCCCCCCCCACACTTTTTACCTTTACATAATGAATGGTTGCCTTAGCCTCCAGAACGTGTATAGAGAAATCATGAACATGGCCAACTAGTAGTTAGGGATCCAAGCATTCTGAATGTAAACTTTGTAATATTCCAAATGTCATTCCGATCTATTCAAGGATATCCGGCACACGTGGGGACGAACTGACCAAGTGACTAGATGCTACCCATTTTACCTGTAATCTAATAATGGCCACTTTTCCGGTAATCTTATTCAGCTTTCAGGCCTATCTTCTAGATGGCACCGCTGTAAGTTAGTAAGGGAGTGCTCATTTTTTAACAACAGGGGGGGGGGTGGTGAGATTTCGCGCGGAGCGCGCGAATTTTTTACACCCCCCCCTCTAGAGGGGTTGAAATTTTTTACCCCAAGCCCCCCCCCCGGCAGGCCGAAAATCGCGCGCGTTCGCGCCACTTTGTAGCATAGTAACGCGCGGGCTTTTCCCCTCAAAACAGGTTGAATTTTTTTGCCCCCCCCCCCCAAGAGGGGTCTGAATTTTTTACCCCCCCCCCGGTCAAGGGGTCCAAATTTTTTACCCCCCCCCCAAATCCACCACCCCCCCCCCCCCCCTGTTGTTAAAAAATGAGCACTCCCTAAAATTGCTGTATATATCAGGGCCTCTGCCCCCGCACCCTGTTTCTCTTTCTCTCTTCTTTTTCTTTTATGAAACTGTAACAGAACTATGACTAAACCCATCTACCTCTAAAGGATGAGATGATACCGTGGCGCCATCTTGAGAATAGTGAGAAACATTAAGATTACCAGGAAAATGTGTTTTTAAGATAAAATGGTATCTAGTCACTTGGTCAGTTCATCCTTTGTTGCATATCCTGCTGTCGGGAAATGGTCTAAATGGGAAAGCAATGCATGGTAACATTGAGTATATAGTGGGCAAATCCACTGTTTTACTTGGGTTGAAGACAGTGTCTCACATTTAGGGAGGAATTTCTCCCAGATAACTTCCGGCCATCTGGTAAAACCCAGGTGCTGTTGGGGATACCCTTGGTCAGGACAGCCTGTAAAAAACGTAAAAGAAGACAAATAATTCATAAAATTACATGACTATCTCCGACTAGGAAAACCAAGGATGCCATATCAGATTTCATTTTACCTGATAATAAATATTTTGTGTCATACCCTGTGTGATACAGCTTTCCCTATGTTTTACTATGTGATTGTCATATCACACATGAAGATATTGAGGTTGATATATTGTTAATAGATTCATTTTACCTCAATGACCAAGTAAGTGGTGTTGTGTGTGTTGGTCTGGTTGGTGTCACTGATGGCTGTAATGTGTGGTGGGTCACAGGTCAGGTCCTCAGGGTACAGCTCTGTGATGTCCTGTCCACGTAGCCAGGCAGGGGAGCCACACCGAGGTCGGAAGTAGGTAGAGTTACCCGGGCCCCAGTCCAGTGCCCAGGGTTTACCAGCATCCAAAGCTTCAACCATCCAAGCTGCCTCACAGTCACAGACAAAGGGGTTGTCATTGATGAACAGTCTAGTCAGGTTAGGTGCAGACAGGAATGGTGTGCCATTCAAATAAGTTAGACCACAGCTTTCCAGTAAAACCTCCTCTAGAGATTCCAGATCTGTGAGGGCAGTGGTTGATAGATTTAGATATGGGTTACCACTCAAATCCAGTTTTGTCAGATTTGCATTGAAGACTCCTTCTTCAACTGTTAGATTTGTCTTCATGTGTGAAGCTGTGAATGTTTTCAGGTTTACAAACTTCATTAGCCCTTTCTTGATGACTGAAATGTCATTCCCATCCACATTTAGTATTCTAATATTAGGCATGCAATGTTGTGGGAAAGTTATAGAATCTATTCTGTTATAACTCAAGTCTAGGAACTGCAGATTCCTCAGCTCTGGGAGACATCCGAACCCCAGGTTTGTAATGTCATTGTTAGCTACATTTAGGTACAGGAGATTGGTAGACATGTGTAGTAGACTCCGCGGCAGCATTGTCAGTTTGTTATGATTCACATAGAAGGTGGTCAAAGATGGTAAACCATCAAAATTCTCATCCTCAAAGCTTGTGTCCAGCAGGTTGTTCCTCCACAGATATAGAGTTGTTAGATTTAGTAATCCATTGAACCCAGTTTCAATGATAGTCAGCAGATTGTGATCTGTGAATTCAATGAGTTCCAGGTTGGGGTAGCCAGCAAACATCCCCTCAGAGATGGATGTCACGCTTGTATTACTCATGGTGATCCATATGGTGTTGTCATCAGGTCCAGGTGGGGGTATTCCTGCTACACTCCCCCCTGTACAACTGAGCAACGTTTGGGTGGAGGTAAGATTGGCCAGAGAACAGTCAGGGGTTTCAGCAGGGGATGTTTCAGTTGTGGTTATTGGTGAATTGATTGGTACTTCAGCTGCTGCTCTAACAACAGCCTTTGGTATGTCAGTGGTCTCTCCCAATATGGCATCTGGGTCATTCCGTGCTATTCTGTCCAATACATGTACATGTCTCCCGGCCTCACCTTTTGCTGACTCCTCTTCCTCATGGTTATATCCATTCAGCAGGTTGCCAATAATGACAGCACCCAGTAGAACCAACAGAAGAACACACACAGGCCTGTAGCCTGCCATGGTAGCTACTGATGAAGTCCTGATGTACTATGGTGTAATGAATCACTTCCCTTCGCTTGAAGTTAATATTGGTGAACTATGCTATTTGTGTTACAACTACTATCAGGGGGAATACTCAAGAAAATTTAATGAATAATGTTGTCAATATATGGGCAGGCGTGTATAAATATTGGACATGTATGAATATTGGGCAGAGTTGAAATTTAGCCCTTTAATTCAGTATGCCCATTGGTTACCATGATATGTAAAGCCCACAATGATAAGTAAGTAGGCAGTTCTGCACACGGGAAAAGAGCAGGCATGATGCACCAATGCAGTACTTGCAAATTACGTTCTTACACTACATTGGTGTATCATGATACCAAATGAACTTAAAGCCTTGACATGTCATCAAATGGTTAACAAATTTAATAAACTTGCCATTTAGACATGGAGTATACATGCCGCAAATACATGATAGCTCTCCTGGGTGGGCGGACAAATGTTCTAGTGCAATCTAAATCTATAATCTTAAATCTTGATTATTAAGATCTGAATGTTTAGTCCCTTCCAGTTCCACCTGGTGTCACATACCCAAACTATGGTACCTGAGGGCTGCCTTATATCTTACACCCAGATAACACAACATATACATCTACCCAGTGGGCAAACTTTGGTTGATTCAATGTTGATTCAATGTGTGTAGCGACATGATATCAACAGTTGATACAGGGTTGTCATTTCGTTGATATTGATGAGGTCATCAACGTTGATCATTCATCAGTGATTCAACATTGATATGGCCATTGTGAATCAACAACAAATAAACATAATAAATGATGATTTACATTGATTTAATATTGACTGCTGATGGATAATTTGGGATTAAGGATATAGTCATGTTTTCAACCTAAATGCAGTATTCTTGTGTAGACGCATTCCTTGCAATTTATGTAGGCTATTTTCCTTACAACATCCCCCCATTTCTCCAAGATTAGATGCTAATTCTAGCACCATCCAGGACAGGGGTACATGAATGACCTCTGGTGATCATACTAAGAGGCATTAATATCGATTTCAAACTGATCTCACCAGGACTGAGACTTTATCTATTTTTCTTAGCAACATAAAGGGTGTCTTACTGAAACCATGCATTTATTCTTGTCATTTAATTCCAAATGTCAACCAAATGCACACACCATAGTTGTCAATGAAAATGAATGAGATTTTGATCAATTGTATACATTGATGAGAAAATAAGAGCTTGCAATTAGGGAAAATAGATGTAGCATGTAGATAGATTTGCAAAGGAGGAGCTTGTGGAGGCACCTTGTGGGAAAGGCAGGAAACACAATCATGATTGATTCAAGGTTAATATCCAAACATTGCATCAATGTTGAAACAGGTGTTGGTTGACAATGTTGAAATAGTAACATTGCATCAATGTTGAAAACATGTTGATCTACCCTGTAACCCTATATCAACCAGTTGTCAACGTTGAATCAAGGTTTTGTGCCCACTGGGTAAAAGAAAGAAAAAGAAAAAAGAACAGGGGTTGGGGGGAGCCCCCCATTACATACTAGCTAACTAGCCTATCCTACAGTGGACTACTAGTGGTGCCATCTTCATTTGCTTAGTGATACTTTGAAGATAGTCTAAGATAGTTTAAGATAGCATTAAGATTGCGCTCTGAACATTTGTCCGCGCACCTAGGAGAGCTACCACGGACGTGCATGCATGCCTGGTATGGTTCATAATGTGGGGGTGTAAGTTAACCCTTTAAATTCCACATGGTGCTCTAATACATGTATATCACACCCATTTGTCATCATGATGCATGAATGCAGCCGTACTGAGTAACTAACCAGAGCTGTGTTCTAGCATCTTGAAAACCCTACAGGGTTTATGTACTTGCTGAGGGTCGGCATGATGCCAGTGAGAAGCAACCATCTAAAGGTTGCATAATACATCATACCCAGTGCAAAGCTCATTGAAATATATGCAGAAAAGTCTGTTAGGAAGAGGGTTGTCTTTTCTGAAATATATGCGACCCAATAAGAGTTGAGATTTCAATCCCGATGAAATACAGTGTCCTTATCTTCAAGTACCTGTTAAGTTTGTACACTGCATGCCCCCCCCCCCCACCTGATTACACTCACACCCATCTCTCCTCACAATGTGCCAGTTCTATACTTAATTAAATAACTAACGCAGAAAAAAGTGATGGTAACCCTAAGGTTATAGTCAGTAGGGTTCAAACCAACTTAGTCTTTCCAATTTTATGAGTATTAGGCTACGTCTTGTTAAATAAGGCATTGGTATTTTTTTTGTTTTGCCTCAGTCATTTTTGAATATCAGTGCATCATTTTACCGAATATCCTGGCATAGCCACTACAGACTAAGTCGTGGAGCATGACGATTATCAGTGCAGTTAAAGGCCACCTCACAACCACCAACAAGAAGAGAGGATGTCATGTAATACTTAACAGGTTGCATTTTATTTTCCTTCACGCTTTATAACTATAATAAGGAATTTATTTCCGGAGAGATCGAATTGAATTAAGAATCCCTTTTTTTTGGAGACAGCATAGTTTTCCCTGACTTCATTTTCAAAAGTAGTCAGGCATTGTAGGTGTCTAGGTAGTCTACCGTAAAACCTCGCGTAGAGGCCTAACTTGCATAAAAGCGGCACCTCGAGTTTGGGCCGATCCTATAAGCCACAGCAGGGGTTTTACGATAGTCTTTGACTGTTTTTTAAAGAGGTTGGTGGATTTTGTCCTTGAGAATGATGAGACCTTTCAGCCCCCTTGCTCTAGAGAGATCAATTTTATCTTGTAAGCAAACAGAAGCCTATAAAATGACCTATCTATAACTTTTGAACTATTTTGAGCAGTGGACTTGGATGAGCTGTGGACTTTGCTTATTTGTCATGAGTGTGTAAACATGTCAATGTCCCACATACAGAGACGTGTATAAGAACCCCACCATATCAGTACCCTGGTCTCTAGACGGCTAGCCCCTGGACGGTACAGGCAGTACAGCACTACACACAGGGACGGAACAGTTGGAGTATTCACACTACACCCGATTACTTTCACCATGTTGGTGCTGGGGTTAGTGGACGTACCATGGTGGGGCATCCTCATCATCGCCATCATTGCCTTCCTTGTGTAAGTAATAGTCAGTCTAATCTACTATAATGTGCTGCTGTGTGAATTCATAATGCTGTTTCAGTAGAGAATGACTGAGGGGTCAAGGGAGAGTCCAGCATGCCTCCAGAATGACTCCCCTCTCTAGGGGAGCCCTGCTCCTCATGTGGCGTGCTCTTGGAATTGGTTTCAGTCTATGTAATAATAATCAACTTTTTAAATTTATTTTCTGTTAACATGAAGTTACTTGTACTCATCAATATTGTCAACTTCACATTTGAATGGAATCAAATAGAATTTTCATGTAGTATTTGCCAAATAAGGATATTCAAGTCTCTTTAATATGAGATGTTACTGCATACCAGTAGCCAGATGTGGGTGGTTAAGGGCATTAAGTATGTTAAATAGCCGGTAATAGACAATTAGAATCAGCAAGTTATATATAACTCCAATGTTGGTATCTATTTAACGTTTTTCAAGTGTTAATGAAGTAATATGTAAATTGTACCGTTAAATATTTACATGCCTTTGTTACTATTTCAGATATGACTGCAGAGATTTCAATTATTTCAAGAAACAAGGGATCCCTGGTCCTCAGCCATTCCCCATAGTGGGTAATGCCCATACTCTGTTTACAACAGTGAGTAGAGAATTCATGTTTATAGAGAACAAGTCACATACCATGCTCTTAAAGCGATCTCTAAACCCAAATCGGCTCTTTCAGTGGTGCTTATATAAGACTAGTGTTAAGTGAATCTATCAATTTCAATATCACTCTAGCACCTTATTAATTGAAGACCGGTGTATTTTCGAAGATCTGGAGCTAATCCAGACCAAAACAATGTGTTTATTGTACTTGTGTTTTCTCTTACAAACTCTCAAACCCCCAAAGTTACTTACATGATCTTTGCCTGTTTTAATTCCCTCCACGAAGCATGCTAAATCTCTGTGGCATCTTGGGCCATTGTACTCTACAAGGTATTGAGATAGAGCTCAGATCCTTGCAGTAATATTCATTCACATTTCTAGAATTATTTTATTACTTGTCATTGTAATGTTAAATAAGAATCATAGTAGCCTAAGCGGTTGGAGTTTGTTGGCTGGTAACTTTTCAAATTTATATTTTCCAATATAAATACCATGGTTGGTTTGAGCTTAACATCCCCAAACAGTACCTGGGAATTGAACGTTCACGAATGGGGCAAGTCACCAGAAAAATCAAAAGATGTTCTTGAAAATGTTCTTGAGAATATAGGCCTGGCGTTTTGGTGATTTCCCCAGATTTTCCCCAGTCGCACACATTCCCCAGGTGGTGTTTTGAGGGATGTATAGGTAATCATATAATCTATAATCATTCATATTAGTTTTTAATACTAGACTGCACTGACACTATGTGTAGACATTTTTTCTATGGATTGCAAAACTGGTCTCTTTAATGGCGTTCCACTTTCTGAACTTTTCAACTAAAATCAGACGCTACTTGAACCATGTCACTACTTCCCCTGATAACCCCCCTGCTCCCAGAGATAACAGAATCAATGAAACACAAACACTTCTATTGAGCAGCCCTTATCTGTACTAAAAGAAAACGTGAAGTTAACGCCTTAAGAGGAGTATAGTCCGTTAATATGCTTTTGTCAGCATAATGCATGCATGCAACATGCTTGACTAGCTCGCAGTGGTGCTGCATTCATGCATCATGCTGACCTTATGGAGTTGATACACCTGAAGGCTGTCTGATTAACTCACCAGCACTGCACTGTTGCTATGCATACCCAAGGCCCCCGCACTCTCAAACAAAAATGACATCATGCTCGTTACCTCCCCTAAAAATTACCCCCCTTTCCATTGAGTTTGGGTCAGAAAGTGGCCCTTTTTGTGACGTGGATATTTCATGATAAAACACCCCCCTTTTTTCTGCAAAACGCCTTTCTGATAAATTAGAGAACTTGGCCTCTAAATACATCCTCTTTTCTCTTAAAACTGAGAAGTTACCCTTAGAAAAAATGCACGTTTTCTTGATTTTGGGGACATTGGAAGAGGCTGAAACAACATCCTTATTTCTGTTTTTTTTTGAAAGAGCACAGGTGTCACTTCTATCTGAGAGTGCGGGGTCGGGGGCGTACCACATTCAATGTAGTAATGTAATAAGCACACACACCCTATTTTGGGACGATCTAACTAAATTACTTACCTACTATGTGTTTATGATTAGTTGCTAAGAGCACTATGCACTTATTACGTCAAATACGGGGAGGAAAATGAGAAATAAAACTATACATTGATTGAATATGTTTTACTTTGTAGTCGTTGGCGGATGTCGACCTTGACAACTTCAAGCACTATGGGGACAGGCCATGCTACGGGTGAGTTATAATCTATAAATGGCTGTGTCTCACGACCTTGGGCCAATGTTTTTGTCTCTGACCGGGAGCCGTCTCTGACCAGGTGCCGTCTCTGACCAGGTGCCGTCTCTGACCAGGTGCCGTCTCTGACCAGGTGTCAGAAAAAAGGTGTTTTAAAAAGAATTATACCCATATATATAAGGATTTGGAAAAACTTTATGGCGGTTGTTATATAATCATAATTATAATTAGCCTCCTGCTGTTGGTATTTTGACCTTACCAAACCAAGCCGGTCAGAGACGGCACCCGGTCAGAGACGGCACCCGGTCAGAGACGGCACCCGGTCAGAGACAAAAACATTGGCCCAAGGTCATGAGACACAGCCAAATACATGTACCAGCATTAGTCCAGTTGCCAGGGGGGGATTATCCTTGCAACCTTGCAATAAAACCCCCCGAAGAGGTTATGACTGATTTGGGTACAGGAAGTCATATACTTTCAGAATCTTGACGATGCCCGGCTGGCATCGTTGAGCGTTTTCCGAAATTCAAGATGGCGTCCAAGATGGCTGACAAAAATGTTTAAAGTCATAAATCAGTCAATTCTTATGTTATTTGCATGTGTAATACCTCTAAATTGGGGTTTTTGGGCATGCCTGATTGATTAAAAGAGTCAAAAAGTCATTTGAATAGGTATCCATGGTGATAGCGTGTTTCCATAGCAACCAGCATGCCGATTCTAACACAAAATATATGTGGCTCAACACGTGAGAAGGTACCTTCGCGGGGGATTTTTAGTTCTGGTTTTGGCCTCCAGGGGACATCAGAATCGCAAAATAGTGAAAGATATGCCGAAAATGCTTTAGGGTACTTTTTTATGGAGAATACAGTAGCCTTCTTAGAATTATTCCATCTTTAGTGCTAACATTCTATATTTGGAATGTAAATGGAACGTTTTCTATGAGAAATTGGCACACATCACATTTCCTGGTTGCCATGGCAACCATTCCATGTTTTCTAAATGGAACATTTTGGCCCTAGTCTCTCGGGAATTCCATCAGGAACTCAAAACTGAAAACAGATCTTGAAAATTCCTCCTAGAACCAAATCTACATCAGATATTCACATTTATTTAGCATATTTTTAGGAAATCTGACATTTTCATCATTTCTAGTGGTTATTATGGGATACAATGCATTTATAGCTTATTTATCATTTTCAGTTATAAGTAACAACACATGTTCAAGATGTGATTCCCACAAAACCACTAGGAGTATCTTGCCTTATGACATCCCATTTTAGAGATCATGAGATCAACTTTAATCATCAATTTCCCCATGAGTACCCCTTTCCATGTGCCTGGTCACATATATTGTTATAAGAAATGTGTCATTTCTCAACACCTACACTCATGTAATATCTCAAATTAAAGGTCTCATTGAGATACATCATTTTAACATAGTTTAAGAGTTGTCACAGGTCCTAAGTAACCATGGCAACCAGAAATCAACAACAATAATACCTAATGATTGATACCGAAACATTATCATCCATACTGATAACTGCAAATACATGACAGAACAACCAACAGGGCCACAATATACTCTCTCCTCAATGTCAAAAAGTCATTTCAGTGGGTATCCATAGTGATGCATCAATTCCAGAGCAACCAACACTTTAACTCAAAACATCATTTCAACTCAAAATACATTTTGTATTGAGGAAATTGTCTTTTCTTAACATGATATGGTCATAATATGATATCTCAAAGTAACGGTCTCACTGAGATGCATGATTTTAATATTGTTCCACAGTTGTCATGGGTACTGGGTAACCATGACAGCTTCCCCCTGTGTTAGTGGGCCTCTTACTCCAAAATCACCACATGTACACATTGAAGTTGTTGCCAGTATTAACTGAGGAAAAGTTAATCCAGGGCAAGCACACCATGCAACCCATCAGTTCCAATGCAGTGTGGTTTGTACTGACTAACATAACCTCAAATGAGAATGTCACAAACTAGTTGGCACTGATCCTGCTGTTTGCAGCTAGCTGTTAAGCACTATAAGACACTTAGGGAGTAATGATATACCAGTCTTTGCCAAAACATGCCGGACAGTGGCAATGTCCGCCTTAAATGGCTCTGGTCCAGCAGAATGACTAGTGTTGCAGGACCAGATGTCCTCCACATTCTGGGCTTTCGAAAATTAAAAGAATTTTTCAAATATTTCAACTAGAACTGAAGTTGCAAGCACTCATATTCTAGGCAAATCAGAACATTTTTGTTATCATTTCTTTAATAAATGTTATTCTATTCTAAAAAGTATGCAAAACTTTGATTTTGGTATTCTATCCGGTCCTGCAAAATTGGCTAGCTGCAGGACTGACTGTCCTGCATGCCGAAAAAGTTTTCGCAAAGACTGCCGTACCTACCCTCTGATGACTAGCCTTTCTAACTATTCCTAGATAGCTACACGGATTTAATACATGTGGCAATGGACACTTGCAGTCCCAATAAGACAGTCTTTATGAAAACCATACCATCTATCTGGTCCTGCAAAATTGGCTAGCTGCAGGACCAACTGTCCTGTATGCTGAAAAAGTTTTCGCAAAGAGTGATACACTGTCGCCAACATAGACAAGGAATAAATCCAGGCCCACATAACAAAATATGAAAAGGACAGAAAGAAGCTACGTGAGAATACCAATAGCCATGTGCACCTCAAGCATCAAAAGGGGTATTCAGCCTCACTGTTCAACATTGTCACAGAAATATTGGCCTAAAAGTGCCAAGATGAAGTTAGACTGGCAAAGTTTTCTATGGAAGATTACATGAGAAAGCTTTCAGATGGTTCATTGACACCAGTGAAGCAACTGCCATGGCTGTGAACTGGAAATGGTCATAGATAAGGGAGGCAGATTCAGTTGACACAGAAGTGTCAATGGATCAATCGGAATCAATCAGGCTCCATCGATCTTGATTCTCAAGAACTGAGAAATTCAAAGACTCCTCTTTAAACAGGAGAATACAGCGACATGATCAAGCATCATAAATGAACAAGCCAATGCAATCATGACCAATCAGGCTATGACATCTGTGTAGTAAAATCAAAGGATACATGTCATCTTTTATGACACCGGTGTCATTATTCTGCTAACTTGAGGGGGTGCTATGTCTTCAGAACTTCCAGAACAAGACCCTCTGCTACTTGACTGGTCTTTGCATACAGCAATAAAGTGTTATCCCCACATCCAAATGATGCTATGGTGGACAATCCGGAGGAGGGAACCATTGTAGATGACCACATTGATTGTAGTATTCAGTGAGATAGTAACTCAAGCCATTATTGTGTGCTACTAAGCTAACCATCAATCAAATGTGTACAGGCAAGGGAAAAGGGTACTCCGAGGAAAATGCCAACTTTAAAATTGATGTCATAAGCTTTCCAGTGATATATTACACAAAAAAATATCAATTCTAGTTTTTGAGAAATGGCTTCTTGAATATGTATAGGCATTGCCCTATCCAAAATCCCAATAAGCCCTAAGTCTCTTATTTTCCAAGATTTCTCTATCTAATTTGCATAATTGTGAAAATTAGAAATTTATCATACATTTTCATTCTTTAGGTCATAAAAATGGATCTAGGAATGGTAATGTCATTCTGTTTTGACCATAGTAATCCCCATGAATCATTCTATCAATGGGAATATTTATTTCTTCTTTTTGGAATGAATATCATGTTGCCATGGCAACACATATCAAGAAGGACCCCCATTTAGGCTTTAAAACGTTCCTTTTACATTCTAAATATAGAGGCTTTTCACCAAAAATGGAATGTTCTAAGTTATCCTATTGTAATCTCCAGAAAAAATTACCATAAAGCATTTTTTAGCCTGTTTCTGCCATTTTAAGCCATAGTGGAGCCCCCCTGGTGGCTAAAATGGGAACTAATCCCGCGGGGACCATCCTTTCTGCTTGGCTGCTCACAAATAGTTACAAACTGTTATAGCATTGTACATTTTGTATCTGTATAAGGTATGTCAGCAGACTAGAGTTATTACACAGTAATGATACACATCCACATGTTCATATGTTTGTGTATTGCTGATATTGAACAGCTATACTGCATCATTCACTAGCTGGCCAGGCCGACAAAGGGGCTGGCTAGACCAACAAAGGGGCAGCCAGGACAACAAAGGGGCAGGCTAATAATAAGTGCACTATAGGAGGACTGGCAGGGTATGAGCTGCTTAAATGACTGTTGTAAACAACATCATAGATTTATGGGAGCTCTGAGGATGCATCTTATAGACACCACTAATATGACTTGACGTTACCTCATAGTCAGGAGGCTTGCCAGCAGGTCCCAAATTCAGTATGTACAACAGAAAATTATTTTTAGTTACCATAGTACTTAGCAGCAACAATTAATAACATGTCAAAAGATGTCAGTTTTCGAGATCTATGATAAAAAGTGCACATTTGGTAAAAATCATAACATGAAATCAAACTTTCTGCATATAAGCATGGAATTGACCCATCTCCATAGATAACCACTCAGGTGACATTTTGACATTGAGCAATCAGTTTCTGGTGGCCATGTTGGTTGTTCTGTCATGTATTTGCAGTTATCAGTAAGGATGATAATGTTTCGGCATCAATCATCAGGCATTATTGTTGTTGATTTCTGGTTGCCATGGTTACCTAGGACCTGTGACATCTCTTAAACTATGTTAAAATGATGTATCTCAATGAGACCTTTAATTTGAGATATTACATGAGTGTAGGTGTTGTGAAATGACACATTTCTTATAACAATATATGTGACCAGGCACATGGAAAGGGGTACTCATGGGGAAATTGATGATTAAAGTTGATCTCATGATCAATTTCTTATAACAATACATATTTTGTATAAGAATCGGCATGCTTGTTGCTATGGAAACACACTATCACCAGGGATACCTACTCAAATGACTTTTTGACTCTTTTAATCAATCAGGCATGCCCAAAAACCCCAATTTAGAGGTATTACACATGCAAATAACATAAGAATTGACTGATTTATGACTTTAAACATTTTTGTCAGCCATCTTGGACGCCATCTTGAATTTCGGAAAACGCTCAACGATGCCAGCCGGGCATCGTCAAGATTCTGAAAGTATATGACTTCCTGTACCCAAATCAGTCATAACCTCTTCGGGGGTTTTTTCTGCAAGGTTATCAAGCTGGCAACTGGACTACATGAACCCCATTAAATATCAGAATAATGTTCTGGACACTCTTCAATTTCCTTTATACAAGACAGGTTATCGTTAAACATCTCGATTTAAAAAACAACAACCTTAAGTTGGCTTATTATTAACTGTTTATTCCTTCTGTGTCTCCCTCTGGCTCAGTGAGTTCCTGGGCAGTGAACCCGCATTGGTTGTGTACGATGAGGAGATGTTGTCTGACATCATGGTCAAACAGTTCTCAACCTTCCCCAACAGACAAGTAAGTCTACATATAGTTGTTGTTTAGTTAGAGTTGTCTTGTATCCTACTCCTCCCTGTAATGCTATCAACTTTAGTTTTAAAGATAATTTAACATGTAGAAAACCTTAATTATTTTCTGATTTACAAACCATTAACAAATAGTAGATTTCTCTTTTTGATCCAAGAAACCCTTTTATGCCCTAACCAGAGAGTTAGCACGCTGCTAATATTTTCATATTAGTGGGTATACATTCTTTGATAATTTCTTTGTTTCCACAATTAGGTTTGCCTTCAAAATACCCAGGTTCATATAACACCTTGTCCCGTTTTCAGATTGATTTTACACTTACATATTGTCTTCTACATTCCTACTTATACAGAATATAGTGTCGGGTAATCCAGTCAGTGATGGTATGCTGTTTAGCCTAGAAGACGCTCACTGGAAACATGTCAGAAATGAAATGACACCCACCTTCACCACCGGCAAGCTGAAAAGGGTAAGGATGTCGCACGTAATCACATCTTTTATTGCAAGTGATTGATTCAATACAGTCATTACCTTGATAAACCAGTCTCCAATAATACAGCTGATATAAAAATTTTGGGGTCGATTTTTATAGTTCAGTTACATAACATACTTGTGTTCATAATGTCCATATAAATATGTGTGTAGCTTTTTAAATCATTTTGATGATTACAAATGCATTATATATAGAGGAAACCAGCTCAGGGGACCCCTCACTGTAATAGTGACCGGTCCCCTGACCTATTCCGACCTGGTCTTTCCTATATCTAATGCATTTATAAGTAAAGGAATAATTTCATAAGCTACACACATATTTGTATAGACTTCATCAATATATGTGAGTTTTCACCTAACCAGTCACATCTCGCACATTCTACACCAGAGATAATCAGTTGATTATCATGTTTACTTTACTTCAGTTGAAGGATTGATGCAAAAAATGAGCAAAACTGACCTAATTTGATTGATTTGATGATCATCATCAATTATCGCTATCACAGGTTTTATCAAATCTATCCACAATATGATATATATCTCATATTTTAAATATTTATTATGTAAAGCTCACATGAGCTTTTGATATTTACAAATAGCCACACATTTTCTCTTTACATTGGTACCAGGCTTATTTCATTCATGCTGATATGTGCAAACTAACGAGGAATACAAAGAGGCATGGCTGTTCTATGTGTATGTACACATTGATATAAAGCCTTATGCTTAGTGCTCTATTACGGAGAATCTGTGTCCGTACATTTTTAACTTTGAAAATTCACTATAAATTGGAAAATATAGATATTTTGATGAATTAAGAAGTAAAATGAAGCCTTTGATGTGCTCTCTCTGAAAGCAGTACAATCCTCAAATCCATTTTTCTGACATGTGACTGGTTAGGTGAAAACGCATCACACATGTTCTTTAAATGAAAAAAAATCGACCCAAAATTAGCTCCTAACCCATATTTCGTCTGAAATGGGAGTGGTCGGTTTTTCACAGGTTTGTGACTATCTTGCGTTCTAGCAAAACAGTCAGCTTTTTTTCATTAAAAAAGTTTTTCTCTTAAAAGTAACATTTGAATGAAATTACCAAAATGAACACATGTATTTGAATATATTCTTACAGATGAATAAAGAAATTAACAGATGTGCCAAGACCCTTGCTGATAGCCTACTGGAGTGTGCCAAGGATTGCGGAGAAGTGGACGTCAAAGAGTAATTAACAGTACTACACGTTACATTTGTCATCATGATGCACTAATGCAGCAATGGCGAGTAACTTGCCAGTACTGTGTTGATGCATCATATAGACACCTTGTGAGTGTATCAAACCTGTCAGATTGATGTGATGCATGACTGCAGTACTGCCAGGGCTGCATTAATGCATCGTGGTTATATAATGCACTAAAGTGCCAGATATTGGATATATATCCTTGGCTTGCAAAAATGTATACAATCCTTCCATTACAATGGCGAAATTCCGATCTGAAAATGTGTGCCAATAGTAAATGATACTATTATGATGACATGTTGAGTTAATGTTAATAAGATTATAGATATGAGATCGGAGCTCCTTAATAAGTAAAAAGTCACTGATTCTTGTTACGCTGGTGTTTAGGTACGCAGGGGGCTTTACCATGGATGTGATAGCGAGTACAGCCTTTGGTATCCGGGTCGACTCCCAGAAGGACAGGAACAATGCCTTTGTAGACCACGCTAGGAGGGCCTTTGTTCTCAATTCAGCGAGCCCAATGTTCATCCTTCTCAGTGAGTGATATATTATTACATTGTAAATCATTATTGTTTAGGAATATTAACTGCAGCACTTTGAGCTGATTTCTACACTTTTACATTACTCCAATGACCCTGAAAATGCACTGAGAATTAGAGTATCTTTTGCAAACTATGTAATTCAACATATTTCTATCAATCTGATTAATAATTGTAGAGTGGTTGTTTGATAACAAATAACCAATATCTAATACAGTGAGACATTGATATATCATCCCCTCCATTTTTTAAATTAAAATGGCTTGTTCATAAAACAGCAGGATATCTAAAGCATTATTATCTAAACAGAATGGGTGTAATCAGAGTTATAAATTCATGACAACCAAATGAGACAACCAAATTTTCAAAGACCGATTTATCAAGGCTTCACTGTATTCATTCGAATATGATGTCCAAATTCTGAAAGTTTAACATTTATCAATTTCCAGTATTCTTCCCTAAGCTGGCAAAGTTCCTGGGCAAAATGGGGCTCGACATCAATTTCTTTCCACCAGACATTATGAACTTCTTCACAACTGTAATCCGTGAAACAATGGACATGAGGAAGTCAGATGTAGATCAGGTAATACTACATTGTGTAGTTGTGTATTGTGTAGCTCTCTATATCTATCATGGGTTTCAACTGATGCTATTTATAGCATTCCGGTGACCCACTTATTATATAGTAGAAGGGTCCATTATAGTAGGGAATCGAAATTGGATTATCCAAGTTCTAGAAGCATTTCTGAGTAAAGTTTTGCAAGTATTTTTTTCAAGACCTATTTTTTCTGTAGATTCTGAAAAAATAACTTGCGGAGCTGAGAATTGAGTTTTAGGGGGGGCAAGAGCCCCCAAAATGCAATTTTTTGACCAAAAAATCACTTTCCCCCTAGAATTAAAATTTCTTCTCATGTATCATGAAGTAATAATTAACATGAACGGTATAATTATCATTTATCAGTAAATAGTGTTGTTGTGGTTGCCATGGTTACCTGCTTAACAACAAAACAAAAGTAACACATTAATCTATTTGGTTAAATTTATATTCATACATCCATAGTATAGACATAACAGGCAATATTTAACTTCTCTATACTTGTTTGTGAAACCAGCTGCACTTGTACTGACCATAGTGACCTGCTCCTAGTAAATGACACCTCTGATACATTGCTATATCTCAATAATAAGTAGGTTTTGTCATCAGTACTCTGCCAGAATCTCTGTGTTTCTACTGCTTACTCCTTAAATGTCATCAGTTGAAAATGGGTCATAATCCATCATATTTCACACTTTTTGCTTTATTGTCCTCACTTGAGAACATTGTGGCAAGGAGTTGAGGCAGTTCCAGTGCAGCAATTGTGTGTATACTGGAACCCTGCCTTCCTATACCCACCCTGATAATTCCTGCACCCAGTCCTACACTGGCAGGCGACTAGAGAGAGGCCACCCTCTGGAATGGCTTCCTTTGTCATTAGCAGAGGTAACAGGTTGTTGTCTTCCATCTTCCATCACATGCATGTAGGATCTGTAATGTTGGGTTTCGGGATGTGTGCCAAGTTCCATATCAGACTCTGGTAGTGTGCACACATGAGATGTAAGTTCAGTGCATCTGATGTTGGAGATAGAGCTTCTTTTGTCCAAACAAAAGAGCCCTTGCATTGTTCACTGATTCTGCATGTGGCATCCTATAGATGTGGCAAACAAACTTCTGTGCTGATTTCAACATATCCTCGGACTGGGGATTTTCATCCTTTCCAATGGTATCAAGGAGGTTATGATGTTGATGAAGACATCAAATGTAGTTTGTTGGAATGTTGAGGAATGAATGATGTTGAGCCTGAGCCTGTCAATGCATGGAATGCAGGAAGTGAAGTATGGGGCCCGTCAGGCATGTTTCTGAAAGTTTCATGTATGAGAAACAACTTTGGATTCTTACCAGTTCCTGCTTGTAGCCACAAGTCTTTGCAACCAACCAAATCAATCCTCTGACAGTTTTCTCTAATTCTTAGGATGGTGTTGACAAATATGTTTGCTAAGTCCCCGAAAACCTTTGCTCCTTCAGGTTTGCCCAATGCATGTACTGTGGCCAATACATATAAAATGATGGTTGAATCATGTGTTGTGTGAATTGAAGTTGGGCAGGCAATGTCTTTAGTCAGGCTACGTATGAGGAGTGATTTATCACCACTCCTCAACCTTCCATTTGCTTCTGCAAGAGACAGAGGAACTGCCATTAGCTCATGCTCCAAGATCTTGTCCAGATTCACAGCTCTTCCAGCAGCAAATGAAGTTGTATTACATTTATGTCAGCTTTCAACACAACAGTTTCCCCTTTTGCTTTTCTTTTCTTTTCAACCTTGTAGAGATTTGTGAATGTCATTGGATTGTTCTGCTTGATCGGCCTATGGAATTTTTCCGATTTTTCAATGAATCTCTCCACAACAGAGTGCTCTAGTTGATCCTGTCCTTTCGGAAGAGCTGATGCTTATGCATCCTGAAACGCAGGTGTTGCCAGATCTTTGTTTGCCATGTTATGGAGTAGCTCTGTTTGTGTGAATACCTCCATGCTCTTTGACCGTGTTCCTACCAACTCACCTAATCAATAAAGGCCCATTTAAAGGAATTTAATCTACAGGCCATGACAGATATTCAGCCTATGATTGATCTATATAATCACACCTACAAATGATATTTAAAACTAGCCAGTTCTTACAGTTCCTGATCCTTGCACTGCAGAAGAGTCGTGCTCATTGTGGTATACATGTACAGTCACCTCCCTCTATGAAGAATACAAAAGGGGGTGCCAGAAGGGAGGGGCTATTGGCTAGTGGGACCCTTTGATGGGAGCATAGTACGTTATGCCATTTTGGGATGATTATGCATGGATGTGAAGCTGCTGCGTTTATCATTGGGGCTGCAATCATGCCTGATGAACCAATACTGTATGGTGAATTATTAGTCACCAGTGCTTCATTCATGCATTATGACAACAACTGCATGTGTAACTTGAAGCATCATGTGATCCTTCAATGGTTAAAGGGAAACTTAGATATATAGATTGTTACATCAATTTATTTAACACAAAGCGAAGCCTTCTTAGGTATTGATTGTAACCATGGTTACCATGGTTACCATAATGGTAATTCATGAAGATGCCTCTCTATCAGACCTTTCATTTAAGGAATTCCCTGACTAAATATGGTAATAAACAGACCTTTAGGACAATGAAATGTGGATTTTTGTCAGAAATGTTTTGGGGGGAGTTTTGACCCCCTTATATGAATTTCTCAGTTTCGCAAGTACTTTTTTTGTAATCTACGCGGAAAATTGGTCCTAGAAAAATGGCTTGCGGAACTTTACTCGAAAATGCCTCTAGAAAGTTTTAGGACGACATTTCTCTGATTCAATTCCCTACTATGAATTTAAATGTATGTATTTTTGCCAGAATGCGATGCTCAAAGCAGATGGGGGACTTCTAGTGATGGACCCTTATTCTATAATACCCACCCAACCACAAAAAATGTGCTTGGCGATGTAGGTTCACGCCCTTGGTACCTATGTAATTCCATATGAGTATATACAACTAGAGAATGTAAATACCTGACCATGACTAGTTTGTACATTGATGTGTGCTGAAATCATATGTACAATTGATGTATTATAATTGTATTTATGAAAATCATAATATTATATGAAATAAATAATCTTACAAACTCAAAAAAAAAGAAAAAAAAGTTATATTCAGTACAGAATCAGCTGATTGCTATATAGTATGTTGGTCATAGATGTTATTTTTTGGAATAAGTTGAGTTGAATTATTTACTGTCAATAAATCTCGATTACATGAGAGTTCTCTAAGTACGGCCAGTTGTGGCTAATAATACATTATAGTGTGAGGTCTAACAAAAACTTTAAGCTAGAAGAGTAGATGGAGGAAAGTTGTTGTTAGGGTGGAAGGGAGGTAGGGAGGGAGGGATGGAGGGAGGGAGGGATGGAGGGACAGAGGGATGGAGGGAATAATGGCCTAATGGGATTATTGGATTAGATATGGAGATTGGGAATAAATAGAGTAAGGGGGCCTGGGAGATCATGCAGAATGGACAGGTACAAGTAGCCACGCAGACAGTAATGAAAGAGGAGAAAATGCTGTGATAAATGTCAGTTTGAAATACATGCCATGATGAATGATGTCTAAGATTAGAACATATGATAGCCTCACATGTATACATACATCACTTGATGTTATACTACTCTACTCGCACGGATGGGGGTGTACCACACCTCAATGCACCCCATGCATTTTATATAATATCTTACTTCCAGTCGAGGTCTGACTTTCTTCAGCTCATGATCAAGGCACAGAAAGGAGAGAACATTCATGATGAGGGCCAGGACAAGGATGAAGAGGGAAAAGCAACAGGAACAGGTAAGTATTCCTGATATGCACCATGTATCCTAAGTTAGGCCATTCAAAAAAAAAGTTGTTTCTCATAACCCCGCAGTGAGAAATTTTCATATTTCAGTAGTTAAGAGTTTATTGATCCGTAAAAGTTGTTATAATGCAACGTATTACTAGCTCTCTGCATAACTACTGATATACTAGTAAGATTTAATTTGATACAAAAAAATAAGTTGTCCCTGAATTATGATTTTCATGATGTGGGCGGTGATGAGAAATAACTTTTTTTTTGAGTGGCCTGATGTTTTTTCTCGTTTTAGAGAATTGCAGAAATTCTGAGAAATAAACAGTTTATGAATAATGCTTCCCCTCCCACAGGCCTGACTACGGATGAGATTCTTGGAAATGCGATGTTGTTCTTCATCGCGGGTTATGACACGACGGCCTCTGCTGTCAGCTTCTTCCTGTACAACATGGCTTTGCACCCAGACATACAGGACAAACTAGTGCAGGAAATAACACGGGTTGTAGGTGACAAGGTAAGTTTACCCTATAAAAAAATATCTCAGGGTTTGATGTCTGCAGAAATTGGGAAAATGTGGCTTATAACTAGCTGTCTATATTACTCATGCCTTAAGCTTTAAACCCCCCAGCGCCCCTATAAATAGGGCCGAGAACCTGTCCCGGCTCCACTCCGACTGTCGCTGGAGGGGTACAGAGATTTGCGCCTTTATTTGGATACCAAATACACCATTGGCCCTTCTTATAATACTGCATTGTGCCGTGTATAAGCCTGGGATTATGTAACCAATAAGTGGCAAATTGGGCAGGCTTATGAAGACATGGGTCAGGCTTATATTTCTTTACCTGAAGAAACACTGTGGTATGTTTTCATAATTCCCAGAATTATCTGCTATTCCAACAGATTTATTTCATTTCTTTCCAGTAATATGCTTACAAATTCTTTCTTTATTTGTCTTTCAAATGATTGTAGACATAGATGACATAGATAGGGATTGTATAGCCGCATTATATGAATACCCCAAGTAGAAGTGGAGTATTGGTGATTTTTCATGAATAGACATTACAGCCCAGGCTTATACTCAGGGCCCGGCTTTTACAACACTATGTCACCTTTTCCCCAGGCTTATACATGGGACAGGGTTATACATGGGGAAATACAGTAGTTTATCTTTCTTTTAAATCTCTGTTTAAATTACAAACAGTTTTGAAAAGCATGGTTGTTTAGTCAGAGCCCTAATACAAATATCCTATTCTCCAGGAGGACATTGATACAACAATCGTGAATGAGATGCACTACTTGGACCAATGTGTGAATGAGAATCTGCGACTGTACCCTCCTGCCCCAAGGTATTATTAGGTGGTCTTAATCTTTGTTGTCAGTCTTGAGGGAATGATCATTTGTTAACAACAGTGGGGTCAACAAAATTTGGACCCCTTCAGGGGTGTGTGTGTGAACAATTTAGACCCCTCTTGGGGGGGTCAGAGACAAAAAGCCTGCATGTTACTATGCTTCAAAGGGCCCGCCGATTTCTGACCCATTGGGGGGGGGGGGGGGTAAAAACATTTTACCCCGCGACCAGGTGGGGTGTAAAAAATTTGGCGCTCCCCCCCCCCCCCGATTGTTAAAAAATGATCGCTCCCTTAGGTTGTAGCATATATTCTCACATAGAGGATGCAGCTTGTATGACAGTCATAAAACCCAGTGAGGGTATTAGGATTGTCCCAATGTCTATGTGTGGCTTTTATAAGAGTTAGGCTTTTATACAAAAAGCTACAGTAGTAATATTTCAACAAATATGGAAATTAATATGTTTAACTGGGGAGTATACTGAGTTGTTACTACATTTCTAACATCCTGCCCCAAGATACTGTAAGGGGGCTTCCATAAAGTATGTGCGCTTTCCGCCCCGGAAAATAGACCCCTCCACCACCCCCCCCCCCCATGTTGCATAATGTACGCATTAGAGTGACCCCCTCCCCTTTAATACTCATTTGAGGGACTGACCCCCCCCCTTCCAAAGAAGATCACACACACACACCCACTCCTGTTTTTCATGTACGTTTTTGTATGCATTTGCTGTGACCCCCCACCGCGTTCATACTCTATGGAAGCAACCTAAGATTGTGTCATTATTTGTTGTCATGCCATTAAGATGTAGTCAATGATTGACTCACATTTCAAGAAATATAAATAATCTTACTAAAGAATCTGCCTAGTACACTGTAATTTAACAAACTTTGAAACATGTTTCTCTGCAGAGTCAACAGGCGTGCAGGTCATGACGTCAACATTAAAGGGGTGCACATCAAAAAGGACCTGCTGATCAACATCCCCATCTTTGCGATTCACCGAGACCCCAAGAAGTGGCCAAACCCGGACAGGTTTGACCCTGACAGGTGCATTTATATATCTTCTCCGGTATTTATTGTCAAATACCTCACTCATCTTTCTAATGTTTATGCGGCATGGTGGGCAAACTTCTATTACGCTGGCTTTAAGACAGATCTTTTAGGCATAATTCTTTCCCAAGACGGTCAACTTAAAGGCGAGTTTCTGAAATTTATATCTGAAAAATAAATGTTCTATGAAACATTGAAAGGACAGAGAGGTATCAGGACATGCATAATCCTGTGTCACAGTCAAAAATATTTAACTCAAATGGCAGGGTTGGGTTTTACAGTCATTAATACTTTCTGCTTGAGTCAGTTTCTGATGAAGAAAGATACTGAATAAAAATGTTTAACTTTACAATAGGTTTTCACCAGAGAACAAGAAGAATAGGAATCCATACCATTTCATACCATTTGGTTACGGACCAAGAAACTGCATTGGTATGAGACTCGCTCTCCAGGAGCTCAAGGTCGCCATCATCCATGCGCTGAGGAAGGTCAAGGTCAGCAAGTGCCAGAAGACACAGGTAATTGAAATCATAGACAAATGCCAACACCCATTGATACTGTCTCTGGTGTATTTCGCTGGTGGGGGGGGGGGGGGCTACATCCCACAAAGCCCCAGCCCCCACGAGTGACATACATCAGACACGGCATCAATGTAGTTGGCATTTGTGTTTATTTTTTTATTTGAAGCTATTCAATGAAGGGTAGACAACCGTTTCCTAACCCATTGAATGTCATTGAATATGACCATGTTATTTTCAATGGAAGGGGGGAGGAAGCATTGAATACGACGCCTCAGTACTTAAGCATAGGAAATCTTGTATTTCAAAAAAATATAAGGCCATTCTCGATTGTGGACTTTATTCTCATGAAGTGAATATTCAAGGCAGCTCTTCTTGCAGCCAAATACAGCAATATTTTAATATACCGTAAATTCCCATGTATAAACCACGGGTTATACGCGAACCAAACCTCCAATGCGGTTTAAACAATATTGTCAAAGTCTAGGTGGGGGTAAAACAAGGGTTTTTATATAGATATATAGACAAAGGTGCACGAGTAGAGTTCCTCACCGAGGGTTATTTCACGAGGTGAGGCCGAGTGAAATAACCTTCAGTGGGGAACTCTATGAGTGCTCCTTTGTGTTTATTTCATGTCCCTATTAACAATATTAAATTTTGTCAAAATTCCACTTAATTGCTCTGATAAAGCTACTTTACAGTGGTTAAATCAACAATTTTGGTGAGGGGTGTTAGATACGGCCTTCCTTGGTTAAGTCAATGGGAGTGCCTAATTCACCATGAAATAAATAGAGTACTAAATTGGCGATTTTCAGACCCCATTTGCGGGATTCTCCCAAAGTTGGGGTGCGGGTTATACGCGAGGTGCGGGTTATACGCGGGAATTTATGGTAGCATCTTTATTAAATATCTGTAGGTCTGTTGTTATATGAATCCTCCAATCTGAAGTCTTATTTATTTATTTCAGATTCCCATTGTGTTTGACCAGAGTGCTAGTCTGATAAAGTCTGATGGTGGGCTGCACCTCAAGGTGGAACCCCGGGAATAGTGCCGGAATACAGCTTAAGCCCAAAATCCACAGCGACAAGAACCTGCGTTAAAACAGTATCGCCCCTCTGCCGCCACTATTTCACCGCCATTTCACCCTGCTGCGCCTTTTTCGCTCCTGTGCCGCCAAAGTCCACGGCGTTACAGGGACGAAATCGGCGCGGCAGGGTGAAATGGCGGCGAAATAGTGGCGGCAGAGGGGTGATACTGTTTTAACGCACGTTCTTGTCGCCGTGGATTTTGGGCTTTAGGCTGGTAGTAGACTGATGGTAAGGCCACTCCATATCATCACTAAGCCATGTGGTGTGAAATATGACGAGGGCGCTTTTTTTCCCCTTTTTTTTCTGAGGCCCATATTGCATAGGGTCATGTAGACTCTCGGAGAACAAAATGAACACTTTGATGATTTAAAGCTTAAGAATTTGCAAAGTTGTAAATCCACATATTTCATTACATTTGCGGCACTCTAAGCTTTAATTTGATACCACATATGTTCATATTTGTCCAATTCTGTCGTATTTTTCCATAAAAGTTGCAAAAAAATAAATCCCAAAGACGATTTTGATGATGCGCGCGGTGATGAGAGACAAGTATATCATTTGGAGTGGCCTATTTTACACCACAGTTGGCTGAGAGAACAAAATGGCCTGACTGTATTTTACATAATATGTGGCTGTATGTGGATGTGATCAATTGAGCATACTCTCCTACTGTGAGTATAAAAGTTACCATAACCAAATCGCAGGTGCACCTTATAGGATCGCCCTAAAGTCGGGGTGCAGCTTATACGCAAGTTAGGCTTATATGCGAGGTTTTATTAAGTTCTCCCTAAGGGAATAATTTCATTAAAACTTTATAAAATAATGAGTTAATGTGTGAATTGTAAAATATGATATTTTATTGTAATTCTTATTATTACATATATTTAAGCACAAGCAGTGCTTACCTATTATATACTATCCATGGTTTAAATCATATAGGATTATTTAAAGGTGGTCTACGAAAGCAGACTCTCGAGTCTTGACACCAGCCTTTTTTTAGATTTCATTGAATGTAAAGAAATGGCGTGTAGAGTGTATACTGGAAATGGAAGATCTATATCAATTATGTGTATATATTATATAACTGTTTTGAATGTATATTGAATTGCTTTTAAGCAAATACATTTCTAAAATTGAATTGAATTGAATTACCAATTTGTACAACAGGTACAACAGGTGAGAGTGGGGCCACCTGGTGAGTTCATCCGTCAATACTCCAGCCAATCAGTATGATATATAGCGATAATTCGGGTTTCTCCGTGTGGGCGGCCATGTTAGTTCTGTGCTCGCATTCTATCGTGAGATTCAAGCAGTGACCACACACTCACACACCATAGCTTCCGGGGAACAGGCTACATTACGAGAGCAGAACCAAGGTCTCACAAGATTGCTGGTGTCAGTGTACACACAGAGGTTGCGGGAACAAGTTAACACACGTTACAGCCCTATTTGTCGGACCCACATATACACATTTACAACATATTATTATAACTCCAGACCAAAATGTTCATCGAATTAATTCAACTCAACTCACAGTAGCGACTTTATCAGATATCATGAAGATAAATATGATGAATAAAATCGTATCAAACTAATCCATGCTTATCTTTAATAGTTTTGTTGTGGATCGGTTATTGAGTTTGAAATTATGGTTCACTGCCATCAGAAGGCTGTGTCTCACGACCTTGGGCCAATGTTTTTGTCTCTGACTGGGTGCCGTTTCTGACCGGGTGCCGTCTCTGACCGGGTGCCGTCTCTGACTGGGTGCCGTCTCTGACTGGGTGCCGTCTCTGACCGGCTTGGCTTGATAAGGTCAAAATACCAACAGCAGGAGGCCGATTGTAATTATAATTATAATTATATAACAACCGCAATAACGTTTTTACAAATCCTTATATACATAAGTATAATTCTTTTTAAAACACCTTTTTCTGACACCTGGTCAGAGACGGCACCCGGTCAGAGACGGCACCCGATCAGAGACAAAAACATTGGCTCAAGGTCGTGAGACACAGCCAGAACATCCACTGAGTACCTGACCCATCTGTACCACACTTAAAGGTACACATGTATTTACCAGGATATGTCATATCAATATGTTAAGGGAGGTCTCCACAGCAATTCAGATGAACATATTTCCATGTGTTATTACGTACAAAGAGGTTGGAATTATGTGTATGACACATCGAGTTGACTGTATTTAATGGCTTTCAAATTGGTACAGATACAATAATACATGTACAATAATAAAAGAGACTCTCTGGCATTAGGACACAGAGGTCTATCTAACTCTAGTTTGCCAATTTATAAGACTGAATGACAATAATGTTTATCCTAGGCCATGTATCAGTTTTGCAGTCATGTTGTGAGAAAGATTAGGGGCAATAGGGAGTCCTTTTTCTTTTCATTGAAACTACAGTGGGCCTAATAATTATAGCTATAAGTTGAGGTAGTATAAAAATGTAAATTGTATTGGTAAATTAGCCATCAGAAAAGTAAACACCCAATTGGGAACAGGACTGAAATAGTTAAACTAAAACGCCAAGAGAAAAAAAAACATAAGGACAATTTGAAACATCGAAACCTTTGTTATTTGTATTTGTATTGTCATGGTTCTGTACACACTTCACTGACCATTCTGGTAGAAGGTGTTTTCCATCTACGTGAGTTTATGGTCAATAAACCTCTTAAAAAAAAGGTAATGTCATATAGTTTAATCAATGTACACATTAGTAATAATGAAGATGATAGGACAAACTCACAGATACAACACTACGTCCTTTAATGTGATGGGATATCCTGTATATCTATTTACCCTCTGAATGGAATTAAATTTTGAAAAAAAGAAAGAAAGAAGAGAAGCAGCTATGAAGCCCTATTCAACTAATGCGGGCGGTGTCTGCCTAGTTGACCATGTTTTTGTGTGGCCTTAGTCACAGCCTGTTTGTCTCTAAGTAGGCGACTCCACTGACAATTGAGTCTTGATGATAATTGAGATGACAATTGAGATGATGATATCATAGAGGCACCTTGTAACGATAAAATGAAACAACTAAAACGAACTTTGTGAGAGATATCAAAAGTTAGAATTTTGTACGGGATCCTTCCACTATTTACCTATACTATGTTGATACTAAACAGCTTTTTAAGATAAAATCAATCTTAAGTCAAATGTCGCATTTTCAGTCTTCTTTTTAGCGTAATTACTTCTAAATTTGGACCCCTTGACTGGGGGGGGGGCAAAACAATTTGACCCCCCTGGGGGGGGGGGGCAAACAAATTAAACCTGTTTTGAGCCAAAAAGCCCGCGCATTACTATGCTTCAAAGGGCCCACGCGCAAGTCGACTTTCGACCCGTAGGGGGGGGGGGTAAAAAATGTTGACCCCTTGACCGGGGAAGTGTAAAAATTTCCGCACGCTCCGCGCGGAAACCCACCACCCCCCCTGTTGTTTAAAAATCATCACTCCCTAATACATGAGTATTCCACACAGTGTGGGTGGGTGGTAACGCTGGGGACACGCTCTCCTGACTGAGTGGGACATTCAACTCTAAGTGGGAAGGTTATAGTTCAGTGAATAAAGACCAATAAGGGTCTAGCATCAAACAAATCCACAGAAGGTTTTCCTGCAGTTCAGACTCTCTGTTATACCTATTTTGGATAAAAGGAAGGAGTTGTTAAAAATAAAATCGACCTTGAGGAACTCCCTAAAATAGATCATTTGCAAGGTAACTCTGGTCTCTGAATCAAGTAAGCCTAAAGAGGCCTTTCAACGGGTGCCAAAGACAACCCACCACCACCATACAGGGAAAACATTAGAAACTTTAAGGTTCCATACACAGATAGAATAAATAGACAGTATCAGGCAGTTAATTAGGCAGCATACAAGGAGCATGTGGTATATTAGATATACATTCAAGTTAGTTAGTCTTCAAGTGAACATCAATTTTTAGGCCAGCAAACACACCCCATAGTCAGATTAAAGCATATTACATACACTAATGATATTCAATACCTTCCTTAGTTGCTGACTTACATGTACATAAATGGTCACTGTAGTCAATTACTTAATGTTGTTGGCAAAGATATTCTTGCTATTACTGTGTTGGGCCTCAAACTTATGAGTTTAAGACAATCCCAGAAAATTGTCAATAGTTTTCAATTCTTTGATACCTGCTCATAGAACATTTCACTGTTAGCAAGTGCCTCAAATCCAATATGGCTGCCTTTAGGTCTCAGAGAAGGAAATGCTTCTACTATATACTTTAATATAGCGGAAAACCCGATAACTGCAACCAGGACATTTACAATTTCTGAAAATCACCATTGACCTGAAAGATACATCCTTTCTTCAAAACATTTCCCACAAAAATTAGCTACTGACCACGGAAAATCAGAACACTGGTCTGTATCGTAAAACCACCTGAATTTCGCCTGAATTTGCACTGAATAAATTGCATTTTCGCAGATTCCCAATCTAGCCTTTGAAAAAAATGGAAACTCACTGAGAATCCCTTTCCTATTATTTGATTGAAATTGGCAGACATTCAGCAGCATGTGTGTAGGTTTTCATAATATTAGCATCATTTCCAAATTATTTATGGACCATTCAGTGCTCCTGCAGTATTCACTTCTGACCAGAATCGTATATGACTCTCAGTTTTCTGCGGGATTACCCTCTATGAGACCTACTATTAGTGGGATGTGGCTTTCTATTACCTATAATTGTGATTTCTATGACCCAATACATGTTTACAGATAGGCCCCAAAGTTTTATGTCCCTTGGGCTCCCCTATACCAAGATAACCTGATGTTTCCGGGACAAACCCAGGCCCAAAATCACCCTGATTTCCCACCTAGGGCCGAGAGGGCCCCCGGCTCCATGTTTTAGCCATTTTCATAGCAAGAAGTACCTCTAGGACCATCAAATCCAACATGGATCTTTGCATGGAATATCTCTATGTGATACATGTGCCAATACTATAGATTTCTGTTCATAAGGTCAAAAAATTATGGAAAAATATGGAAAAATACCTGAAAATTACCATAAAAATATACAATATTCGCACATCATGCCAGGATTGATTCTTCAGAGTATATTGAAAGGCCATTGACTCATGTTTTTCTACATTTCTTCACGATTTTTAGAAAGTACACTTTAAAAAAATATGGTGGTGGGGGCCCTTGTAGTAGCAAATATGCCATTTGCGGTGCCATCCTCTAACTAAATGCTCGCCGATCATCCTTCAAAGAGTATCAATGCTTGCTCCCTGTATGCCCTTGACTGGTTACAAACTGTAGCTACTACACAATTTTGATATACCTGTGCTATTGGGACTAAGGTAAAAAATAAATAAGACATATCAAATTATTCTGAATTACCCCCAGTGGTCATAAACTGAAACCAACTTGCGGCTCGGCCCCGGGGACTCTCCGACAGCAATATTAATGTGAATTTCCTTCCTTTTTTTCACATTTCAAGGACTTGGTCATAAATTTTCTATGCAATTTGGCAGAAGTAATTATTCTGTACATAACCAATGCAAAAGAAATCAATTTGAGGGGCTTTTAATTTTTCCATGGTAATAGCCCTTTTGCTTTAGGTCTCAGAGAAGGAAATGCTTCTACTATATACTTTAATATAGCGGAAAACCCGATAACTGCAACCAGGACATTTACAATTTCTGAAAATCACCATTGACCTGAAAGATACATCCTTTCTTCAAAACATTTCCCACAAAAATTAGCTAGTGACCACGGAAAATCAGAACACTGGTCGGTATCGTAAAACCACCTGAATTTCGCCTGAATTTGCACTGAATAAATTGCATTTTCGCAGATTCCCAATCTAGCCTTTGAAAAAAATGGAAACTCACTGAGAATCCCTTTCCTATTATTTGATTGAAATTGGCAGACATTCAGCAGCATGTGTGTAGGTTTTCATAATATTAGCATCATTTCCAAATTATTTATGGACCATTCAGTGCTCCTGCAGTATTCACTTCTGACCAGAATCGTATATGACTCTCAGTTTTCTGCGGGATTACCCTCTATGAGACCTTTATGCTGCCTCTAAATGTTAAAGTGTCATATACTTGGTTCTAATCAAGATAATTACCTTCATGATGAATCAATTAACATCAGCTGGGAATGATACATGCATTAAAATTATTTCCCAAAGTCAAAGTCATTTGCATTCAGCAATTTAGTTACCATATGATACAGTTCACTTGGCAATTCAGTTTTGATTTAGGTTTGGATCTAATTGTCTGAAATCATACTGTGAGAATGTGCACCGGTTGTCTCTTGATTCTGTTGTTCTCGGATAGTCTGCATTTTTCACTGATTATGGAGCTTAATCATTATATGCGATTGACCTTAACCGTGGGAAATAATTTTAATGTATCAATAGTTTCAAGCTGATGTTAATTGATCATCATGACAGCGAATATCTTGATTAGAACCAAACATAAAATACTTTTACATTATGAAGCATTGGGGTGGCCATATTGTACTTGAGGCACTTCCCAAATGTGCATATATATTGTAGCGGTAATCGCGACTTCTCGTTGTGTTCTCGCTCGAAAATAGGTTACTGTTCGGACCGCTAGGATGGTGTTAACACTGAGTTAAGGACAGATGACAACAAATAGACTTACAGTTCAATACTCTTTATTGCTGGTAATAAAATGTCTTAGTTCACACAAAAATATATAAGTAGATGTAATAGATCTATACCAAAATATAGTTATCTGTTTAAATTAGCATAGCCGCTTGGGTAGGCTATATGTAACGCTTAAAGAAAATAGCCGCTCAGGTAGGCTATGTGAATTTAGTGGAGAAATAGCCGCTTGGGTAGGCTATAAATGTAAACCTGGAGAGGCCACCGAACATCAGTACTGTAGTCTTAAAGGTAGTCGTCAGCCACGGTCAGTCTCGGACACCGGTCAGGCCATCCAGCATCATCCAACAGGGGAACATTGGCTGTGGGGTAGTCTCCGAGACTAGTTAGGCCACCAAGCATCAATCTAAAAGGGGTGGATTTACATGTCTGAGTCCAGATCTCTAGAAAAGAGACTGTGTCCAGAGGCAAATCAGTGGGAACTCTGAAGGGAAGATTTACATGTCTGAGTCCAGATCTCTACAAAAGAGACTGTGTCCAGAGGCAAATCGGTCGGAAGTCTGAAGGGAAGATTTACATGTCTGAGTCCAGATCTCTACAAAAGAGACTGTGTCCAGAGGCAAATCGGTCGGACATCTGAAGGGAAGATTTACATGTCTGAGTCCAGATCTCTACAAAAGAGACTGTGTCCAGAGGCAAATCGGTCGGAAGTCTGAAGGGAAGATTTACATGTCTGAGTCCAGATCTCTACAAAAGAGACTGTGTCCAGAGGCAAATCGGTCGGACATCTGAAGGGAAGATTTACATGTCTGAGTCCAGATCTCTACAAAAGAGACTGTGTCCAGAGGCAAATCGGTCTGAAGTCTGAAGGGCAAGATTTACATGTCTGAGTCCAGATCTCTACAAAAGAGACTGTGTCCAGAGGCAAATCGGTCCAACAGGTGGAGACCAGGAGGTGTAGTGGTGCCATCAAGTCCAACCAGTGGAAGCCAGGGGGTGTAGAGATGCCATCATGTCCAGGGTCCTGGAGGTACTGCTGGGCTGGTAGTCTGATGGCCAAGTCTGGAGTCCTGGAAGTACTGCTGGGCTGGTAGTCTGATGGCCAAGGTCCTGGTGGGGTGAGAGCCTGAGCAGGTCTGCCTGAGTTGCTCCTCAGCTGGCTTATATAGGAGGGCCCAGGGAGGAGCTGGGCCCTGATTGGCTGAGGGGGATTGGAGGCTATTTTGCAATTGCAATACACAAAATGGCTAAATTTATGATAAAATAAGTTGTTGCATTAGAATCTATGGTCCCAAAAACGGGTAAAATAAATGTTGAATGGGCCAAATCTGTGCTCTAAAGGCTAAAATCAAGCACTGTCACTGGGACTGGCAAGCATGGCCAAAGCATGTGGATTCTAGTGATTTCTATTGAAAAGACTCACTCCCAAACTGGCCCAAAATACACTAGTTTATAATAAAGTTTGCACAGTCAATTTTATATGATAAGATGTATGAATGTGTGCTCTATAAGAGTAGCTAATAAGATGTAAAGATGCATGTGCATGTAAAGGGTGATTTGAAGAAAACTAGTACCAGTACTAGTGATGTTATGATTTGGCATGTAAACAAAACTGAGAAGTTTAGCCTAGCATATATAAAAGGTAAAATAACAAAGGTTAGAGTGCTCAGAAAGTTCCCATATTTTGGGATACTCTAGATATGGCCACTATCTACAATCCCTGGGATTTATAGGATCCAGGACAGAGTAGAAGACTCTGAAATAAGGCAAAATCGGCAATGTTTTGATGCCCGAAAATCGGAAATCGGGAGTTTCAAGGTTCTAACACTAGATGGAGCCACTGCTGCTAATGGCGCCAGTGGCGCCACCTCACGGCAAATCGCCACACCGACCCCTTCTTGAAAAGATGCGACCCCGCATCTGTGGCCCCAAATTTTAAGAATAACCTCATGAAACATAAAACAAAAATCTATATAAGAAAAAAAATAATAAAACTCTTAGAAAGAATCTGTCAAAGCAAATCTCTATAAAAAGCTCTTGGAAAGATTCTGACAAAAATAAATCTATGAAAAAGCTCTTTGAAACACTGACAAAAATAAATATCTTTGAAAAAAAAAAAAAAAAAAACTCTCGGAAAGATTCTGACAAAATAGATCTCTATGAAAAAGCTCTTTGAAACACTGACAAAAATAAATCTCTTTGAAAAACCTCTCTGGAAGACTCTGACAAAATAGACCTCTATGAAAAAGCTTTTTGAATCACTGACAAAAATAGATCTCTTTGAACAAGCTCTTTGTCAGAACCTGACAAAATAGATCTCTATGAAAAAGCTAGAAAATGTTGGTTTCAGTAGGATGAACTTCCCCAACTTGATTTTGAGTCCACGACTTCCTTCGGCCACAATGGTCTACTACTCTGAACTAGGGTGTGAAAGGTGTTGCACAAGGTGACATGCATACTGTTATCCAGGCACGCCTGGCAGGCTGCACGTGACTTGTAGTCCAACTCAGATGTTCCACAATGTCAGAAACACCGTCTTAGAGGCCCCCACCTCCCTGCATAAAGAGTGACATGCAGCACTGCCATACTGGGAATGCTCTACCCGACAGCCCACAATGTCAGAACTCCAGCTTTCTGAGCTACTCTCTTTTGCAAAAAGGTGACACACAGCACTGCCCTACTGGGTAATCCCCTGACAGCCTGTGTGTGACATGTGCCACTGTCACTGACTCTACTCTCTTATTCAAGTCTGGCGACAGCACACAATGCCAAAACCAATGACCTGATGATTTCTCTCCTCTGCCACACATTTCCCCAGGTTTACTCTGGATAGGTGTCCAAATAGTGTTGGCCGATTTTCAGTCTCAGTTTCTAAAATGTCATCTCGAATCCATCCATATTGTCTGTGTTGTCTACCAAATTAACCATCTCAAGGTACTAAACATAAAGGGTCATTCATGGAGTAAGTACCAGAAGTGTGTAACAGGGAGGATGCCAGCCAGAGTGTTTTCGTCCATTCCATGGTGATCGCACCATCAATGTCCTAGAGACCTGTTGGCACAGGGGATAACCGTCTCCTCTCTGTCCTGCATTCCGTATGGCACCACCTCCGGTATCATTTGCAACGTTGCATCGGTGTGAAGAAGGGTGGCACGTCCCTTGATTGGTGAATGGGTATCACACCATTCAAAGGACATAACCAAAGTTGTCGTCATCTTGTGGGCTGACCCAACATCTTAAGAGTTTAGAGGCAGGTCAGCAGGGCACAGGGTCGCCCAGTCCTCCCAATCACTTGTCACCTTCCCAGCAGAATCATCATGGCTTGCTATTCTTCTCTCTGTGCACTCATTGGCGTAGTGTCCATACTCTTGGCATACAAAGCACTTGACTCTCGATTTCCGCCGATGCGGTTTCTCAGGGTCACGCCTAGGCGAATGAGCACACTCAGACTTATCCGGACGAGCACTTACAGCAAGGTGGAGGAAGTGACGTAGCAAAGCAACCAGCTCGGAGTTGCAATGGCAGTGTACCGGGTCTTTGGCCTTCTTCTGTGCGGGCTGAAAGATTCAAGTTGAATCATGAAGACATCATATTTTCCTCTACCTTTCATCTTGAAAATTTTGTGGACGGTCTGCCAGAAATTAAAAAGAAGCACTGTGTGTTCTGCTGCATCTTTCAGACACCTTTCAGGCATTTCCTTTGCATTGATATGAAACAGTATGCATCGATAGTCTTCATTGTAGGATATATCCTTCTCTGTCACAGTCTGTGCAGAAATGTCCCATTCGGTTTGTGGCTTCATTTCGGCTACTTACTTTTCTCAATTTTGGACCAACCCTCATTAGGTAAGACCACTCTTCTAAATACGATTTTGAATCTGACATTTTCATGTAAAATCCAAATTGGGATACAGATGTAGACCCTGCAAGCATATAAACACTGACATTAAGCACTTCTGTACAATGGGAAGGTTAAATGAGTAATTCTTGATTTCACACCTTGTACACTATCAACAGCAAACCTTGACCTACTTTTATTCACATGACCTAGATTTTTATCCCTATATAAGGGAAGAAAACAGCATGCATACATGAGAAGATTTGGTGGCCTAGTGGATAAGTCACTGGACTTGTGTGTGAGAGGTCCTGGGTTCGATTCCCGGACCCGGCACCGAATCTTCCAAATTGAAAAGAGTTGTCATGACAGGGGTCGCGTCTGTAAGTGTCAGTAGACAGACTGCAGTGAGCCTTCAGTGTCCTGGTCTTTGGACTTGCACTGATCCGCTTCAGCCCGTAGAAGCATGATGCACTTGCGACTGGTAAAGAGATAGCAGATATCAGTGTCGACGAAGGTGGTCCTAGCCAAGAGGGGAAAAGGCTCAAATGGACCACTGGAGACTCTGAGAAAAGGTTGTGAGAGCAGCCATCCCACGCTATCTGACTGTGTGTATGGTCAAAGCACATTTCGCCACAGTCACCAGTTGGTTATCAGGTGTGTCAGCTTCGCCAGGGTCAGGAGCTAGGATGTATTCACAGTGGTTGACTATGACTTGAAACTGTCCATGCAAACTCTCTTCCTGATGGGACGAGGTTTTAGCCCCATGACCTTTTGATCAGAGAGTTTCCCTTGATTTTACACCTTGATGTACTATCACCCACATTGCCCACAAAGACAAGACACAATCAACTTTTTTTTCCATTTTTATTTCACAGAGAAAGGCTACAGAAATATCAGTTTATCAAGTCAGCCATGGATTGAGGGTATGGCAGGAGAGGTCCAGAGATTGGGGCGAAGGTGGTTCCTGAAGCCTGCTTCTTTGCTTCCAGATACACAGCTTTCTGCAGTTCTTCTCTGAATTCCTTCGGCTCGCACTTCTGTCTTAGTTCACACACTTTACCAGAGCATAGCAACTCCTTGTAGGCAAGTTTGTTGAAACGGTGGCCAGCAACATAAGACACACAACCATCATAACGTTTCCTCTTGTTGAACTCAACAGGCTGTTTGCAGTTGAGGTTGCACCAAAACTCTTCTTCTGAATGGGTTGGTTGAAAGAAGAAGGCATCCTCTGGTCTCTGTGTCTGATGATTCTTTTCCCTGTCAAACACAAGTACAGTGCACATGTCTGTCATGTTCTTGCACAATGCCTTCCTGGCAAAGGTTCTCACTATACTTTCTTCCTGTAGTACGTCACGTGAGTGGTTCCCGAAGTCGAGTAGCATTGTGGCGGCAGACAGCAAGTCAGTAGGGTCCAGTACCGATCTCATGTTTACCATCTTAGCCAGCTGCTCATCAGTCAATGTTCCAAGATGTTTCTTGTCTATATCAATTTGCTGTTTGGGAGTAGCATCAGTTTTCTTATGGCTGGACCCATAGACCTCCATCACTGCTCTCCATCGGCAGAAAACCTCAGCAAAGTGTGATATCTGTGTTTTGATGTTGGAGGTTAACATCCCCTTATAGCCCATCTGTTCCAACACTTGCTCCATTCTGTCAAATGTCAGCAATTTCTCGTATTCATCCAAGTCATTGTCCATGGCATGTTCTTTGATCTGAAGACCTTTTGCATAGCGGTTGGATGCTTCAGAGATGTGGAACCTCATGAAAGAAAAAGATTGGATGGTCTCTAGATCCTTCAGCACCTTTTTTTCGTTGAGTGGCATGGTGATGTCTGGCTTCATCTCTGCTTTTCTCAACACTCATCAGGCAAAGCATGTTGTGTAAAATCTGATTTCTATGTTGACAATTTCCAGTTTTTATCTCATGCTAGTGAAACAGATATATGTTCCTTCCTGATTTAACATGCATTGAAGAATTCACCCAAATACACAAAACAAGCAAATTTGGTTTACAGTGATCTAGACACAAGTAGGTAAAACAGGAAGATTTCCTGATTTGAGGTTAACTTGCTCTGATTTTAGCTTTTTCTTTTCAGGTGTACATCCAGGAGCTTGGATTCTAAGCAGAGTTCTTCTAAAAGTCCTGCTCATGGAGTTGCCCAATTTGGTGAAACAGGGATATTTGATTCTTACTGATTTAACATGTGTTCAAACCTCAGGAAATATCTGATCAAACCTTTCATCAAAAGAATGGTCAAACCTCTTGATCTGATGGGAGCTTATGAATGTGCTACCACTCAAGTAGAAGGAAAGATCTCCTCGATCAACTGGCCAAATTTGGACAACTTACTGACAGCAAGCAGCACAGTTCTGGTGGTGGAGGTGGTGGCAGACAGGCTATATACTGTATCTAACACTACACAGTGGGCCAAGTAATGAAAGTGTCAGGAATACAGCAAAGAGCACAGTTCTGGTGGTGGAGGTGGTGCCAGACGGGCTATATACTGTATCTAACACTACACAGTGGGCAAAGTAATGAAAGTGTCAGGAATAAGATGAGGTGTTCATCTCACATGTGAGAGAGAGATATACTCAGTACATAAAGTTATGCAATGTAGAGCAATGTAGTGTTCTGGAAGATGAGCAACCTTGTGAATTCAGGAAATATCTGATCAGACCTTTCATCACTAGAATGGTCATACCTCTAGATTTAGTGGGTGCACATGGAACAGCAACCACTATAATAAAGGGAATGATCTTCTCTATAATCTGGCCAAAATTGGGCAAGTTTGCCTCAATCCATCAAGCTGTTCAATCAGGAAAAAACTGATATTGTTTCATCTATTTGGGACAACATCTACAGGTACAGAGAAATATACCCAATGCATCAAGTTATGCAATGTAGTGCCATGTAGTGTTTTGGAAGATGAGCAACATTATGAAGTCAGGGAATATCTGATCAGACCTTTCATCACAAGAATGGTCAAACCTCTAGATTTAGTGGGAGCACATGGAACAGCAACCACTCGAATTGAAGGGAATGATCTTCTTTGTAAAATCTGGCCAAGTTATCCAAGTTAGCCTCAATCCATCAAGTTGTACAATCAGGAAAAAACGGATATTCCATTGTTTCATCTATTTGGGACAACATCTACAGGTTGAGAGAAATATACCCAATTCATTAAGTTATGCATTGTAGTGCCATGTAGTGTCCTGGAAGATGAGCAACATTGTGAAGTCAGGAAATGTCTGATCAGACTTTTCTTCACAAAAATGGTCATACCTTTAGATTTATTGGGAGCTCATGGAAAAGCAACCACTCAAATTGAAGGGAATGATCTTCACTTTACTTCAAATTGGCCCTCATGAACCAACCCTCACTGCAGTACCAGGCATAGCCCACTAACAAAAACAGCCCAAGGATTTTCCATAGCCAGTTGGAAGACTATCAAAAACACCCCACAACTAACACAGCTTATGGTTCAAACCTCAGGAAATATCTGATCAAACCTTTCATCACAAGAATGGTCAAACCTCTTGATCTGATGGGAGCTCACGAATGTGCAACCACTCAAATCGAAGGAAAGATCTCCTCGATCAACTGGCCAAATTTGGACAACTTACTGACAGCTAACAGCACAGTTCTGGTGGTGTAGGTGGTGGCAGACAGGCTACATACTGTATCTAACACTAAACAGTGGGTAAAGTAATGAAAGTTTCAGGAATAAGGTGAGGTGATCATCTCACATGTGAGAGAGATATACTCAGTACATAAAGTTATGCAATGTAGAGCAATGTAGTGTTCTGGAAGATGAGCAATACAGTGAAGTCATGAAATTTCTGATCAGGTCTTTCATCACAAGAATATCTCCTGATTTAGTTGGAGCTCAAGAATGTGCTACCACTCAAATCTAAATGAATGATCTAGATATCCTGGCTGGATATCCAGGTTGAATATCCTGGTTGGATATCCTGGCTAGATATTCTGGCTGGATATCCTGGTTGGATACCCTGGTTGGATATCCTGGCTGGATATCCAGGTTGGATATCCTGGCTGGATATCTTGGCTGGATATCCTGGCTGGATATCATGGCTAGATATTCTGGCTGGATAACCTGGTTGGAAATCCTGGCTAGATATCCTGGTAGGATATCTATGTAGGATATCCTGGTAGGATATCTTGGTAGGATATCCTGGCTGGATATCCTGGTTGGATATCCTTGTAGGATTTTCTGGCTGGATATCCTGGCTAGATATACTGGTAGAATATCCTGGCTGGATATCCTGGCTAGACTTTCTGGCTGGATATCCTGGTTGAATATTCTGTTTAGATATCCTGGCTGGATATCCTGGCTAGACTTTCTGGCTGGATATCCTGGTTGGATATCTTGGTAGGATATCCTGGCTGGATATCTGGGTTGAATATCTTGGTTGGATACAACTTTACATTCATTTATTGTACCTTTCCCAACATAGTAAAGGATCTTTTAGGACCAGCTATACACATGTGAAACTATAGTTTGAAGTAATGAAAGTGTCAGGAATAAGATGAGGTGTTCATCTCACATGTGAGAGAGATATACTCAGTACATAAAGTTATGCAATGTAGAGCAATGTAGTGTTCTGGAAGATGAGCAATATTGTGAAGTCAGGAAATATCTGATCAGACCTTTCATCACAAAAATGGTCATACCTCTAGATTTAGTGGGAGCATGAGGAACAGCAACCACTCGAAATGAAGGGAATGATCTTCTCTACAATCTGGCCAAAATTGGGCAAGTGAGCCTCAATCCATCAAGTTGTACAATCAGTAAAAAACTGATATTGTTTCATCTATTTGGGACAACATCTGGATTTCTACAGGTTGAGAGAAATATAACCAATTCATCAAGTTATGCAATGTAGTGCCATGTAGTGTCCTGGAAGATGAGCAATATTGTGAAGTCAGGAAATATCTGATCAGACATTTCATCACAAAAATGGTCATAGCCTCAGTCCATCAAGTTGTACAATCAGGAAAAAACAGATATTGTCTCATCTATTTTGGACAACTCTCTTTCATTCTAACATTGCTCCCAAAACATACAAGTTTCAGTTTCACATGTTACTGAGCAGATATATAGTGTCCTGGAAGATGAGCAACATTGTGAAGTCAGGAAATATCTGATCAGACAAGAATGGTCATACCTCTAGATTCATTCTGAGCACAGGGAACAGCAACCACTCGAAGTGAAGGGAATGATCTTTTCTACAATCTGGCCAAAGTTGGGCAAGTTAGCCTCAATCCATCAAGTTGTACAATCAGGAAAAAACTGATATTGTTTCAACTATTTGGGACAGCATCTACAGGTTGAGAAAAATATACCCAATGCATCAAGTTATGCAATGTAGTGCCATGTGAGCTCCCATTCTAACCAGAGTTACACAGTTGACCCAAATACACAAAACAGGGAGATTCAATGTAACTTGGGTGTGATACATGAGTCAGATATCTTTTGTTCCCACTGTTGCATCCTGGTTATATGCTAATGAAGTCACACCATTGTCCCTAATTTGCATATAAAGACGACTTAAATACACGGCTGAACCTGTGGTGGCATCACAGTTGCCAAGATGTCATCTGACATTCTACCTCCACCCATTGAGTTCAGGGACCCTCCTCCCTTTCCACCCAAGAGGCTGGTTCATCAACCACCACCACCTTTACCACCAAGTTACAACGCATGGAGACCTTTCCAGCCAAGAAGACATGGCATACCGGTGCAGATGGTCCTTCCTCTAAAGAAAGACTAACAGCTGTCAGATAGGCCCTTTTCAGGGCCCCCATACTATCCGAAAAGTTTTTAGATGAACCATGGGTAATAGACATATACAGTTATCATCATTTATGATGAATCAAATTCCATTATAGCAGAATACACAACTGTATATTATGATACATGCATACAGGTATATAGATCATCTAACAATTTACGTGGAAACAGTATCAGGTGACAGCCAACAAAAATTGGCCCTTTTCAGGGCTCCCATAATACCTGTTTTTAGACGTGTTTATTCTCAACAGACATTTTGGGTTTTGTGTGATTCATCGGATGAGTGTTTATCCTTGAGTTAAACTGCTGATGGATGGACTTCTTTCCCTGTGCGAGCGGGGGTCGGGCACCACTCTATTTGCAAGGTTCATATTTGCCAAACGATGTACAATAGTGTGAATAAATAGAACAGACTTGAACAGATTGTGTTGTTTGACTTTTATTTCAGTATGTCTCTTCAAAGAGTGATGGCCAGCCTTTACCCCTTACTATAAAAATGCACCTGTTTGTCTAGTTGGCAGCTGCCAACAGTGATGACCAGCCTTGTGTTATGTCACCTCCTTTACCCCTACCACTAAATGCCAAACAATGTACAAATAGTGTGATTAAATACCTCAAACTCACAAGGGTTGTGTTGCATGACTTTTATTTCGGTGTGCCGCTTCCAACGGTGATGGCCAGCCTCTGCTCTTTACTATAAACATGCACCTGTTTGTCTAGTTGGCAGCCCAGTCCTCGCTGCCAACAGTGATGACCATCCTTGTGCTTTGTCACCTCCTTTACCCCTACCTACATTAAGAGCTAAATGCACCTGTTTTTCTTGTTGGCAGCCCCATCCTCGCTGCCAACAGTGATGACCAGCCTTGTGCTTTGTCACCTCCTTTACCCCTACCTACACTAAGAGCTAAATGCCTACCTACACTAAGAGCTAAATGCCTACCTACACTAAGAGCTAAATGCCTACCTACACTAAGAGCTAAATGCCTACCTACACTAAGAGCTAAATGCCTGCCTACACTAAGAGCTAAATGCCTACCTACACTAAGAGCTAAATGCCTACCTACACTAAGAGCTAAATGCCTACCTACACTAAAAGCTAAATGCACCTGTTTTTTTAGTTGGCAGCCCCATCCTCGCTGCCAACAGTGATGACCAGCCTTGTGTTTTGTCACCTCCTTTACCCCTGCCTACACTAAGAGCTAAATGCCTACCTACACTAAGAGCTAAATGCCTACCTACACTAAGAGCTAAATGTCCCTGTTTTTCATTACAGTGTTTGTGTGTTTGTGTGTGTGTGTGTGTGTGTGTGTGGTGTATTTTACACTCCCTGAAATAGTTATACAAACTAACAGAGGATCACAGTTCTGTGTCCTTAATTTTCCCCATAGAGCACAGGACAACACAGGACAACACAACATAGAAACACATAAGAGGGGATAGAGGAATAGAGGAGACAGAATGCCAGTGGCCCCACCCTCGCCACTGGCTGTCACAACCAACCAAGCGCAAAGGCCTGCTATGTTGTGTCCTGCGTACCGGGCAGCTGAAAGGGAAAGTGTTGATTAGACATGAAGTGCATCCTGTACTGGATACAAAAATTGTTAGAGATGTATGGATTGCATCCTGTACTGGATACAAGAGAGAAAAAAAGTGCAAAAAAAAATTCCAGTGGCCCCACCCTCGCCACTGGCTGTCACAACCAACCAAGCGCAAAGGCCTGCTATGTTGTGTCCTGCGTACCGGACAGCTGAAAGGGAAAGTGTTGATTAGACATGAAGTGCATCCTGTACTGGATACAAAAGTTGTTAGAGATGTATGGAATGCATCCTGTACTGGATACAAAAGAGAAAAAAAAAATGCAAAAAAAATTTCCAGTGGCCCCTCCCTCGCCACTGGCCGTCGCAACCAACCAAGCGCAGAGGCCTGCTATGTTGCGTCCTGCGTACCCAACCAGCCAGATGCATTACTCACCGCGGCCAACACAGCTGGAGCTGACAATGGAGTGTGCCGGTAGCAAGGAAAGGAGAGAGACATACCGGGCGACTTAGTATAGCTGTCTCTTCACCCAAACTTTAAAGCCACATTATCCATTCCCAGTTCCACCGGTTCTTTTCCGTGGTTTCCATGCACCGACTAATGTAATTTTGATCAACATAAAATAGCTAGAGCAAATAAGAATCAATGCTAAGACACATGCAAAAGCAGAGAGACATACCGGGCGACTTAGTATAGCTGACTCTTCAGTGCAAGTCCATGTGCGCATCGACTACCCTAGCATGCCCGAGGCACCGCAGATATAGCACTGACTCTTCGAACGTGTCCATGACGCTTACCAGGCGGAGCATGAGTATATCTCAGAGTCAGAATATTGCATACTGGTGCTACATACAATATACATCAGTATATTTTCAGTGTATGCAGGTCTGATCATGGCAGAGTGCTTGTCCACTCTAGATCCTCTCGGCTGCTCAAGAAACAAAGAACGACAAAAGGCAACCCTTTGTGGGGGTTCAAACAAGGCTTTGAAAAAGGAAAAGAAAAAACAAATGCGTACCGGGCCAGGCTACTTTCATCTGCCAGCAGGTCAAGACGTTCACAGTTCCCTGATCCATGGGTCTAATGTCCGCAGGCAACGGGCTACAGTCCATAACGGAGTTCCCTAACCCATGGACCTAATGTATACGGACAACGGGCTACAGTGCGAACGCTCGAGTCTACCTTGGGATGTTTTGCCAAATTTAGACAAAAAGGACCGAAAGTGATGTCAAAAAAAAATTCCAGTGGCCCCACCCTCGCCACTGGCCGTCGCAACCAACCAAGCGCAGAGGCCTGCTATGTTGCGTCCTGCGTACCCAACCAGCCAGATGCATTACTCACCGCGGCCAACACAGCTGGAGCTGACAATGGAGTGTGCCGGTAGCAAGGAAAGGAGAGAGACATACCGGGCGACTTAGTATAGCTGTCTCTTCACCCAAACTTTAAAGCCACATTATCCATTCCCAGTTCCACCGGTTCTTTTCCGTGGTTTCCATGCACTGACTAATGTAATTTTGATCAACATAAAATAGCCAGAGCAAATAAGAATCAATGCTAAGACACATGCAAAAGCAGAGAGACATACCGGGCGACTTAGTATAGCTGACTCTTCAGTGCAAGTCCATGTGCGCATCGACTACCCTAGCATGCCCGAGGCACCGCAGATATAGCACTGACTCTTCGAACGTGTCCATGACGCTTACCAGGCGGAGCATGAGTATATCTCAGAGTCAGAATATTGCATACTGGTGCTACATACAATATACATCAGTATATTTTCAGTGTATGCAGGTCTGATCATGGCAGAGTGCTTGTCCACTCTAGATCCTCTCGGCTGCTCAAGAAACAAAGAACGACAAAAGGCAACCCTTTGTTGGGGTTCAAACAAGGCTTTGAAAAAGGAAAAGAAAAAACAAATGCGTACCGGGCCAGGCTACTTTCATCTGCCAGCAGGTCAAGACATTCACAGTGTGAACGCTCGAGTCTACCTTGGGATGTTTTGCCAAATTTAGACAAAAAGGACCGAAAGTGATGTCAAAAAAAAATTCCAGTGGCCCCACCCTCGCCACTGGCCGTCGCAACCAACCAAGCGCAGAGGCCTGCTATGTTGCGTCCTGCGTACACACCGGACAGCTGAAAGGCAAAGTGTGGATTAGACATGCAATGAAACAAAGTGCACAGGTAAACAATGGGTTAGTAGCACACACACATTCACACAATGGTTCTGACATAGGAGGCCAATCTAATGTCAGACCCATATGGAATGCAAACCTCAGTCAGTGTGCCAAGTTACAAACAAGATGCTCTGTGCCCCGGGAAAACACAGAGCAACTTCAACAAGCAACTCAGTTCTGTCCCGGGAAAACAGAACCAAGTCCAAGTCGATTAAGTTTGGAACTCGTCACAACTGTCTGAAGCTTGACATTCGACTGGAGAGTCTATCAACCCCCCTGAAGTACCCTCGGTGGTGAGCTGCAAAATCCAATTTTGGTTTGAGCAAATCAGCTTCAAAATTCAATTCCTACTTGCATCAATAGCTGGTTCTCATTTGTTTCAATGGTAAAATCAAATTTTAGTTTGAGCATTTCAGTTTCAAAATCCAATTCCTACTTGCTGGTTCACAGGGGTTTTTAGTGGCCTGTGAGTTGTTGAATCAGGAAGAATGACATTGTTTCATGTAATTTGGTCAGATACAAGTAGTAAGATCGAATCAGGAGATTCCCTGTTTCACCTTAACTTCATTGTAAGAACCCTTGTGCATGTGTAGATCAGTTGTTGAAGAACCAAATTAACCTATTTGAGTCAACCCTCCTCTACAAAGTGGGAACTCTTGTTCCAATAGGAACTTGCCTTTATTCAAGTTAAACCAAATGTCTCCATATTTAGACTAAACTTCAGAAAGTTGTTGTATCAGGTCATAACTCTGGTTCCAATGGGAACTCATGTTTGATTAAAGTCGAACCAAATGAGACCAAACTCCAGTAGACTCTGCTCTACAAACTGGGAACTTTGATGCTGGGTTGTTATATCAGGATATAAGTCTGGTTGTGCAACTCCTTGAATGAAACAGGGGCTTTCAAGGGTTGCAAAATGCATCACACATGGGATCCCCATACCAGGTGAGCCCTGGAACAGCATAAAGATGACAGAATGTGAATAAGGTATGACAATAAACAATGACACAGGTTATATGATGTATGTTGTAGTTTTATTTTTGCTGTGTGAAACTACTGGGTCTTCTCTCATCAACTGGTTGATGTCTTAGAGTAGGCCTTCTGCTTCCTTCCTGCATCTGGAATGAATCTGATATTACACAGTATGTCTTTTGATGAAGCAACTGCATTTTGGAATGTCCTTCGGCTTGTATTTGCATCCACCTTTGTCCTTCATGTGCTTCAATACCTTTGTGTACGTGTTCCTCAACAGAGTAGTCCTGCACCACAGGCAATAGAAGTGAGACTTGTTCATGGCATAAGCATCGCATGGCAGGTAACCGTTGCACTCCTTGCACATCATCTTGAGATCCTCTAATGACTACAACAGTCCTCACCACACCTTATATAGTGCCTCTGGGGGTAGATTATTAACATGCAAATAAGTCAGGTGACTAATTTGCATATAAATTATATCATGAGCTGGACTATGCTACTGATGTGTCTAGCACAAGGTGTGTTGCTATCAGAGGGTTTCAGCATTGGCTGGAATGGTTGTGAAACAATCAGTGGCCAAGCAGCACATGAGGTGTTCGGGAGAGGTAGTGCTCACGAGGGTAGACCTTGCAACCAACTCAATTGGACATGTGCTGATGGTCACAACTGCAAGACAGTGATCATTCCTTGTGGTGAGTATCTACATGTCTGACTCATCAGCCATCACCATACATTGTCCACTAACACTGTTTTTCTCTCTTTCCAGCAATTGATGACCCACACAAGAGACTATTGCACTACCAGACCTTCAGTGACAAGTGTGTGAACATCACCGAAGCCCGGTTCCTACCAGGACAGGAGCCCAAGCCGTACCCTGCTGCCAGTCATGACTCCCTGCTCGACCGTGTTCGCCATGCACAGCAGCACAGAGTACAAATGACAGTGAGTGAGGAGTATGGATGTTTCATTCCTACACTCGAACTCAAGGGTCTCGAGGTTCCCTGTGCAGTTTCAAGATTATTAGATTAGGAATTGGATTTTCATCCCAGGTGAAAAATGTGGAGTCCCTCCCTCCCTCACTTCTCCAGCCTGGTGAGATGGCTGACAAGAAGTTGTGTCCCCTCTGCGGCCGATATCTGGCTAATCTAGTGACCCACGTCAGAGCACGGCACAAGGAAAAGTCGGTGGAAGAGAGGCTGCTGGAGAGCGTTCGACTAGAAGTGACGGGAACGACTGCGTGTCCCATATGCGAGAAGAAGATCAAGTCTCTCAATAAGCACTTGGTCAAAGGTCACAAGTTGGACCCCAAGCATTTGATAGAAATAAAGCTCTGAACCCTATTCTTGTTCTTCTCTTGTTTGTACTGCTTCGCGACAATATGGGCAGGTCTCTCTTCCCTTAAGCCAGAGTTCGGCACAAGACTGGTGAAACTTGTGACCGCATGGAATCAGTCGCATGATAGTCTGCATGCTGTCGAAACATATGTCGCATGTTGCTGATTCTTCATCGGGAGCTGCATAGTAGGCCCGGTGTGCTTGGATGTAGTCTCTCCACCCCATGTTCATCCTGTTAATGACATGTTCAGTCACCGCACAGTCACCTTGCAATTGCTCCAGTACTTTCGATGCACGGGCTATCAAATGGTACAGTGTATTTTTCAGGGAACACTTTCGAAGTTGTACTTGATCAGTCATCACTGGTGATGTGCAACTGTCAGTAATGATCTGTATCGTAAGTGATGCTCCGTACTGCTTGGCGACAATATGGACAATTCTCCTGTCTCTGCATCCACAGCTCAATGCAGGCCGTGTGGAATGTGTGCTCACAGGGGTTCAGTCCTGCAGTGGCCTGATTGTGGAGCTGATCGAAACACACCTCACATCTTTCTGATGTAACTGGTGAACCAGCTCTGTATACTTGTATTGTATCGGGAGCAACAGCAGCATCTCGACTGGGACGAGGGGGAGGTGGTGGCGGAGGTGCTGGCGGTGTATGAAGTACTTGGTGATAATCACGTACAGCTTGTTTGAAAGCTGACCATCCTACATTCATCCTGTCTGACACATCTTCACCTGATGTATCAGTATCCAGCAGTTGCTTGAGCATGGTCGATGTATGTGCTATCAATCCATAAAGCGAATTTTCCAGAGCACACCTTCGAGTTCTTATGTGATCTGTATCCATTTTTAAAGTGATTATTCGAAACTTACAGTAATGATATCATTATTTTCTTCCTTTCGTGTGTGACATTAGAATGCATCATTTGAATCATCAGTGGCCCAACTGTCCCAACAATTCTTGGGGTCATCATATTTAAAGTACCTAGGAATGACAGTGATGTTTCTTTGTTGTTCTGCAGAGATATTCTCCTTGGGAATCTGTATGATCAATTTGTGACCGCTGTTTTCCTCAAGAGGCACAGTGGTCTGGCAGATTCCCTTGACAAAATTAACATTGTTTTCTTTGGAATACACAACCACAGATATGTCTGCCATGTCGATGCGATCACCAAGCGATAACTGATCAGTGATTACATGTATTTCTCTTGAACCGTCTTCCAAACTCCGATACTTAGCCTTTACAACTTTCTTTGGCAGCATTTCATCAGCATTAGAACATGTACTTGGACTTGTCTTTCTGCGATACTTAGCAAGTGGTCCTGCCTTGCATGGGACAGTGAATCCATGGGCAGTGTAGTACCTTCCACCATAATATTGTGTGCCCTCTCTCAGAGTTACATGGGATGCATGGAAACTCATTGCTTTATACAAATGCTCAATTTGACCATGATCCAATAAAAACTGTTCAATACTGAGAATGATATATCTTATTTGCATATAACACAGTTTTATGTGGGGCATGATATGTTTCAAGTCCGACATCCTATCATTGGTTTCCAACCATGTTAGGACATGCTCAAACAAAGTCATCTCACTCTGTACCACTTGCTTGTTTCCTTCCAACAATGAAATTAGCTCATCCAGTCCCAGATCTTGAAACAGTTCAGATGAGAATACAGCCATTAAGTTTAGTTGAAGATATTCCTTGCACTTTGAGTTGAAGTTCAGTTCTTTGGTAATGAACCACCATTGGATGACCTGATCTATGGGTATCCCTGAGAAGAGAATATTGTCCATGGCTGCTTCACACAGTGCATCTAATTCTCTGGTGTTGTATTTGTTAGAAATCTGTATGAGGGGCATCAGGTTTTCTCTTGTGATCTCTATTTGTCCCGAGTGCATGAACTTGAGAAAAGATTCCATGTGAGGCATAACTTCCTCCATTTCTATGAGTCGGAGTTCATTCAATGAAGAGTCTCTCCAGTTTGGACTTGTCAGCATGACATTGAGCACTGGGCTCTTGGAGAGACATTTTTTCGACACATGGTATTGTTTTGTTCCAACAGAAAGGAGAAGATCACATTGCTCAGGATCATTGAAGATGTCTTTACCTTTGCATCCTGACAATGAAACATCTGGGCTCCCCAGGCAGGTCATCTCAGCTTTTTCCAATATTTGATCTATCCAATAAAGGCGATAAGACAATAAATTCAATTCATCAGAGGTAATACCCGGGACTTGTTTCCCATTTTCTCTACAATCCATACGCACTTTCTTCATCACCATTGGCCACTTTGTTACATGGTGATTACTCATAATACCAATAAAATACCTCTTTGAGAGTTGAAATAGGTAGTGGTGGTTTTCAACTAACCACGTCCATTCTATAGCAGGTGCATTCATGTCCTTTCTTATGTCCTGACAAAAATAACAGGATTTCGTCGATACAATCACCACAAACCATAATCTGTGTGATAGTTGGACATAGACCTGGTCTTTCACCTTATAGCCTTTCAAGCAACCAATTATCATCTTTGAACACCCTTACATAGTAGACGGTAATAGATTTTGACAGCGCTTTTATTTTCAGAAGCACAACTTTCTTCGGACAGTATGACATGCTGTGTAGTTGACAATGACAGTTATGGTCTCAGGGGATAAGTTTGTGGGCTTAGACGGAAAATTCTTTCTGGGAATTTTGATGCTGAGTTTGTGACCACACCGGCCTCTGATGGGAAGTGTTTCTTTGAAGACTCCCTTGACAAACTTAATTTTGTTTCCTGTGGAGTGCACAACTATGGATAAATCAACAGAACTGATATTGTTGCCTTCTAGCTGCTCGGTGAGTACATGGATCTCATGTTGGCCATGCGAAGTGAGATACATGACCTGCAGCTTCGGCAAGTGAAAGGATACATCGCTGTACTTGGCAAGTGATTGTTTCCTGCAAGGAATGTCCTGTCCATTCGAAGTGTACATCCTCATTGGAGACTGTTCTTTGAACCTGAATGGACCAGCACGGAAATTCTTTGCTTCATTCAGGGCATATCCTTGTTCATTCTCTATCAGGAAACTTTCAATTTCTATCAGTTCCTCCCGTGACATGGCTGTGAGATTTATGTGGGGCATGATCACTTGCAAATCTGCCATTCTGTCATTTATTTTCAGCCATTTCAACACATGCCACACCAAAGTGTACTCACTGTCTATCACTTGCGCACCTCCCTGCAAGAGAGATACAAGTTCATCCAGTCCAATATCCCAGAACAGCACGGAAGAGAACACAGACATCAAGTTCAGCTGAAGATATTCCTTGCACATGGAGTTGAAGTTTAGATCTTTGGTGGTAATCCACCATTGAATGACTTGTTCAACACACACTCCTGAGAAGACAAACTTGTTCATTGCCCTTTCACATAGTGCATCTAGATCGTTGATGTTGTACTTGTCAGCAACAAGTATGAGACCCACAATATTTTCTTGTGTGATGTGTATTTTTCCAGTGTGCATGAATCGAAGGACATCTTCCATGTGGGGCATCGCTTCATCCATTTCACTCAGACGTATCACAGGCAATGCAGAGTCTTTCCAATTCCTACTCGTGAGCATGACACGTAGAACAGGACTTTTGGAAAGACATTTCTTTGATACATGGTATTGTCTCATGCCAACAGCAACAATACCATCACATCTCTCAGGATCATTGAAGGTGTCTTCACCTTTGCTTGCTAGCCATTCCTCTGGTGGCCAGCAGCTATTTGGATAGGTCTCTACTGGCATTTTCACAATGAGGGTAATCCAAGTCATGTAGAACATGAGGTTTTCCCATTCATCCTTGCCTATTCCTATTGTCTGCAACCCATCTTGTTCAAAACATATATCTCTGGATGGCCATGTTTTTATGTGATGACCGCTTGAGATGGAAATGTTAAGGTGCTGGTGTAATAACCTCAATATCATGTATCTTTGAGTGGAAATCCACTCCCATCTAACACAGTGCCCTTTCATTCCCTCACTTACATGATTGCAAAAGTAAACCAGTCTATTTCGCCTAATCAGCACAAAATACAATCTATCTGACAGTTTGATATGGACCAGGTCTTCGACCTCACAGTCCTTCAATTCTCCCACTAGCATGTTCAGATCCCCTTATCATGTACCCGGTAATAAAACAATGAAATCAACAAAGACACGCAATTCTATTTGTCTGTTCTTTATTCAGTTTGTACAATCGGTGACCGTCTTCTCCATGGTGGTAGAGGTTGAGATGTTGTGATGTATTTCAGCACCCTGCGCCTAAATGTTCTCTTTCGTTTGGGTGCCCATGGTTTCAATGTGGGCGGTGGCCGCTTTGGAGTGACACAGTCAGAAGAGACTGGCTGGAGCCGCTTTGGAGTGACACAGTCAGAAGAGACTGGCTGGACCACTTGCACTGAGGGTTCGGTCACCGATGGTGGTCCTTTGGGAAGTGGTGCTTGTGTCTGCATTGCTGTTGGCTCAGACATTGCTGCTTGTCCTGAAGTCTGAGATGTTCTCTGTGCAAACCAATATTCTATGAGATATGGCTGAACCTGCACTGGAAAGACTATCCGCACTTCTCTGAACTGCCCTCTTGTCATCATCTCAGTTGTTTTGACTGTCTTCCTGGACATCCTCTATTTATGTGGAAATTATATGCAAATTAGTCACATGACCAAGGGGCATTTGCATATAGAGGAGGTCACCTTACTAATTTGCATTTAGTGGTCCACATATAAGCAAGCAAGTCAGTTCAGTGTACCAGTGAGCTGATCGCAATGTATATGTATGGGAAGCTGTATCTCACCCCTCACAACTTCATGTTGGATGAGGTCAGATCCTTGCTTCAAAAATCACTGCGGCGCAAGGAATCGGGTCTCACACTGCAGGCAGCAAAAGAGCTTGTTTGCTATGGAAAGGACCAACTTCCATGGAGATGTCTTGTGACGTTTCTCTTCGAAGATCACTGTCTGAGTGACACTCATGTCCTGAATGCCATCTACAATGCGTACAAGGGTGCTGTGGCAGAACCGAAACTGGAGTGTATAGAACTCCTGCTTCGCTCAGAGACATGTAGGATGGCTGCATGTATGCCTGTTGTCGCACTGCATCTACTATATGAGCCGACATGGTGGGACAGTAACATCAGAGTTGATGCATCTTTAGTTGGTCTCGTCGCCAGAGCAGAAGGACAGCTTAACACAGACAAGCTTCTGCAACACCTGGTCACCGAGTGGAAGAAAAAGAACACTGTAACCTTGATCCAACTTCTGAAACTAGCTAGCATGGTGGTGGAGAACGAGAAAAGACTGGTCACTTCCAGAGGAGAAGAATTTCTAATAGGCTCTTGTAGGATGAATGCACACTTTGGACTGGTGGTATTGTCAGCACTGTACAAGAGCACAGACGACCCTGACATGAAAGAGTACCTGGCTGCTTGCTATTCCTTTGCCACCATACCGGATGTACCACTAAGGCTGATCCTGTATGCACCTTTGACTCGATTGATGTTCGGTCCATCAAAGGATCTCCAAGCTAGGGTGTATGACTGGGACAATGTCGAAATTCTGACCCAGATGCCAGACTGGGCAGTGGACAAACACACTTTCAGAGGAAAGTATGGATGCAGTACTGCTACCATCCTGACTTTCAAGCCTGAAGGGATGACTGATGCCGAGTTCACTGAATTTCATGGCCACAGAAACAAGAGGGATCTGATGACTTTCTTCCATGAGGGGGTGCTGTGCTCTCATGAAGCCTTGGACGAGAATCCTTTCTGGGAGAAAACCAAAGACATCTATTTACGTCATGACAAAAGGAAACAGAACACACAACACATGACACAACAGTACTACAAACACATGCAGGACAAGTATCCCATGCTTTTCATCCATCAAGAGCTGGCAGCAGAACCGTGTGCATCTAACCCAGTGCACAAGCGTAAGCAAGAGGAACAATTCAGAGAGGGACTCACTAAAAAAAAGAAAACAGATTTCCGTGGCCCGCTTCTGCAGAAGCCAGTGAATGCTAACAAAGTTTACACCTGTGCAGACCTGAAGGAGGGCAGAGTTGTGAAAGGTCCTTACCATAGTGAGGGTAAGCTCCATCATATCATGTTTGTTCACCAAGTCATGCAGGAAGTTCTAGGTGACGTGCACACACTGACAGTTGAGTCTGATCCACCTTTCCTGACTTTTCCCCTGTTGAAGGGTCAGGGAGCCACAATGGAACATACATGTTTGAGCTTCGAAGACGCTATATCACACTCTGAGGTAGAAGATGTCTACTTCATCCCAAGAGACAGCCTAGGCATTGTCCAGATGCACAAGCTACAACCAGAACAAGTTCAACTGGTACCTGTCTCATTGTGGGCACACTTTCTCTACCGGTTCGTGCTCAACATTGGAGATTCTGGCCTGTACAATGCACTCACTGATACTGAACTGACATTCTTCTATGGCATTGACATGGAGGAGAGGAGGGGCAAGCTGAAAGCCATTCACTCACTTCTAGATGTCATGTTCAGTAAGGTGCCGTCTGAACAGCTTGGAAAGGCAATACTGGAAAGCGCCAAACGCAACAAGACCCAACTGCTCCAACTTCTAGAAAGACCAGTTGGATATCCACAGATGGACCTGCTGGCAGAGCGGCATGGTGTGAATTATGACCGACAGTTATTCATTAAAAGAATTGTGAAAGTACGTCAGATGGTCGCAAGGCTATGAACTCAGATATCTGATTGATTATCACATTAAAAGTTGAAAATGTATGAAAGACTTATTTTTGTTTCTCATGTATATCATAGTAGTCAGATGGGCACACACTTGTTGAGAGAAAATGAAATCTATGTTGGTTGAATTTTGATGAAAGACTAAAAAAAAGATGTGTTTTTATCTTAAAAAGACCATGTAAGAAATTCTGTAGTCAGTTCAGTTTCTTGAAATAAAAATGATCAAGTCAAATTTTCATGTTTCATAGTTTTTATTTTAGTACCAATCGAGAAAATTGAAAGGATTACATTCAGCACACTTGAGCATCCCCAACTGATTCTGGTGGTCTTCATCCAGATAGCAGGGGACAACATCACATAGATCCATAGCCTTGGCTATATCACACAAATTGTTCCACTCCTTCTGTGTCAGTGAAATACACACATCTCCATGTCTTGGCGAAACGCCATCAAGGCTTAACCAACATTTGGCTATTGTCACAGTCTTGCACGTAGCACATGCATGTAGATACATCGGTCCTCCAAGGTGAATGATCGCTTCTTCTTTCCAACAGTCTTTGTGATCAGTCTCAGAGCCAACATCCTCTGCCAGACGGGAACTTATTTCAGGTGCATTAGAGAAGAGCCTTGACCACCGCTGTTTTGAAAGTGAGAACACTTTGCGTTCTGTGCTGTCTGGATTGATTTCCATCTCAACTTCCTGACACTCTTCATTCATGTGGATCAAAATAGATTGTCCCTCTCCAATATCAAGATTAGCCATGGTTGTTTATGAAACAATCCTCTCATGACAGAGGGCAATAGCCCCTTTGAGATGTCTCTCAAATTCAATTTCTATCTTGCAGAATCAGTCAGGAAGATCCTTCCAATCTAATGTTATTACTGTAATTGCAGAAAAGTTGTTCACATTATGGCGGACAGCAAACGATTATATCAATGCATACTTGAGAATTCTTTATATGGGTTAATTGCCCATTCCAAATTTATGGTCAATCAGCTTCATGAAAATGGCAATGTCACTGCTCAAACGCTTCTCAGAATGAAAATGGGATGGGCAGCATATCGAGATGCATATGAGAGGAACTGGCGGGCATGTAATCCGCCACCTCCCCCACCTCTTTCCCATAGACAAACATGAACAGTATTCCTACCAGTCCATACTACAGGCTTCACTGTTCGAGAGCTATAGAAATTGAACAAGATTTGGTGACTGACATGGCATTGGGATGGTCAACCTTTTTTGAAGCATACCAGCAGAAATCATTTTGAAAAGTGAGGGCATGAGGAAACCCATGAACTAAACCTGAATGCGAACTATTTACATCTTTGGAATAAAAGAAGAAAAAATACATTTGGGAGTTAGACTTTTTATTGAAATACACTAAGTGAGGTCGTCGTCTGAATATGGAACAAGCTCGTGCTTTTAGTACCCCTGCTTCCTCATCTGCTAAGATCTGCATTAGCAGCCAAACGTTTCCCCTTTGCTTCCAAACGTTTTCTCTCCAAAGAGTCCTCCTCCTGTTCCTCCCAGACCTGAAGATCGCTTCTGTTCTGTCTTCTGGACTTTTTCCAGACCTTCTTCTAACAGAGCTGTGGAATCAAGCATGGTCTTTTCTATGTCATTTATCTTTGAGCGCAGATCATTCATTTGATCCAATAATTTGACAAGAGTAGCCATGTTGATCAGAGAATCCTTTTTAAGTGCCATGTTCACCTTGGCATTTCCTTTTGTTGACCAAGTGACCATTGGAGTTGCTTTTAAAATTCAATTACCATCTGACCTTTTTCGATAGATTCTGTCACCTTTATGCTGTTCCAGGGCTCACCTGGTATGGGGATCCCATGTGTGATGATGTATGGTGATGGCTGATGAGTCAGACATGTAGATACTCACCACAAGGAATGATCACTGTCTTGCAGTTGTGACCATCAGCACATGTCCAATTGAGTTGGTTGCAAGGTCTACCCTCGTGAGCACTACCTCTCCCGAACACCTCATGTGCTGCTTGGCCACTGATTGTTTCACAACCATTCCAGCCAATGCTGAAACCCTCTGATAGCAACACACCTTGTGCTAGACACATCAGTAGCATAGTCGAGCTCATGATATAGTTTATATGCAAATTAGTCACCTGACCTATTTGCATGTTAATAATCTACCCCCAGAGGCACTATATAAGGTGTGGTGAGGACTGTTGTAGTCATTAGAGGATCTCAAGATGATGTGCAAGGAGTGCAACGGTTACCTGCCATGCGATGCTTATGCCATGAACAAGTCTCACTTCTATTGCCTGTGGTGCAGGACTACTCTGTTGAGGAACACGTACACAAAGGTATTGAAGCACATGAAGGACAAAGGTGGATGCAAATACAAGCCGAAGGACATTCCAAAATGCAGTTGCTTCATCAAAAGACATACTGTGTAATATCAGATTCATTCCAGATGCAGGAAGGAAGCAGAAGGCCTACTCTAAGACATCAACCAGTTGATGAGAGAAGACCCAGTAGTTTCACACAGCAAAAATAAAACTACAACATACATCATATAACCTGTGTCATTGTTTATTGTCATACCTTATTCACATTCTGTCATCTTTATGCTGTTCCAGGGCTCACCTGGTATGGGGATCCCATGTGTGATGCATTTTGCAACCCTTGAAAGCCCCTGTTTCATTCAAGGAGTTGCACAACCAGACTTATATCCTGATATAACAACCCAGCATCAAAGTTCCCAGTTTGTAGAGCAGAGTCTACTGGAGTTTGGTCTCATTTGGTTCGACTTTAATCAAACATGAGTTCCCATTGGAACCAGAGTTATGACCTGATACAACAACTTTCTGAAGTTTAGTCTAAATATGGAGACATTTGGTTTAACTTGAATAAAGGCAAGTTCCTATTGGAACAAGAGTTCCCACTTTGTAGAGGAGGGTTGACTCAAATAGGTTAATTTGGTTCTTCAACAACTGATCTACACATGCACAAGGGTTCTTACAATGAAGTTAAGGTGAAACAGGGAATCTCCTGATTCGATCTTACTACTTGTATCTGACCAAATTACATGAAACAATGTCATTCTTCCTGATTCAACAACTCACAGGCCACTAAAAACCCCTGTGAACCAGCAAGTAGGAATTGGATTTTGAAACTGAAATGCTCAAACTAAAATTTGATTTTACCATTGAAACAAATGAGAACCAGCTATTGATGCAAGTAGGAATTGAATTTTGAAGCTGATTTGCTCAAACCAAAATTGGATTTTGCAGCTCACCACCGAGGGTACTTCAGGGGGGTTGATAGACTCTCCAGTCGAATGTCAAGCTTCAGACAGTTGTGACGAGTTCCAAACTTAATCGACTTGGACTTGGTTCTGTTTTCCCGGGACAGAACTGAGTTGCTTGTTGAAGTTGCTCTGTGTTTTCCCGGGGCACAGAGCATCTTGTTTGTAACTTGGCACACTGACTGAGGTTTGCATTCCATATGGGTCTGACATTAGATTGGCCTCCTATGTCAGAACCATTGTGTGAATGTGTGTGTGCTACTAACCCATTGTTTACCTGTGCACTTTGTTTCATTGCATGTCTAATCCACACTTTGCCTTTCAGCTGTCCGGTGTGTACGCAGGACGCAACATAGCAGGCCTCTGCGCTTGGTTGGTTGCGACGGCCAGTGGCGAGGGTGGGGCCACTGGAAATTTTTTTTGACATCACTTTCGGTCCTTTTTGTCTAAATTTGGCAAAACATCCCAAGGTAGACTCGAGCGTTCACACTGTGAATGTCTTGACCTGCTGGCAGATGAAAGTAGCCTGGCCCGGTACGCATTTGTTTTTTCTTTTCCTTTTTCAAAGCCTTGTTTGAACCCCCACAAAGGGTTGCCTTTTGTCGTTCTTTGTTTCTTGAGCAGCCGAGAGGATCTAGAGTGGACAAGCACTCTGCCATGATCAGACCTGCATACACTGAAAATATACTGATGTATATTGTATGTAGCACCAGTATGCAATATTCTGACTCTGAGATATACTCATGCTCCGCCTGGTAAGCGTCATGGACACGTTCGAAGAGTCAGTGCTATATCTGCGGTGCCTCGGGCATGCTAGGGTAGTCGATGCGCACATGGACTTGCACTGAAGAGTCAGCTATACTAAGTCGCCCGGTATGTCTCTCTGCTTTTGCATGTGTCTTAGCATTGATTCTTATTTGCTCTGGCTATTTTATGTTGATCAAAATTACATTAGTCAGTGCATGGAAACCACGGAAAAGAACCGGTGGAACTGGGAATGGATAATGTGGCTTTAAAGTTTGGGTGAAGAGACAGCTATACTAAGTCGCCCGGTATGTCTCTCTCCTTTCCTTGCTACCGGCACACTCCATTGTCAGCTCCAGCTGTGTTGGCCGCGGTGAGTAATGCATCTGGCTGGTCGGGTACGCAGGACGCAACATAGCAGGCCTCTGCGCTTGGTTGGTTGCGACGGCCAGTGGCGAGGGTGGGGCCACTGGAATTTTTTTTTGACATCACTTTCGGTCCTTTTTGTCTAAATTTGGCAAAACATCCCAAGGTAGACTCGAGCGTTCGCACTGTAGCCCGTTGTCCGTATACATTAGGTCCATGGGTTAGGGAACTCCGTTATGGACTGTAGCCCGTTGCCTGCGGACATTAGACCCATGGATCAGGGAACTGTGAACGTCTTGACCTGCTGGCAGATGAAAGTAGCCTGGCCCGGTACGCATTTGTTTTTTCTTTTCCTTTTTCAAAGCCTTGTTTGAACCCCCACAAAGGGTTGCCTTTTGTCGTTCTTTGTTTCTTGAGCAGCCGAGAGGATCTAGAGTGGACAAGCACTCTGCCATGATCAGACCTGCATACACTGAAAATATACTGATGTATATTGTATGTAGCACCAGTATGCAATATTCTGACTCTGAGATATACTCATGCTCCGCCTGGTAAGCGTCATGGACACGTTCGAAGAGTCAGTGCTATATCTGCGGTGCCTCGGGCATGCTAGGGTAGTCGATGCGCACATGGACTTGCACTGAAGAGTCAGCTATACTAAGTCGCCCGGTATGTCTCTCTGCTTTTGCATGTGTCTTAGCATTGATTCTTATTTGCTCTGGCTATTTTATGTTGATCAAAATTACATTAGTCGGTGCATGGAAACCACGGAAAAGAACCGGTGGAACTGGGAATGGATAATGTGGCTTTAAAGTTTGGGTGAAGAGACAGCTATACTAAGTCGCCCGGTATGTCTCTCTCCTTTCCTTGCTACCGGCACACTCCATTGTCAGCTCCAGCTGTGTTGGCCGCGGTGAGTAATGCATCTGGCTGGTTGGGTACGCAGGACGCAACATAGCAGGCCTCTGCGCTTGGTTGGTTGCGACGGCCAGTGGCGAGGGAGGGGCCACTGGAAATTTTTTTTGCATTTTTTTTTTCTCTTTTGTATCCAGTACAGGATGCATTCCATACATCTCTAACAACTTTTGTATCCAGTACAGGATGCACTTCATGTCTAATCAACACTTTCCCTTTCAGCTGTCCGGTACGCAGGACACAACATAGCAGGCCTTTGCGCTTGGTTGGTTGTGACAGCCAGTAGCGAGGGTGGGGCCACTGGAATGTTTTTTTGCACTTTTTTTCTCTCTTGTATCCAGTACAGGATGCAATCCATACATCTCTAACAATTTTTGTATCCAGTACAGGATGCACTTCATGTCTAATCAACACTTTCCCTTTCAGCTGTCCGGTACGCAGGACACAACATAGCAGGCCTTTGCGCTTGGTTGGTTGTGACAGCCAGTGGCGAGGGTGGGGCCACTGGCATTCTGTCTCCTCTATTTCTCTATCCCCTCTTATGTGTTTCTATGTTGTGTTGTCCTGTGTTGTCCTGTGCTCTATGGGGAAAATTAAGGACACAGTACTGTGATCCTCTGTTAGTTTGTACAACTATTTCAGGGAGTGTAAAATACACCACACACACACACGCAAACACACAAACAGATAGTTACACCTCTCACTGTAATGAAAAACAGGTGCATTTAGCTCTTAGTGTAGGTAGGCATTTAGCTCTTAGTGTAGGTAGGCATTTAGCTCTTAGTGTAGGCAGGGGTAAAGGAGGTGACAAAACACAAGGCTGGTCATCACTGTTGGCAGCGAGGATGGGGCTGCCAACTAAAAAAACAGGTGCATTTAGCTTTTAGTGTAGGTAGGCATTTAGCTCTTAGTGTAGGTAGGCATTTAGCTCTTAGTGTAGGTAGGCATTTAGCTCTTAGTGTAGGAAGGCATTTAGCTCTTAGTGTAGGTAGGCATTTAGCTATTAGTGTAGGTAGGCATTTAGCTCTTAGTGTAGGTAGGCATTTAGCTCTTAGTGTAGGTAGGGGTAAAGGAGGTGACAAAGCACAAGGCTGGTCATCACTGTTGGCAGCGAGGATGGGGCTGCCAACTAGACAAACAGGTGCATGTTTATAGTAAGGAGCAGAGGCTGGCCATCACCGTTGGAAGCGGCACACCGAAATAAAAGTCATGCAACACAACCCTTGTGAGTTTGAGGTATTTAATCACACTATTTGTACATTGTTTGGCATTTAGTGGTAGGGGTAAAGGAGGTGACATAACACAAGGCTGGTCATCACTGTTGGCAGCTGCCAACTAGACAAACAGGTGCATTTTTATAGTAAGGGGTAAAGGCTGGCCATCACTGTTTGAAGAGACATACTGAAATAAAAGTCAAACAACACAATCTGTTTGAGTCTGTTCTATTTATTCACACTATTGTACATCGTTTGGCAAATATGAACCTTGCAAATAGAGTGGTGGCCGACCCCCGCTCGCACAGGGAAAGAAGTCCATCCATCAGCAGTTTAACTCAAGGATAAACACTCATCCGATGAATCACACAAAACCCAAAATGTCTGTTGAGAATAAACACGTCTAAAAACAGGTATTATGGGAGCCCTGAAAAGGGCCAATTTTTGTTGGCTGTCACCTGATACTGTTTCCACGTAAATTGTTAGATGATCTATATACCTGTATGCATGTATCATAATATACAGTTGTGTATTCTGCTATAATGGAATTTGATTCATCATAAATGATGATAACTGTATGTGTCTATTACCCATGGTTCATCTAAAAACTTTTCGGATAGTATGGGGGCCCTGAAAAGGGCCTATCTGACAGCTGTTAGTCTTTCTTTAGAGGAAGGACCATCTGCACCGGTATGCCATGTCTTCTTGGCTGGAAAGGTCTCCATGCGTTGTAACTTGGTGGTAAAGGTGGTGGTGGTTGATGAACCAGCCTCTTGGGTGGAAAGGGAGGAGGGTCCCTGAACTCAATGGGTGGAGGTAGAATGTCAGATGACATCTTGGCAACTGTGATGCCACCACAGGTTCAGCCGTGTATTTAAGTCGTCTTTATATGCAAATTAGGGACAATGGTGTGACTTCATTAGCATATAACCAGGATGCAACAGTGGGAACAAAAGATATCTGACTCATGTATCACACCCAAGTTACATTGAATCTCCCTGTTTTGTGTATTTGGGTCAACTGTGTAACTCTGGTTAGAATGGGAGCTCACATGGCACTACATTGCATAACTTGATGCATTGGGTATATTTTTCTCAACCTGTAGATGCTGTCCCAAATAGTTGAAACAATATCAGTTTTTTCCTGATTGTACAACTTGATGGATTGAGGCTAACTTGCCCAACTTTGGCCAGATTGTAGAAAAGATCATTCCCTTCACTTCGAGTGGTTGCTGTTCCCTGTGCTCAGAATGAATCTAGAGGTATGACCATTCTTGTCTGATCAGATATTTCCTGACTTCACAATGTTGCTCATCTTCCAGGACACTATATATCTGCTCAGTAACATGTGAAACTGAAACTTGTATGTTTTGGGAGCAATGTTAGAATGAAAGAGAGTTGTCCAAAATAGATGAGACAATATCTGTTTTTTCCTGATTGTACAACTTGATGGACTGAGGCTATGACCATTTTTGTGATGAAATGTCTGATCAGATATTTCCTGACTTCACAATATTGCTCATCTTCCAGGACACTACATGGCACTACATTGCATAACTTGATGAATTGGTTATATTTCTCTCAACCTGTAGAAATCCAGATGTTGTCCCAAATAGATGAAACAATATCAGTTTTTTACTGATTGTACAACTTGATGGATTGAGGCTCACTTGCCCAATTTTGGCCAGATTGTAGAGAAGATCATTCCCTTCATTTCGAGTGGTTGCTGTTCCTCATGCTCCCACTAAATCTAGAGGTATGACCATTTTTGTGATGAAAGGTCTGATCAGATATTTCCTGACTTCACAATATTGCTCATCTTCCAGAACACTACATTGCTCTACATTGCATAACTTTATGTACTGAGTATATCTCTCTCACATGTGAGATGAACACCTCATCTTATTCCTGACACTTTCATTACTTCAAACTATAGTTTCACATGTGTATAGCTGGTCCTAAAAGATCCTTTACTATGTTGGGAAAGGTACAATAAATGAATGTAAAGTTGTATCCAACCAAGATATTCAACCCAGATATCCAGCCAGGATATCCTACCAAGATATCCAACCAGGATATCCAGCCAGAAAGTCTAGCCAGGATATCCAGCCAGGATATCTAAACAGAATATTCAACCAGGATATCCAGCCAGAAAGTCTAGCCAGGATATCCAGCCAGGATATTCTACCAGTATATCTAGCCAGGATATCCAGCCAGAAAATCCTACAAGGATATCCAACCAGGATATCCAGCCAGGATATCCTACCAGGATATCTAGCCAGGATACCCTACAAGGATATCCTACCAAGATATCCTACCAGGATATCCTACATAGATATCCTACCAGGATATCTAGCCAGGATTTCCAACCAGGTTATCCAGCCAGAATATCTAGCCATGATATCCAGCCAGGATATCCAGCCAAGATATCCAGCCAGGATATCCAACCTGGATATCCAACCTGGATATCAATCCTGGATATCCAGCGAGGATATCGAATCAGGATATCCACTCCAGATATCCAACCAGCATATTCAGCCCAGATATCCAACCAGGATATCCAAACCCTTTAAGGACTGCATAGTTAAGTAATGCATCATGGCATGGGTCATCTTTTTGCAGGAATACAGACCATGCCAGTGACTCACCAGTGCTGCCTTTTTGCATCATCATTATCCCATCAGGTCTATATATTGTAAAAGGGTTAGAGGATATCCAGCCAGGATATCCAACCTTGATATCCAGCCAGGATATCCTACCAGGATATGTAACCAGGATATCCTACCAGGATATCCAACCAGGATATCCAGCCAGAATATCTAGCCAGAATATTCAGCCATGATATCCAACCTGGATATCCAGCCAGGATATCCAACCAGGGTATCCAACCAGGATATCCAGCCAGAATATCTAGCCAGGATATCCAACCAGGATATTCAACCTGGATATCCAGCCAGGATATCTAGATCATTCATTTAGATTTGAGTGGTAGCACATTCTTGAGCTCCAACTAAATCAGGAGATATTCTTGTGATGAAAGACCTGATCAGAAATTTCATGACTTCACTGTATTGCTCATCTTCCAGAACACTACATTGCTCTACATTGCATAACTTTATGTACTGAGTATATCTCTCTCACATGTGAGATGATCACCTCACCTTATTCCTGAAACTTTCATTACTTTACCCACTGTTTAGTGTCAGATACAGTATGTAGCCTGTCTGCCACCACCTACACCACCAGAACTGTGCTGTTAGCTGTCAGTAAGTTGTCCAAATTTGGCCAGTTGATCGAGGAGATCTTTCCTTCGATTTGAGTGGTTGCACATTCGTGAGCTCCCATCAGATCAAGAGGTTTGACCATTCTTGTGATGAAAGGTTTGATCAGATATTTCCTGAGGTTTGAACCAAACATGAGCTTTGTTAGTTGTGGGATGTTTTTGACAGTCTTCCAACTGGCTATGGAAAATCCTTGGGCTGTTTTTGTTAGTGGGCTATGCCTGGTACTGCAGTGAGGGTTGGTTCATGAGGGCCAATTTGAAGTAAAGTGAAGATCATTCCCTTCAATTCGAGTGGTTGCTTTTCCATGAGCTCCCAATAAATCTAAAGGTATGACCATTCTTGTGATGAAAAGTCTGATCAGATATTTCCTTACTTCACCATATTGCTCATCTTCCAGGACACTACATGGCACTACATTGCATAACTTGATGCATTGGGTATATTTCTCTGTACCTGTAGATGTTGTCCCAAATAGGTGAAACAATATCAGTTTTTTCCTGATTGAACAGCTTGATGGATTGAGGCTAACTTGCCCAGTTTTGGCCAGATTGTAGAGAAGATCATTACCTTTAATTCGAATGGTTGCTGTTCCATGTGCTCCCAATAAATCTAGAGGTATGACCATTCTTGTGATGAAAGGTCTGATCAGATATTTCCTGACTTCACAATATTGCTCATCTTCCAGAACACTACATTGCTCTACATTGCATAACTTTATGTACTGAGTATATCTCTCTCTCACATGTGAGATGAACACCTCATCTTATTCCTGACACTTTCATTACTTTGCCCACTGTGTTGTGTTAGATACAGTATATAGCCCGTCTGCCACCACCTCCACCACCAGAACTGTGCTCTTTGCTGTATTCCTGACACTTTCATTACTTGGCCCACTGTGTAGTGTTAGATACAGTATATAGCCTGTCTGCCACCACCTCCACCACCAGAACTGTGCTCTTTGCTGTCAGTAAGTTGTCCAAATTCTTTCCTTCTACTTGAGTGGTTGCACATTCATGAGCTCCCATCAGATCAAGAGGTTTGACCATTCTTGTGATGAAAGGTTTGATCAGATATTTCCTGAGGTTTGAACACATGTTAAATCAATAAGAACCAAATATCCCTATTTCACCAAATTGGGCAACTCCATGAGCAGGACTTTCAGAGGAACTCTGCTAAGAATCCAAGCTACTGGATGTACACCTGAAAAGAAAAAAGCTAAAATCAGAGCAAGTTAACCTCAAATCAGGAAATCTTCCTGTTTCACCTACTTGTGTCTAGATCCCTGTAAACCAAATTTGCTTGTTTTGTGTATTTGGGTGAATTCCCCAATGCATGTTAAATCAGGAAGGAACATATATCTGTTTCACCAGCATGAGATAAAAACTGGAAATTGTCATCATAGAAATCAGATTTTACACAACATGCTTTGCCTGATGAGTGTTGAGAAAAGCAGAGATGAAGCCAGACATCACCATGCCACTCAACGAAAAAAAGGTGCTGAAGGATCTAGAGACCATCCAATCTTTTTCTTTCATGAGGTTCCACATCTCTGAAGCATCCAACCGCTATGCAAAAGGTCTTCAGATCAAAGAACATGCCATGGACAATGACTTGGATGAATATGAGAAATTGCTGACCTTTGACAGAATGGAGCAAGTCTTAGAACAAATGGGGTACAGGAGAATGCTGACTACCAGAACTAAGAAGCAGATAACACACTTTGCAGAGATCTTCTACCGATGGAGAGCAGTGATGGAGGTGTATGGGTATAGTCACGTGAAAGCAAAAAGTACTTGCCCACCGAATCTTCCAAGAGACAAGCACCATCTCAGTACATTGAGTGAGGAACAGCTGGCAAAGATGGTAGAAATGAGATCAGTATTGGACCCTTCGGACTTGCTATCTGCTGCCACAATGGTACTCAACTTCAGGAATCATACTCATGAAGTACTGCAGATCATGTGCTGTCATCTCATCGAACCAACATGCATTGAAGTTGATCATGGTGTTGTCTACATGAAGCTGACTTCGAGCCTCAAAAGTATGTCTTCACAATTGAAACAGATGTCTTGCTCTCTGCTTCCACAGACAATAAACGAATGCCTCTCTGAGCTGGAGGGAGCGACCACTGATGCAGGAAAACCACTGATCAAAAAGAGCAGCCTCCCTTCGACAAATGAACGCTTCGACTTGTATGTGGATGCACACACTGCTGCACTCAACTACTGTGAAAAACAGACTGCAAAACTTGAGCAGTGCACCAGTTTCATCATCGATGAAGTTGTCAACAAGAATAAACTTCACTGGAACAAGCCTTTGTCATACAGGGAGGGTACCTTGGACACTACTGATGGTCGTCTTGTGTTTGACGCTCCAGATGACCTCACTAAAACATTCCATTTCCTGTGCCATATTGGCAGTGGGGAGCGTATAGAGCATCTGGAAAGAAACAAGTTTGCTGTTCCAGTAGATTTTGGACATTTGCGGTCAAGAGTAGCACAGCGACTGTTGATTTCTCACATGTGCCGCAAGCATCAGGAAGGTGTGATACTCCAGACAGATGACAGAGGTTACTTCTCTGTTCCTGTCTCAAATGAGCTGAGGTGTCTGTTCAGTTACAATGCATCTACAAGTCCACTGGTGGTAACAACTTCCAAACCAGTGCAGTGTGGTGAAAACCAGATTCACATCAGCATCTTCACACCACAGTACAATGAATATGACACAGCCAGAGAACAGATTATAAGTAAGGACTTGTCTGCAGGTCAGTTGGCATCTAGTGAATACTTCACTGTACAACAAGACATCCCTGTTGAAGGGAACTGCAGGAGTGAGAAGAAACCTTCATTCATGGTCAACAAGGAAAATCAGTTACTGGTCCACTACATGTCACTCGACTGTCTCCCCATGATAGATGGAAAGTTTCCACAGAAAGAAAGCATAGTGAGAACCTTTGTCAGGAAGACATTGTGCAAGGATATGACAGACTATTGCACTATACTAGTATTTGACAGGGAAAAGTGTCATGATACACAGATACGAGAGGATGCATTCTTCTTTCAACCGAACAATTCAGACGAAGAGTTCTGGACAAACATTAACTGTCCGCAAGATGTCGAGTTCAACAAGAGGAAACGTCGTGGTCAGTTGTCTTTCACCCCTGGCCATCGGCGCAACAAACTTGCCTACAAGGAGTTGCTGTGCAATGGAACAGTAAGGCAATTGAGACAGGAGTGTGAGCCGCATCAATTCAAAAAGGAACTACAAAAAGCTGTGCATCTGCAGGTTACTTCAGGAACCACCACCTTTGTTCCACACAAGATTGATGGCCCTCTCCTTCCATACCCTCTATCCATGGTCAAAGTCTGATATCTGTGTTCACTCATTTTAATAAAAAACAAAACAAATCAAAGCTGGTCTTGTGTTGTGTTTCTTTGAGCATCTACCACTACCCCAATAAACAAGCAAAATGGAAATCGTATTTTAGAACATGCTCTTACGTGTATGTCAGTCAGACATTTTAAGAGGTTTCAATGTGCAAGATGACACGAAGGAGTTCACGTCGAATATTTCTAACAGCAAACAAGTTCCCGAGGGATCAGGTCATATCCTTACTCCAGAAGTCTCTGAGACGGAAGGAAAAGGAATTGACATACCAGGCAGCAAGAGAACTCTTGCTTGGTGATTACCTCCATTGGGGTGATATCCTGACCTTTCTCTTTGAAGACCACTGTCTGAGTGACACAGCAGTGCTGAGTTTTATCTTTGAACAGTACACAAGAAAAGGAAACCAAGCCATGTTCTCATGTGTTGCTATGATGTTGAACCACTGCAGGCCATGTCGCTTGGCTGCATGCATGGCATCAAACACCTATGAACCCAGACAACTCACCATCGAAACAGATGAGACTCTGACTGGCCTAATACAACCTGAGGAAGGTCATGTCAATGCAGACATAGCTTTGACACAGTTGGTGCAAGCTTGGAAAACCAAACAGTGGGAACAGGTTTTGGCTTACATGAAAGTGGTTACAACGATCGTCGATGTGGAGAGTCACGTCAGGACTGTAACGGAAAAGGGCAAGAAATATATTTTGCCAACGAACGTGTCTGCTCATGTCACTCTAGTGGTTCTCTCAGCTCTCTATAAGAACACTGACGAGAAAGAGATGACAAACTATCTGCAGACATGCTATGATCTTGCCACTGTTGAACCACCGGATATGTTTAGTCGCTGTCTCCTTTTGTTTTCTGTTGTTGCCTGCTACAAACATGGTTTCAACATCATGTCCTCTGACCCCATGGAAATTCCAGACTGGCAGGACATCTCCGACTTGAAAAGCATACCAGATTGGGCCATCACCATGGAGACTGCAGTAAGTCGCCGTTCACTCAAGTCTGACACAGAGAAGATAGACCACTATTTGACTGAAGGTATTCTATGCAGAGACCCAGTAGAAACCGAGAATCTGTTCACTGGAACATTCAGACAAATGTGCATGGGTTTCATGCAACGTAGACTGAAAGGTGCAATGAGCACTGCATTAGAAACACACAGATATAATCTTGCTTCAACCCTTGTCCATGGTCAATTGAAAAAGATATTCTGGATAGACAGGAGGGATGCATGGAGAAAGAGAAAAGTGGTGTCGGAGGGAGAGTCACCAGCAAAACGAAGAAACACTTCAGATCCAGAGAAAGGGGAAGAAGTGAGAGGCCCATATTCCAACCAATTGAAAATGAGAAACCTTCTTTTCATACACAACTCCATGCTGTCCGTGCTGAAGGATGCTCATACCTTGCCAATTTCTCAGAGAGGAAAAGATTGTCTCATCTATCCCCTGGTGGCAAGTGGTTTTCATTCCCTGAACAAGTCACCAGGCAGTGTCATTGAAGCTCTACCACACACTGTCTGGATGCACTTCATCTACAGGTATGCATTTGGACTGAAGGATTCCTCTCTGCACAATGCTGTGATGTGTCCAAAAACAGGGAAAATGTTTGGCATTGGGATGGAAGAAGCAGGTTTGCCATACAGGGAAACAAGCATCATCACCGATATAATATTTTCAAATCCCACCAAGAGGAGACTTGTGGGGAGCACCCTTACATCACTGAAGAGGCACAAGCAACAGCTACTGAGACTGCTGTCGGAACAAAGTCCATCTCATGAAATCAAGAGTCTTGCCCTCCAATATGGAGTGTATTTTGATGAGACACTCTTCAACAAGAAGATGGAGCAAGTTGTATCTCTACTTACTGTACTTTGAAATAAATGGAAAAAAAGTTAACACATGTCGTTTTTGTGATATAGAAATTGTATTTCATAGTGTGTAGCCAAACTGTTGTGCCCAGCTTGAACTGTCATTAGAACAAGGGCGGAAATCATGGCAAGTGAAGCATTGAATACTCTGCAAAGCTCACTCAGGAGAAAGGATAGACAGGCTGTTCATGAAGCAATGATGATTCTCCTCGATAAAAAACAACTGAGTTGGCATCACATAGTCAACATTCTGTTTGGCGACCACTGCATGAGCGATACAAACACCCTGAAGTATGTGTTCGACTGTTATCAGAGGGGTGGGAAACAATGCCTGTTTGAATGCATCAACACGCTTTTGACTAGCGGCAAGACATGTCTTGTAGCCAAATGTCTGGCGTTTTCTGCTGAATCATACGAGCCACATGAAGATGAGCGTGCAAATTGGAGAATCTCTCATCCGTTGCCTGAGTCCCTTGAAGGATTCTTGGATGAAGCAAGAGGGTGTGTTGATGTTCAGGTTGTCCTGAGCCAGTTGTTGAAGGCATGGGAAGAAAGAGATTGGCGTGGAGTGATTCGGTGCATTTTCATGACTCTGGTTGTGGCCAAGTTGGAATGGAGGAGAGATGTCACACAAAAGGGTGAGGATTACCTGCTACCCAAGTCATCTGATGTTAAACCTCACTTCACTCTGATTGTCCTCACTATGCTTCATAATGCGACACAAGACCAGGACACAAAGAATTACATACTTGCTTGCTACAACCTGGCTACCATCAAAGATGTGTATCCTGACTTTCTCTTGTTCTCCATAGTCACTAGATGTATGAATAAGGACAAAAGCTGGAAAGAAGTTCTCACAGAATTGTCACAGGAAGCAGAAGAGGAGAAACAAACCATGGCCAACCAAAAACTTCAGAAGTTGAATGTCACAGATGGAACAATGCGCATCGACTTGAAGATGGCAATACAAAAGTACAGGGAAAGTCATTGCCATGATCTGTTGCAGTTATTAGGAAGTGACCATGTGCGTCTTCCAAAACCCAAGAAGAGGAGATTGAAAGAGAGGGGAGATGAACCTCTAGCAAAACGTTTCATCAGTGATGATGTGCAAGGCAAGGTGGTAGCTAAGGGTCCCTTCTCGAATCCTTACAGGATGTCTCAGACCCTCTTCAGCAATGAGTGCCTTCAAAAGGCCCTCAAAGATGAGCATGCTGTGAAGGTCTACAGAGAAGGAAGTTATATCGTGGCTTTGTGTGGCACATATGAGATGACAAACCTCCATGCAATGACTGAGTTCAGAGGGTTTCCTGCTACATTCTGGGCCCATCTCATGTACAAGTATGCACTCAGACTAGGGGACATCACCCTGCTTGATGGTGTATTGATGGATGGCCCTGTTCCACAGAGCTTTGGGATTGATGTGCTGTCTTCAAAGAAGAGATGCAGTTCACTGATAGAAGTCATGATTTCAACACCCATGAAAAAGGTGACATCACTCAGGATGTTGAAGGCAGTTAAGAAATGCAAGTTTCAGATCTTGACACTGTTGCATGAAGACTTTAATTTCTCAGAGATGAGAGCACTTTCTGAAGTGTATGGTGTCTACTTCGATGAGGCATTGTTCAAGGAAAGAATTCAACATTGTATTGCCATGCTCAAAGTCTTGAAATAAAAATAGTTCAATCACACAGTCATTTGGATGTGTACTTTTTGAAATAAACACACATGAATGTATATCACTTGTTGTTGTAAAAAATATTTTGTGAAGGTGTCACTGCTGGAGTTAGTTAGTCCTTGTTGATACTACTTCCCGGAAGGGCAATAGTTTGAAAATGCTCACTGAATGGAAGGAGGATCTCATACATGAACAGGACAGATCATGATAGAGCAATGTAAACGGTGAAATAGAAATTGTATTTTGAAGACGACTCCGATGTTTACTTGGTCAAGTGGAGCACAGTTGATGTTTCACGGTGAACATGTCGGACAAAAACTTCAGCATTCGCATCAGGAAGAACGAGAAATCCCAGGAATATGTGTCGAGATACCCACAGAGCAGGAGGCTCAGGTTGAAGAAAATGGCAGCTGAGCTTTCCTGTCCCACAAGAAAGTTGAGTGTGTTCTCCAACGAGAACAAGCACCCCCTGTTGAAGCATGCAGACGACAAGGTTTGGGCCAAAGGGATCGACACGTTGAGGGCTCACACACTGGCTTCTTGCAAAACTGGGAAAAGCAGACGGTCGACAAAGCCATCAGAGAAGTGGTTCACAGCAATGAGGGCAAAGCTAGTGAGGCCGAATGCCACCGTCCTTGTTGATGACATTCTAGAAACTGTGGAGAAGAACAGAGACTTGATTATGGAAGGGGCAGGTGGCCCTGGATCTGTTAGCTGGGCAGTGGAAGGGGGCAAAAAAGTTCCTGAAGTGATGGTTGTTCTTGACACCGACCGTAAGATGTCTGTCTTCGACAGCTTGTTTGGTGAGGCTAAGCTGCTTAACTTGGGCAAAATGTGCTCTCAACTTCCTCTTGGATATGTATCGATTCAAGGAAATGTGAAAGTACCGGTGGTGCTTGCCAGACTGAAGACTGTGTTAGATCGTCCTGAGACACACTGGGTGTCGGTTCACACGAGGAAACTGGACTCACTACATGTGTATTCAGACAGAAACGCCCTTCACACAGGAATGCTGCAGTTCATGGATGACATGTTGGAGAAGAAAGGCAAACAGCTAGGCATCTCCCTGAAAATGGTGGTGGCACATGACGACACGTGGGATTTCAGTGGGTGTGCAGACCTCGTGACTGCACCTTACAGTGAGGTTGTAGATGCTTTGACAAGTCGTGTGAGGGCAAGAGTGAACGTTCGATTTGATTGAAAATAAAAGTTTGAAAAGAAAAAAAAAGTGTTTTTAATCTACTTCATTCAAATTGGCCCTGAGTTTCATCCTCAGTATGTTCCTCTCTTGTTGGAGCTGACGTATTTCACACTGAAAAGTCTTAGAAAATATTCGCTCTTCGAATATCTGTTGTCTGAGCATTTCCATTTCCCTGTCCTTCATTGACATGGCCTCCTTCAAGTCCTTGATCAGGTCATGTTGCTGCTGTGTAACTTTGTTTAGACAGTCTATGATGTTCTCCATGATTATCAGAAAAGGGACACCAACATCGATAATAGGAATTGAATTTTACAGGTGAGATTTTTTTGTCGAGTTCAGACCGGGTGCACTGAGCAGGAAGAATGACGTCCAAGACAGAGTGTCCCATATGCAGCAAAGAGGTGGCTTGTTTTTCACATCATTTAAGTAGAATGCACAAGGAGAAGTCAGTCACCGAGAGGTTGTATCAGCAGTTGCTTTCCGAGAAGAAGGGTGAGGTGACGAGCAAGCTAGAGCTGCCACTGAATGAACCAGCTTTCGTTCACTTGATGAAGATATCTGTCGAAGGTTTTTCCTCCACGGGTGATCTGGGCTGTGCTCTGACTTTTGTGAAAGCAGAGAAAACAGAGAATGCTTTCGATATTCTCCAGGCTATTCTCTCCTGTCTCCTTGAACAAGAAGACCCAGATCACAATGAAATCAAGGACTTGGTAGATTGTTTTGTTGCTGGGAGAGCATGTAAAGTGCATGAAGCGGGAGTCGGCTTCTACCTTCCAAAGTGCACTCAACAGAGCATCATGAAGCTGGTTGGCTTCATATGTGGTCAGAACTGGGCCGAAGTGGAAAAAGAGCGTGAGGCGCTTTTCAGGCGGCAGCAGGTTCACATAGCAGCGATGACCAATCTGGCTGTGAAGAATCTCCAGGAAAAAACAGAAAAGAAAATGTGGTACCTGATCTGCTCCTTGTTTTGTCACGTATCATATATACACGGGGAAGAACGGAGATATCATCTGCTGCAGACCTACTTTCCCGCATTCATGGACAGCTACAGGGATTCTGCAAGAGACTTTGAGAACTCCAACCTTTTCCAAGAATCTTTCTTGTGTCTTCTTCGTTCGACCTTTAAGAATTCGGGAAACAGTGCGAATGACATTCAGGAAAATGTTTCATTGTTGTAAAAAATAAAGTGTTGAAAAAAAGAAACATTGTTTGTATTATCCATGTCATGACATTGTGGTTCACATGATGCAAGATCTGCTGGTCCGGGCACGACAAACAAAGTCCACCGTTGACAGCATTGCTCTGAGAAAAGCTGTGGCTATGTCGCAAGGGGTAATTAGTTTCATGCCAGATGGAAGACATTTCTTTTCATGTGGGGATGTGCTGTTGAGTACAGATATGACATACTTGTTCGAAAGGTTTTGTTGTGATGTTTCTCTCACAATGCCAGATGTCTCGGGGTCTACTCTGCTCCACTACGCTGCTCAGTATGAAATAGAGAGCGTGTTCAAAGAAATGAAAGAAAGAGTAAATGTAGACACCCTGCAGGAATTCCAACAGGCATGTACCAGCATCAGACTTGACGATAGCCACAGTGTGTGTTCCCTGATGGTGGAAAGGAGTAGAGAAGATCTTCTCCACAAGTACATGATCAAAATCGTTCAGATAGATCCTTTTCAATCCGAGTTTGCCGATGTCTACTACTGTTGGTTACACGAGGCCATATTTTGTGGATCTACTTCTGTGGTCATCTATCTGTCTATGCGTCATAGGGATGACATGGAGAAATCATTGCATTGTTCAAATGAGGGTGAGCTATTCAGTCCTTTAGATCTAGTGATGGCATCCCCAAAGTTGTCGAAGTCAGAGAGACAGTTGTATGTGGATACAGTTCTCTCTGTCTTTGAGGGGGGGATGAAATTACTACACCATACCCTCCACGACCTTACTCTCTTGTGCTCCCCTGTAAACAGGATGCAGGTAACTGCCATCATGTCACCACTAGAATTGGCTGCGATATGCCTCAGAGACAATATTTCAATGCATGTAAGATCTTATCCTGGTTTGAGCAGCTCGGTCATGCCCCCTGCCGTCAAACCAAAAAAGAACCCACCTACTCCACCTGGCGGACCGAACTTTTAAGTCTATCGCCCCCTAGTGTCAAACCCTTGTATGAAATCACAGGTCTCGTAGAGTTTCTAACAAACACACAAAGCTACTGAAAGATGATTGTCAAAACCATTTTTCTAATTCAGTGTTACTATTATATGTATTTAATTGAAAATTCTTTTATTCATACTATACTTATTAAGGTCGATGATAAAGTGTTTGAATATCAAGTATCGTTGATTTTTTGTTCTCGTTTCCTACTGTTATGGCAAAAGAGAACGAGTAAGACAGGTTTACAGATACGTATTTATTGCTCTTGTAAAAATAGACAGAAATCATATTCATGCAGGAAGTGATACACATGTCAATGCTGTTCTTGTCACAAACCTTTGCATATGGCAGTTAAGTCGGTTCTTGTTTAGCTTTTCACAATAATTAAATGCTTCACCAAGAAATATACACATAACACTGAATGAAGAACAATTTCTTTCTGCTCCTCAAACTAAATGTCAGTAAACCATCGAACAATGTTTCGGTTCACATCATGACACTATTCACAGCCATTTAGACGATACATACAACTGAGAACTTCATAAAATAAGACTTCAGTTCAGACCCTGCAGAGTACCTTCATATATAATAGAATGAGTTAAATAGATAGATCAAGTGAGTAAATATATTCTGTTTATAGTACGGTTTAGCTCAGCTTTTCGTTCACCGTGGTCAAGCACATTCAGGAAGAAGTTCAGAAAATAAGGTCTATCAGTAGAATAACCACTGGTACATACATAGACATTTAAATATACACAACTATTTAATCATGTTCTGACCATGATCCTGCTCTTTGAGGAAACAGAGAATGCCATAAAATAAGAACCTTCAGAGTGACTTCTTATTATAATAGAAGAAGTCTCACTGAGTATATATATATCATAGATCAGGCGAGTAAATATATTCTGTTCATAGTACGGTTTAGCTCAACATTTCTTTCACCGTGGTTAAGCACATTCAGTCATGATATACACAAAATTCTAATCACGTTCTGACCATGATGATGCTGTTTGATGAAGTAGAGAATTGTTGAGTGTAGTGGCACAGACTAAACACAGTGTGTTGCACTGACAGTACCACACAAAGATAAGAGGGAGCAATTATGAATTTTATCTGCACATGCACATTGTGACAATGACAAAGATACCAGATACAAGAAGTACGAGGGCATGTGGCACAGATACAATGGTTTTTTTCTCACACATTCTCACACCATATTTCTCAAAAGTGATTCCATGGAGCTTTCAATCTCCCGGTACGGTATGGATTGCTACAGAAATAACTTCTACTGTGACGACTATCTGAAAACAACGTTTAAAATACTCTCAGTTCAGAGTTTTTGTGTATCTGTTAGCACATGCGAAAGGATGGCAATCACACCTCAAGGAACTCTATTATTTGTGCATGGAAATACTGTTTGCTGTGTGGAGCATAATAAAAAAAGGGTGGATTAAGCAAGCATAACAAGACTTCACTGTTCAATGAACTCAGTTTGAAGACGGGAGATACACACAGGCAGCTGGCCACATTCATAATTATTTGAATCAAAGTTTACAGACTTCAAGACTCAACATAATACATGTCACACAAGGATTCTCAAAATGTCTCATAGAAGAAAAGGTGGATGATATATATATTTTTTTACAAATATGTATTTTTCCATGATATCATATCAGTTTTACATACACACATGAATAGTGTGAACAGTATATGCAGTTTACGGTGTGTTACAGTTTACAAGGTGGATTTAGCAAAGGAGATCTATGATACAATCTACCGTATTGAGAGACAAAGCTTTAGGATTTCGTTCAATGTTGTTATTCATCTCACGAGCTACAAATAAATATATCCAATATTCAAATATAAGACGCATAGTTTACAGAAAATGCATGTCACATGAGTCTGAACTTCTGATAGAACAAAGAAGACTCATTTCAGTATTTTAACAAATATATATATTTCTTCCATGATATCGGATCAACTTTACATACACACAGAACTAGCGAGAAGAGCTTACAGTGTGTAATGGTGTACCAGGTGGATCTAGCAAGGGAGATATACTATACATACGATACAGGATTTTGGTCAATTTAGTTACAGATCAATATATCCAATACACAGATATAAGATGCAAGTTGGCCCGTTCATCGTCATTTAAATCATACTTCGCAATGTGGAGGACACAACCCCCCTCCCAAAATCATACATGTTACACAACAATTCTCAGAACGACCTTCTCATACAGTAACCATGGCAAGAAAAGAATGAGTCAGCACCTTCATCCAGTAGATCGTAAAGAAGGGGGTTACACACACACAAATAGATCAGGTTTTACATACCTTCTACATAAAAAAACATGAGTAAGAGAATCAAAGTATACGGTATACATGTCTGAAGTACAGGAGCTGCTGTACACAAGAAACGCTGACATAAATAACTGGAAACGCGTTATACTTTCTATCAAACTCGATATAGTTCACACACTCAACAGAACCTGGTTTCACAAATTCAAACAACACACAATACATTTGTTTCTTTCTTTTTAACACAAAATAAATATTTCACGGTCAATAGCATAGGAACAGAATGTCAAGATCCATATGGAAATATGCATGTTACACTTTCAATCTGTTTCAAAGAACAGTTTCATCAAATTTACACTGTCAGGGGACATGGTTGAAGTTGCGACAACAAAACTGATCAGATCCTCACACCATGACTTCAGAAATGCAGAGACGCGATTTCTGTCAGTCTTTGAATAACGGCTCAAGTATATCTCTGGAATGGCAAAAATATTATCTACAGATGTATTCTCACATGAAATGTTCCTTTCCATCCGACATGCAAGCATGTCGAGCACACTTTCGATGAGAGCACTTTCTGGCATATTTTTCTCTGCAAAGTACTGAGGGTGATGATCATTCTCAGATAGATGATGTGAGAGGCTGTTCTCCCAAGTGAGAATCTCTTCCCCTACTAGCTCTCTGGTGCCAGCACCAAATTTCAACGCGTATCCTAGCACCTCAGCAGCAGAAAACTTGGAGAGATCATGTTTTATCATACGTTCCTTCAGTATGCCATGCAGGGGCTGGAGAAAACAGACTCCTGCATCTACCATCAGGAATGCATAGTATATCCACTTCCTATGGCTCAAAGACTGATGGAAGTGTTTCATGATCAATGGAAGCATGTCTTCACTGCAAGTAATCTCCTCCTTTTTATCTTGAACATATGAGAAAACTTCGTCGTCTCCCCTCTCACACTTGGAATCAATGACAGCATTTATCAACAGGCTCCTGATAGTGTATTTCATCTTTCCTCGGTTTATATCTAGAATCAACGTCAATGGTTCTTCTCAAAATGAATCTGAAGTAACAAATTAAAAAGAGAGTTCAGAGAGTAATGTAGACATCGAGTTTCAACATTTCCTTCAGACAGGTTGGAATCTTCAAACTATCGTCTATCACTGGCCAGACAGAGCTAGATGCCACATTTGATTCTAACTTTCTCTGAAGCTGAAATCTCACTGCTTGTACACAGAGGCTCTCCAGACTGAGAAACTGTTTGTCCCTACAGTGCATCTCACGCTTCAAAACAGTTTTGACAAGAGTTGAACAACCGGTGTAGCAGCTCTTCGAAACCCCCACCATGATCAGCGCTGCTATCATATTGTCTGGAAACTGACTGATCAAAAGAGGTATCCCTTCACCCTTCCAATCAGGCATGGACCCGTGAACAACCAGCAGTGTCGCAAGTTTGTACAAGCCCATGCTGATGGCTTGGTCTACAAGTCTTGTTCTGTTGTCATGACAAATGCATTCCCCTGCGAGTGATAGTCCCCTCAGTAACATCTCATGCATCAAGATGGGATCATCATTCACACGTTTCAGGAACACTGGACATTTCAAACAAAGGTTGTGATTTATTTGGGGTGATGCATCGCCCACTTCGATCAAGGTGAGAGCACAGTCTATGTTGCCCCGTGAACATGCCATGGAAAGTGGTGATTGCCAACCCCAAATGAACGAGTCCAACACAGAAATCGATTGTGCATAGAGCAGAATTTGATTTGGGTTCACTCCCATCTCCAAAATATATTGGACTATTTCCTTCCTACCCATGAATGCAGCAGCATGGAGGGGTGTGAACGTGAAGTTAGGGTCAAGGATATCTCCTCCATGTTTCTGGATGAGTTTCAACAGTTCCAGGTTACCCAGAAATGCAGCAACAGTGGCTGGACAACACTGATTATCGGCAGAACAGCACGAGCTGTTGGCCTGTGAGGGGTCCCACGTGAGAAGACACTCTACGATCGCCATTTTTTCATGGTACATTGCACCGTAGAGTAAGGTACCCCCTTTGGCTGTTTTGTATTTGTTCATCGTGTTTGCCCCTGACACAAGCAATATCTGGAATATTTCGAGATTACTATTTATCAAAGCCAACCACAGGGGATATGAAGATGGAGTTGGCATCCTTATGAAGTCGACATCTGCCCCTGCAGAAACAAGCAGTCTCACTATATCAGCACAGTTCCTGTAACATGCTCTCGCCAGATAGGAGTGGATCATCTTCGGATGAAAAAAGTTGACCTCCAAACGAGGGCTCGAGGACAAGAGAATTTGGCAAGCTTCTATGTCTTCTTTATTGATGGCCAGCATGAGAGGAGTGAAAACTTCCCTGTCTAACCTGTCAGAGAAACAAGGAGAAGATTAGGGTAAATTCTCTCTCTCAGGTGTCTGGAATCAAGTGTTTCTGGAATAGCTACCATTTGATGCATTGCTTTAGCTTCAACATTGATTTCAAGGAAGCTGGCATCACTATGCAATCGATCAGATGCCAGAGTGTGGTTGAAGTAGGATCTAGAATACATTTGCTCTGTAACTGGAACCTGAGTGCCTGAATAGAAGCTAGTTGGAGAGTGTCTGGATTTTTGACGCCCTTCCCTTTCAACTGCCAATGCAGCCTCTGTAGCACAGCACGGCAGGATGGAGGGCATGTAACATTATATTTGTTTGCCATGCCCGCTGAGTACATAGCACTGACCAGTTCGTTAGAAAATGTGGGAATCAGATCGTGGTGAGTGCCTTCGTGGCAGGACCAGTCAGGGGCTGCACCGTGTGCAATGAGCAGTGCAGCCATGTTGTAGTGGCCCCTGCAGATAGCCTTGTCTAGCAGACTGGAGGAGCCATGACATTTACATCTAATGGCAAAGGGGACACCCTTCAACAAGAGCAGATTCATCACGATGGGATTTTCGTTGATAGCTTCCATGAATGCATAATTTTTCAAGCACAAATTGTGTTCACATGTTGGGGATGCATTCCCCATGCCCAGAAGGAGCATCACTGCCTCTACTTTACCCATGGCACATGCCATGGAAAGGGGAGTCTGCCATCCTGTCAGTTCCTTTGTGATGTACCACAATTGACTGGAATGAACAAATCTGTTGTTTGCTTTGGCACCTCTTTCGAGCAAGTACCCTATGATTCTGACGTCCCCTATGTACGCAGCAACGTGTAGAGGGCAGAGAATCTCATCCCAACAGTCTATTTTGCCTCCATGGCTCACAAGAATTTTCATCATATCTAATCTAGCAATAGAAGCGGCAACGGTGACGGGGTTACATGCAAACGCTCTCGACCCACATTTCTTGTGTGCCAAAGACCTATCGCGTTCGAGGAACATCTCTAAGATTTCTGTGTTACCTTTCAGAATGGCAAAGAAAAATAAGCTACTGCTATTGGTTGTCCTGTATTCCGTGTGCATGTCAGCCCCTGCATCAAGAAGAATCTTAGCCGTGGCACAGTCGCCTTGCCTCACAGCTATGTACAGTGGATAAACATTTGCAACATTTCTGGCCATGAATTCTACGTTACATCCTGCACGTACAAGAAATCCGACAATGTCAGTCGAGTTGTCTAGACAAGCTTGGGCCAAATAAGAGTACTCCATATTCTTATGATAAAAGTTCACATCAGGAGGACGGATGGCTGACATCAGAATTTCACATGCAATAGTGTCTTGTTTTTTTATGGCAATCATCAAAGGAGTTGAGAATCTGTTAAGAAAGACAGAGATGTAAATGTATAAATTTTATTAACTAAATAACATTATAAACTGATTTTTCATAATAAACAGACAGAGGTACTTGCCTCCCCGTGTTGTCATTTGCATCTGCACCATGTGCAAGCAGCAGCTTCATGATGTTGTGGTGCCCCTTCCCAATGGCAATCATCAGGGGGCTCAAGAAGAAGAGTATCGTGTGCCCGTTCACTCTTGCATTATGTGTTTCCAGCAACAACTTCACCATCTCTGACTTGCCTTGGTACACAGCGAGATGTAAGGCTGTCCATTCGTCATTGAAGATCCTTGGCCGTTTGGCTACAGTACTTGGAAACAATTGCGACTCAAAGTATGCATGCATGAAATCCAGATGACATGCTCTTCCCGAGTTCAATATCTCAGTCAACAGGTCTGTGTTGTTTGTGCAGACTGCTTCATACAAGAGGCTTCCACTATTCCTGCTAGCCTGCATGCAATAAGGCCTGAGGAGATCTGGAAAGGAAGTTGCCATAGTGCCTGTTAGACAGCAACTGATGAAACTCTGTGATTACGTTGCTGTTATATACTAGTGTAGGCTAGTGGACAGGCTTGGACTTGTCTGAAACGTGTTCAGAGAAAAAAGGAAACAAGTCATAACATGTATCAAGAACTCATGTGCTGCCCAAACTTGAACAGACAAATCTCTTTGAGAATGCTAGTGAACAGGCATGGACTTGTCTGAAACCTGTTCAGAGAAAAAAGAAAACAAGTCCTGACATGTATCAAGAAGTCCTGTCCAAACTTGAATAGACAAGTCTACGAAACCCGAGGTAGCCACATTGGACTTGTCTGACACATTTTCAGAGAAAGAAGAACATGTATCAACTTGGACAGACACGTCTCTTTCAGTGGTTCTTCAGCTCCAAGCAAGGCTATCAATTAATCTGAATACAGGGACAGTCGTTTGTTGTAGTTGTGGGTGTCCAGGGGTTTATTTTCTATCCCATACATGTATTCAGGGCCAATTACAATCTGTTTCTACGGTACCGAAATATCACTCCTCCTTCGGGCACTAAATACACAAAGTGTCAGATTGTTTGCCAACCATATCCGCTTGTAGACAACCACAAATTCAGGTTGAATGCTTGTACAACTGCAAATCCTCATCTGACACTTCTTGTCACCAAGAAAAGAAGTTTTAATCAAACTTTTTCTTCTTGTCATTGACAGATAGAACACCACTGCAAGCCATAGTAAAGGAAGAAACCTGCGTGTCATCTTCATCTCTCTTTCTGGTCGTGTTCATGTATGTTTCAAGTGACACGCAAAATACATGATTATCATATTGTATGCCACATATGCAATGACTATGATTAGCATACAGACCGAGAGGATCACAGTTTCCAAATCTACTTCAGGCATAGTTCAGATGTTCTTGGGAAGTGTTGCTTGACTGGTGGATGGACAAAGCCTGTAGGATATTGAAATGAATGGAGGTTGTATGACTCGGGGGTTTGACCTAGAACTGTTCAAAGTCTATCATGATCCTCAAAATTCAAATATGTCAACATATTGTATCATGCATATTTCCATAGGATGCCCCTACCCCTCTTCTCATAGAATCTTTCAAACGCCAGGACACAACTGCTGAATTAACAGCACAACATACACCAAATATGCAAGATATAGTATTATCAGAAAGATCAAGAGGATCATAATTTTGCACTCTACGTCCATTATAGTGTTCTTGATGAAGTGTTGAGCGTGTCTTTCTCTGGCTGTGTTCATGTATGCTTCAAGTGACACCCAAAATAAATTATTATTAAAGTATACGCCACATATGCAATGACCATAATGTTTACACAGATCACGAGGATCAGATGTGTCAAATCTACTTCAGGCATAGTTCAGCAGTTCTTGAGAAGTGTTGGTTGAGCGATCGAGGGACTATGTCAAAGCCTGTAGGATATTGAAGTAAATGGAGATTGTATGAATCAGAGGTTTTGACCTAGAACTGTCCAAAATTCATTACGATGCTCAAATGTCTGAATCTGACGCAGATGTCGACAGATTGTATCGTGCATTTTTTCATAGGATGCCCTTTTCCTTCTTCTCATACAATATTTCAAACACCAGTTTGACGACACATTGACAGCACAGCATACACCAAATATGAAAGATATAGTATCATCAGACAGATCAAGGGGATCACAATTTTCCACTCTACATCCATTATGGTTCAGATTGCATGTTCTTGAGGAAGTGTCGATCTTATCAAATGATACCTGTCAACAGAAGTTTAATACTGTGTCACACACGTTTCAAGTGATGTTTTCCTACACAGTGATTATAACATTAAAATTATCTAGCTCGAGAGTTACTGTGTTGTGGGAGGGATTCATGTGTCGACTGACCAAACAATCAATATCAAAGCAGCATTGACTGTATGATAATTGATGTGCATTCAAATGGGAAGGATTAGTTCATGGGAGGTCTGAACTCTTTAGATTTGTGAACGAAGATCACTATTTAAAAACAAAACAAATTATTCCATCATGACAAAGTTTAGAATATCAAACATGCATATTTCCATATGATACCCGACCCTTCTCTCTCTTCAGATACAACTCTACGATATTTTGAATGCTACTCTCCATATTGTATAGTTGAAACTGTTTGTACACAATTAAGACACATATATATAAAAAAAAGATTATTCCACCATGACAAAGTTTAAAATATCAAACATGCATATTTCCATAGGATACCCGACCCTTCTCTCTCTTCACATACAATTCGACGATATGCTGAATGCTACTCTTAATTTTGACAGATGTATAGTTGAAACCGCTAGTACATAATTAAGACACATTTTTCTTCCTAATTTTACAGTGGAGCAATCGTTCTTCTTTTGCTTGGAGTGCCAGGGGAGAGTGAACATACATGGTTGAAACATTAATTTCTCGTCGATCTTTTCCTCCTGTACAGGAAGACAATAGCAAATCATTTAGCTACAGCATAATATCAGGAAATACATCATCACAGAATCAATTGAATGGAAATCTACTCACCCATGATGCCGTCCAGTGTGGCGTGCTCGGTGAGGAACTGGTTTCGGTTTCTATCTGTCAGGGATCACTGGATTCAAACACGGTCACTCGGTTTCTATCGGTCAGGGATCACTGGATTCAGACACAGTCACTCAGTGAGGAACTGAAATAAAAAAAGAGATTTCGATACTAGGCTACAAAGCAATAGGCTTATTTCGATACAATGTCTGTCGGTTTTGATAGATGGGGGGAATTATTCCCAGCAATATGATGCATACACATACTTCCTTTGGGACATGGCCCATCTATAGTGGGGAAGCCCCTTCACGACTGAAATCGACCACAAACGAAAGAAACCGTTACCCACCTGCTTCGCCGGCTAGGACCATGATGAGTCGGTTGGTACACTGATTTCGTGTGGACACTGTGTGCCTGAATGAATAGAAACCACATGCCTGAAGCTATCAGATTGGAATGTCAGCACGAGTAACGCGACATAGCATAATTGACACTTGTTCCTACAGATAAACATATTACTCGAATCATAGTTACTGTCTGTGTTTTCATCATAGTCTGAGGCGAACAGGTAGAACAAGATGGCGGATGACACGTTGGTTCTAATTCAGAGGTTGGTAATTACTCATTTCACAGTGAGAAGAAGCATCATCTACCAGAAATTAGGACACATCCAACACATATAGTATGTCTTACATCAGTTTCCATCTGAAATATCTTCGATGACAAGAAATAACCATCGAATGATAGCGATTTAAAATGCCTTACTTTGTCTGGATGTCTTCTCTAGAAGAACTCGTGCGACGCAAAAGGCTGATGTCATAGCTTCGTTGGTACGCTTGCGCTGATTGGTCTAGAGTCACGTCACGTCCGAAACCATGAGACGAGTCATCTGATTGGTCTAGCGGTACTGCTCTTGGTTTCAGGATGAAACACTAGATGGCGCTGCGGTCTGTTGGTGCCACCTTGCGTACAGCGTAGAACTACCTTTTGCCGCCAGCGATTTCAGCGGACTGGCGTACCCACATGATGTTGCTGCCACTGAATTATTTGCAGCTTGTATTATCGACAAGAGATGTATGATGGAAATGACAATGTTGAACATAGTAGTTGCATTGATGACATATGCTATAGTGTCGGGAAGCACTGTGAGAAATATGCGATATGAGAGTGACAGCGGAATTTTGTGTTTGGACACTGAGTTCAAGGGTGTCTGTAGTGGGTCGTGTGCCACTCAGAACTTTAGTATAGATGCCAGTCAGCTCAGCATACATTTCCCAGACAACGTTGTTAGCAGGAACTTTACTTCTGATATGTGTAATCCACAGATTTTGGTCGATGGCTCATTGACCGACTCTGTTTGTACACATATCAACAAAACATTCTATACATTGCATGAAATGCAATCCACACTGAAATCTGCAGTTCTTCAGGGAACCATACGTCTGAGGTCATCAAATCTGACAGAAAGAGAAATAGTTATGGAACCTGGCCATACAATAGGTAGCCTTGTTGCAACAAACGACTTTTGTCAGTTTTATAATTTGACATGTACTGGTGACTGCATGCAGATGTGCAGACACATAGGCATTGGTGGGTACTATTCGGGAATTCTTTGTAAGGAAAGGTTTTCTGATGTGCTGGATGGTCAAGTGAACTATGGGAAAGAAAGCTCTAATTTTCCTTTAAAGTTTGAAGCTACAGATGCAGTCCATTTCACAAATCGAAATCTGCTGTGTGTCAACATCACAAGCATTTCTTGCATCAACCGGGGAAGGCATTCTTATGATGAGGTTGATATAGGTAGGACAGACAGATACAGGATGACATATAGATGCAATCGAAGACAGAGAACAATCTCTTTCTACGATCCCGAAAAGAGCTGTGAGATGAGGACATATGTCGTGAGGCCTGACAATACACAAACACCACTCTGTGCAAGGGCATATTGTGCTGAGGGACATGTGAAAGGACCATTTCATCTGATAGCTACAAATACCAGTTGGTCTCTGAGATCCAAGGACGAACATGACATAACACATACAATAAGAATGAACTCAGAAAAAAAGACGTTTGATCTTGGATACCTGAATGTTACTGTGAGGAGGCAAGCTGTTAGCATGAAAGAAGATCAATGTGGACATTGCCAGGGAATTTGTATAGAACTTTGCAAAGAAGCAAATGGAAGTCAATATATATGTGAGGGTCAAACAATTCTAGACAACCAGACCATGACAGAAAAGAACGACATCTCATCAGAAATTCCGTTTATTCCTGTTGCAGATCAAAACCAAAGTGTGAACATTGTAGTTATCATTGAATATGCAACATTCACTCTCATTGTTACTTTACTCTTTGGACTGATTGTATGGAAAACACAGTGTCGAGAGACAAGAGTAGACACACGAGTATAAATAAACAAAGAACATGAGTTGTGATCATGAAATCTTTATTCAAAAGAACATTGTAAAACATTTTTCATTTAGCAGTCCTTATCATACAGGAGCGGCAGCTGGTTATTCAATAGAACATTGCAACTGAGAGAAAATATCTTTGAATTCATTGTGCTTGTAAAGAAGCACCTTCAAGAAGAGGTCATGTGGCTGTGTGGAATTGTACAGGTATTTATAGTACTTGTCCTTCTTCATCATGTGAATCTTCTGCATCTCCTCCGTTGAGAGAAGAATGTCCCATATCTTCGCATCTAGTTCTGTCTCAGACATGTGTTTGTCGTCGACATATTTCTTCATTGCATCTTTGATCATGGTGGCAGTGCTTTTATGTGAATTGAGGATCTCAGACGATGTGAGGACACTCAAATGAATAGGCGTTTCCTTTTTTCTACAGTCGGCGCTGATTGTTCTTAATACCTGAGTCAATTTAGTCAAAGCTTTTTGGTATCGTCCTTTGTTTTCTTTGCTCCCATCTGACATGCCTGGATCTTCTGCAAGATTCAACACTCTGCCAGCATATTCTGTCAACATCAACTTGTCGAATCTGTCTTTTCTGTCTCTATGGATTGTTTCCTCGATGCTGAAGACTGGGTAGCATATGGGACAACAAACTCCTGCCTTACCAGGGTGTCTGTCCACTCTGTATTGATGGTCCTTCTCCAGTTCTGTTGCTTCTCTGTTGAGTGAAAAGCTGCTGTCAGGCAGCAGTTTCTTGTTTCTTGTTTTTTTTGAAAGGAACCCATGCCTGTTACAGAACAGAGTGCGCAATGCTTTCAGACATTCAATTAGTGACCTTGCTTTTCCCCCTCTGATTTCGTATTTAGTTGAAACATCATTACCCATGAAGAAATAAACCCTGAAGATATTTTCAGTGTTCCAGCTTTTATGAACAAAATCATTCACTGCATCATCTGTTGATAGGTAAAGCACATGTTTTGACAGAGTTTGAACAGGAATGTCAGACTTGCAACAATACACATTTCCATGGTGTGCTTTATAGTTCACAGTCCTGAAAGGAGCATCATTTCTTGCATTGTCTATCAAACTCCTCAATGGTGTCCTTTCAGCTAGTGATTCTTCATCACTGGAATAGCTATATCCTTTGCGTAATTGTTCCATTACTCTGTTTATTTGGTCATTTTGCATTGCATTGGGAACAGGTGTTGTTGCCATATACATATCTCGATCGTCGTCTGAGTCACTTGATAAATCAAGGTCCTCCATGAGTTGTCTTCTTGAAACAGAGTCCATCTCATATGTTGACTGAGGGTTCACATCACATTGCACTGGAGGGCTGATGTTGTGTGCTGGTGTCACCTCTTGAATGTCATCATCATCTAGGCAAATGACATCATTGTCATCCGTGTCCATAGCAGTCTCATCTGAATCAATCAACACCACAATATCTTCTGTTTTCTCCTTCCTCATGACATCTTTTTCTCTTTCTGTGTCATCTTTCATGGTGAGATCAATTGTTGTGATGCAGTCTGCCTTTGGATATTCAATGCAATTTGTCAGTCCAATATTTGTTACAACATCCATGAATGAAGGTTCTTCTGGTTTTGTTTTCTTTATCATCCTTATCATAGCAGTGTGCATCAGATTGATCTGGTTCTCCACCTCAGATTTTTTCAACAGCTTTGCTGGAGGCAGGGTATCATTGATATCAGGATTCAGATCTACAGAGGGGCAGACTGGAGGACTGGACACGGTTCCCACAACCTCAACGGGTTTCATACACTTCTGTTTTCTGTTCCTCTTCTTCTTTTCCATAGATGGGACTTTTGGCAAACTCCTGGAAGGCTTTTCCTCATCCTCCTTCATGTCGTCAAAGAAAGACACATCAACCTCCTCTTTGAATTGAACATTTCTTCCCGCTTTGTTTTTTGTTGTTGTCTTCCTGCATCTGGGAGGTTTCAATGCTTTGTCTACTATTGGCTTGGATTTAGATTTACCCGCAGCTTGGAGAGGTGTTTTCCCTTGTAATGGTCCAGATAAAGTCATGCTCTTATTTCCCGTGATTTCAGTCAAGACCTTTTTTTCCCTTGGAGGTTTTGCAGGTGCTTTTGGCTGCGCTACTGTTGGGATAACTTGAGGAAACAGTTGCTTCTTGACATTTTCTATCGTTCCATATAGCATCTGACCAAAGGGATCTGCTTTTTTCTTTCCAAGTATTTCTGTTGTTGAAATGTTTAGGAGCTTTCCAGGGAAGTGAAATGCGTATGCACGTGTGAATGGAATGTTGTTGTTTGTGCCTATCAGTGTACTCATCATCTCCTGATCACTCAACATGTGGGCGCGTGAGGATGTAACTTCTTCTCCTCTTTTTCCATCTGTGACAACTCCTTCATGGAACAGTCCGAACTGTCCAGTCTCAAACAACCACTGCCTCATTTCAACACCATAGCGATCATTCCTTTCTGGCCAGAATCCAGTGAAAAGACCAAACCAATCAGACTGACTCTTATTGAATGTGAAGCAATATTTGTTAACTGTGTCCACCTTCCAGAACACAACATTTCCGATATCAACTTCTGTATCCTGTATACCTATCTTTTGCTTGTTCAAGACAATGAGAGCGACAACGGGATAGTTCAGTCTGCCTAATCCTCTGTATCTCTGTTCTTCCTGTGGCGGTACATGTAGTGGAACATCATATGTAAAGACTACATTTCTCGTGCGGTAGTACTCTCTGAAGACATCTGTGATGCATGGAAGGGTCTGTACATGTAGACAAGATGGAGGCATGTGCTCAATGGTAGAATAGCCACTGACTGGAGTGGAATAAGGTGGTCTGTTGATTTCCTGTAGAAGGTGTTCCTTGGCACATGAGAGCTGTTGAATTGCTGAGTCATCCAACTTCCCTATGACAAAACCATATGTCTCCAGGTCCTGGATTAGCAGCCCTTTCGATTCAATAAAGTTTGGCATTTTGACGAAATCTTTCTACATGGATCTTCAGCATGCACCATACACAGAATGAGCTGTTCAAAATTGGATTTTGAACTTGAGATTTTAAATTATGTTCATCATTAGAATCAGATTAAGCAGAGTCCCGATTAAAAATGGCTAGCATGTTTCTTCTTCTAGCACTGTTACTGATATTTGCAGCAACATCAGCAACCATAGGGCAGAAGCGGGACATCCCAATGAGAAAAATCAGATCAGCGACCTTCGATGAGGAACACAATATAGACATAAAAGAAGTGAGATTACTTCCACCTCACTGGACAACATGTATCAGGTACAACAAACCATTGTTGACCCAAGATGAGACTTATATTTCAGACCAGGTATACATGATCTATGAAGACACGTCCAAAAACGACAAGATTTTTAACATGACAAGATCAGCATGTACCCTGGATACAATCATTTGTGTCAGACTGCCATTTGATCCGTTGCTATACAAGTTCACCTTTATGTTCACTTCAGTGAAAGTGAGACATCAAAACAGTAAAAGGATCTACAACAAGCGTTTCACTGGAAACCTAGACCATAGTGTCTACAGCTATTTTCATCATTCACTTGACCCATTTGCATGTCATGACAAGGTGTGCACACCATGTGAGGAATCATGCCATTCTGTGTATAATGCAAAAGGAATGTATTCCTGCAAAGGCATACCGATGAAGCGTCATATGGGTGCAGACAAATTAACGAAACAGCAAATCGTACACATGGAGCAGAGAGCTTTGACTGAGTATGGTAGGGTGGTAGTGAAGAAGGTTGTTCACATACCTAATGCAAATGTGACATGCTTGCACCTGACATACAAGCTTGAGAAGTCCAATCACAATCAAGGGCCTGCTCTGACTAGAACATGGAATCCTTCATTGTGTGAAATCAGTACATCGATGCATTCTGATGGTGAACATGAAACCATAGTTTGTCACAACTATGGAGCAATTAAACCTGATACCAACATGGATATATCATACTCTGATGGCACAACATCCCACAGAATCACAGATTTTTCAAGTACACAGTATTCTATGGGATACAGGTTGCCATTTGCTGGCATGGATGTGTGTAAACTTTACTCTGAAAAGTGTCCCAGGGGTTGCTATAGGAGTTGCAATGACTTGGTCTCTAACCCCCAACATTTATTGTGCAATGGAAAGTCATACAGCATGGACAGAGACACAATAATCTTCAACAAGACGTTCCCGGTGAGTTTCAGATACAAAGGTGCAACGCATATACATAACAGGAGCATGGTGTGCCTGTCTTTTGATTCTGTGGTCCCTGTCTCATATGAGAATAGGACATTTTGGACTCATGCAAGACTTCTCAGGCCATATAGTTTCAAGTTTGTGATACAGTGTAAAAACTCAGGATCAGAAACTATATATGCCAATTCTTCCCATTGTGTGTCATCTACATTGGTTTCTCAGATGACAGTGTGTGCTAAGGTGAACTGCAGTGATCCTGTTCGAGTTGTTTCTCTGCAGGGACCACTGGAACTGAAGCTATTCAGAGCGAGAACAACAAAGAAATGGTCTTTTGCCATATTTCAGGCAACGGAAGACATTGTCCTACCGGTGGAACTGAATACAACAGTGGTCTATGCACCCCCAGTTCCCTGTGTGGACGGTTGCACAGACTGCAGAGAGATATGTCATGACTTACTTGTGGGTAACGGCAGATATTCTTGTGCAGGGGAAAATAACACAAACATGTCACAGATACCCGTAACAACTCCAGACCATGTGGAGTTATATGGCAGCACAACCAGGCTGAACGAAAATGGAAGAGTAACCACAGCATCATACCCTGTATCACAAGAATCTAATAGCTCTACAAATTCCCCCATGTATCCCTCAAACAAGACCGAGACCACTACACAAGAATCTTTTGAACTGCACACTTTTCACGACTTTTTCTTTCCCATATCTGACGGAAATGGTCACCTTCCGGATATGAATTTGCTGTTTCTCAGTATTGTGTATACAATATATTACACAACAAGCACAGGTTTATTACCATGAAATGAAATGCCCTTTTCAAAGCATGAGCGAGCAATTTTTGAAGAGAGTGAGAAAATCAGCATGGGGAATAGAGGACCTGGAAATTCAAGACATGGATAGTCTCCAGAGAGCTCTATGTGATATGAAAAGGGAAATTCAAACCCCATCTCTACTAGACATTGGCATGGCAAGAATGCATCACTTACCAACATCTTGCCTAAAACTACACATAGAGCCAACAATACGACACATATTTTGTCAGCTGCTCCATACTCAAAATATCTTAAACACCTTTGAAGTGGCACAGTATGTTGAGGTAGGGGAGAAACAATCATACATCGGGGAAGGCCTGATGGCACTCCTACCACTGACAGATCAGAAAATAAAAGGAAACCATGCCATTTCACCTGGGGATCTCCTGGTGTATGACACAACTCGAATCGATGCGGCTTCGTTGTTTGTGGAAAATGACAGTAATCAACCATGGTTTGGTTTATTCATAGCGTTCTGTAGGGTGGAGGATCATCGAATTGACAGGATGACCAGAATCAATAGGTTCCTTAAGGGTCAGTTCCACACTAATTTCCCTACGTCTTGCACTGTTGCAATTTTCACTGAAATGATAAATGAGAGGATCCAGCTGTTGGGGAAACTGAACAGTTACCACCGATTTTTCATAGATGGTATGGCTGACATGAACAATGAAACACAAGAGACCATCAAACATCTCCTTCCAACTGAAATGACTTTCACAGATGGAATGGATACCACAGTGATATCATGTCCACTGTCCAGCACAGACAAAAAGCAGAACACACCGACTCAGGCTGACGAGCAGATACTGGCAGACATCAGAGCCATAGTTGGAGGAGATCTACAAAAAGAAGAAAGGCTCCTGACACTGAAGCCAGAAGACATTCTCTCTGCATGGGAGACAAAGTATGGATCCCGGACATATGATCCCTTTCTCTGGAATGGGCCTGAGCCAAGCCTACAGGTCATCGTCAATCACATGTTCAAACAGCTCCTCTCACTCGTTGAGCTGCTCTACTTGGTCAGATACAACAAAACGTTGATATATCAGTTAGTGTTTGGTTTCCAGTGCATGGTTGAACCACTCTGTGAGGCCTTCCCAGATAAGATCTCAACAGAACTAGTGGAAAGGATGTCACAGATGAAAGAACTTGTGGATGAAGTAGTGCCAGCTATGAAATTCATGTCTTACAAGGGTGAGGTGACTATACAAGACAAGACTAGATTTAGCATATTCCATACATACATGACATCAAATGAAAATGTCATGCTGTTCGAACCTGTCTTTTGTAGGAAAAAGTGAAATAAAATTAATTCAAATGACAACAATGATTGGGCTTGTCTACTTTTATTGGCCTGCCAAAGAAATACCTGAAGTTTCACTCCAAGCATGAAGTATTTCATATGTTATGATACGACGATAGAACTCCCGCTTTGAATCCAAGAAGTCGTTATAATTCATGTTATTTTCAGCTTCATTTCTCTTTTTGTCTCCAGTAGTTGAGGCACCTGTGCCAACTGCAATCCATTGTTTGTCATATTCCCTCTCAAGCTGGCAAATGTCTATCGGGTGAATCATAAGTTGTGCACTGTCCACTTTGGAGCCTTCAGTGAGGTATGTAGAACAAGGTGTAAGATGGGTTTGATCTTTTCCTTGGTCTTTTAGCAAGGACTGAATACATTGGTCCTTGATCGATATTTCTGATCTCAGCCTGGTCACTTCATCTTTGGCCTTCAACTTGTCTCTACTGATGCCAGACACGAAGCCATCTAGTTGGCATGTCAGACTAGCATATTCCTGCTGTGGAAGACGTGAGGATGTCGTGGCAACATGGTGCGAGACCATCTGCTCCAGGACGCTGTTTGTCTTTGCTTGGTTCACCAACTTCTTGTCGAGAAATGGAGCATCTTTTCCATCTTGGGCATCCTTGGTTCTGTCATAGAAACTGGCAAGAAATCGTGGCTTCGAAGCAAATTGCACTGCTTCCATATGAAACATCCTGAGTTTTTTCATTCTCTCATATGCTTGAAGCATGACAGAAGTAGTACTCTGTGGCTGTAACAGCCTACCTGGATGTCTAATGAATCCTAGACTCAATTCATTGTGGTCAGGATTGGTGGAAATCGCAACCCATTTCTGCAAACGAGGAAGCAACACTAAGAGATAGTCAGAAGGCACATGTGGAACACCATCTGTACCTGTGTCATATACGAACCAACCATATGTCTCGCTTATGGCAACCACATCACGGATGAAACGTTGCAGTCGACCCATCAGGCCAGACCTACAGAATTCTTCTTGTAGCATAGTTGAAATAGGTTGAGGGATGTTCGAACGACTGAGTCCTGTCAGGTACATGCTATTCACATCCATCTTAGCCGTGATCGCTGTGATCAAAGCTTGAAAGTTAGCATCCTCTTCTGCAATCTCCTTGAGCTCAGTACAATATTTACTTGGGTATACCAGCACAAGCCTCTCATCGTCATTGTAATGTTCCTGTAGTTTTTTCATTGCCGCACTGTAGAGGTGTGGCAATATGGTGCTTGTGTATTCCTCTGGTGTAGTCCACATCTTTGATCACTCATCGAAATCATAGTAAATATGTTCATTTACTTTCCATGGACTCCATTAGAAGGAGACTAGTCAGATCAGCAAACAAAATACTACTTCTCATGAGTTTTGATGTTCCTTGCACATGAATGATTCGGAAATCGAACAATGAAATGCAAGTCATGGATAATGCAACATGAATAATTCCCAGTGTCAATGGTGTACACAGTTTTCTTTTCATCAGGAATCGTCTGAGATAATACCAGAGGACAGACTTTGATTGAGAAATGAAAGTGGTGACATAGATCAAAAGTGCCAGCTCCAATTTCTTCTCATAGACACTCTCATCTCTGAAAAATCTAGATGGTATCCAGCTTTGCTCCTCCTCATCATTGAAGTTCTGAAACACGATGAACAGCATTGTTATCACACTCAGCCCAACAATGGATATGCACAAAACCAGTTGACAGCACTTGACTCTAACATGCATTGCTCTCCTAATTGTAGGACTTGTTATTCAATGATAATATTGCTGATGTCTTTCTTCACATAGGACAAAGCACATCATGTCCACCCTGAAATACAGAATAGCAGGACTTTTCCTGAGGATAGCAGATCAGAAAGGTCGCTTTGAAGATGCACTCCGGAATGCTATTGACACAAATAAAAGGGTGAAAGGGATCTCACTGGTCCAAATTTCTGTTCAGGAAAACATTCTACTTGAGAAATTGAATGGTTTGACTGAAAAGGCAAAGTGTTTGATAGCTGATCAGCAATGTTCTGAAGTTGACAGTGTCGAATTACTGAGATCCATATTTTTGCAGTTGAAAAACCTAAAACGCCAACTGAAGCAACACAGGAGTTCTCGAGACATCTTGAATCGGAATATGCTAAGAAATAACAACTATTTCCTGCAAGCTATGCAACAAAACCACTTTATGGAACAATACTGCAGAGAAAAACTTCAGCACCATGCTAGAACCTCTACAGAAAAACTCAATAAAAAGGCCCTCAGAATGAAGTTGAAACGAGACAATATGAGGGACTTGTACAGTGAAATGGAATGTAATTCAGACGTAGAAGATGCAGAAGACAACGATGACGAAGAGAGCGGATTCTCGAGCTGGTTACAAGGACTGGTCAAGGACAGGGACACATCTAGTTGTCTTGGGGACCTTTTACTTAGTCAGGATGTGACTGTACAAGACTTAGAAGAGAGACTGAAAGCTTTGAGAGCAACATAGAGGTCAACCCCTTTTACTTTTGGCAGCGTACATGCATGGAACTCCAATGGCAAGAACAATTACTTTCACAATATTTGATGTATACATGACAAATGTAGATGTATTGAGTCCGGGGCAGGCTTCCCTGTGAAAATATGTGTCATCCAAACTGCTTATCATGTTATAACACTTGGATATTGCAGAAAAATCACCTACATCTTTACATGTGTGCTTGAGTTCATTCTCTATTGCATCATTTCCAATACATCGGTATAATATTCCTGTGCTATTCATCACAAAGTCTGCAACAGTGTAAACGATGCCAGTGATGAAAACCATATTTTTTACGATGAAAATAAAGTCTTTTGAAGTTTCATTCATCCTCTTGGTGGCTAGTGTATAATAGAGTGATAAACCAAAGACATATGGGAGGACTACTTCAAATGAGCTCATGGGATGTATGTGCGAACTAGCGATTTCCAGGATACAGCACAATATCACAGTACATGCACTAAACATCAAAGGTTTCACTTGAGGCATGTCACGAGAACTGACTTTAACCTCAGATGGCGACATGTATTCAGTACTGTCAAAACGGCTCTGGTTCCATGTGTATAGGTTCCACATCGAAAATATACCACAAGGTATGAAACGGAACACATAGACCAAAACCATGTATGTGTTTCCTAATGAATATCCCAGCATTTGTGTTGGACATCTTGCCTGTGCCACAGTGATTTTGTTAAGAAAATTGATGCTCTTTTCACAGTCACGCACCAGACCCCCTCTCTGACATGCAATCAGCATTCCAGCTCCCACATATTCAGTAGATGGCAACATGCATGATATGGTAGAGGTGTAGAGCTGGTTGAAGAAAGAAAGCCATGTATATGCAGTAAGCACATATAGTGATGCATGACAGCATGCTCCAAATGCTGTGAATTCCACTGGAAAGTATCGTTTTGCAACTGTTGCCTTGAAAGCCAGGCTTGTATAGAGCCATGCAATCACCATACATTGCCAAGGCATCGGGGAGTGCATCACACCTCCGACCAGTATTTCAATGCAAAATGGAACACAACATGACACAAATGTGGCCAAAGCTCGATATCTTTCTTCTTGTAGAAACATTACTTAATATGAGTTGTGACATGCAATAATGTCTTGGTATTAATATCAGCATGTAAGAAATGAGGATATCCAGGTATTTTCCATGAAACAATGGAAGTCAGTGTACTGTCCATACCAACTCTTCTCTATGGTCGTTATGCTCGATTAGGTTGTAATCCAGAACATTGGAAAGATGTCATATCAAGCATGGCTGGAAATCCCAATGGAATGGGATTGTCTACTGTCCCATATATCTATTGCATGAACGAAAAAGACAGAGACCAGAACAAATTGTGTCAGAGCTTGTTCTACTTAGAGATAAAATTTGAGTGGCCTCTGATTGGGAAATTCTTTGATGAAACCATGGATACGTCTGTGACTCAACAAACCTATGAGACATACCACCAATCCAACTATATCGGTGTCCTGAGAAGTTTCAAAGATGCACCAAGATATGTTATCATGGATCCCATCAAATACATCACACACATTACAGACAAAGGCAAAGACAAATTGCTATACAAAAGAGAGATCAACATTCAAAGAAGACTGATTGACGAAGATAACTCAGGCAGCCAGAACAGATTGAATGAGCTCATGTACAGAGATCTAGGAATAGATTATGTGGACAGCATACGAGACTATTTTTGCTTGAGTGAAATAGCACGGAGAACACAGATGTCTGTTCAGAATGTGGAGAAGGATGTGTCTGGAATCATTTCTCGTATTACAGTAAACACTACCTCTGGATGTTGGGTAAGCACAAGACGAAATGACTACAAGAGAACCTTCTGGCTTTCCATTGGTGGAGTCCAATTCAAAGACATGTTCTATTTTCCCAGTGAACTGAAAGGGGAAAGATCAGAACCATTGTTCATTAAAAACCGAAACATATTGCATAGCCATCTATGTGAATTAATTTTGGGAAAACAGCATTCGAAATGTTGTAGGCCACTGCATCTTAGACTTGGCACTAGTGCAGAGAATGCAATCCACATTAAGATCAGGAAGAACATTGAACAGTTGTTTGATCTATCCCCAAGTCAGCTGAGAACATACACTGAACATTTGGATGGTATTGCTAACATCATGATGAAGCAGCAACAAATTGTGACAAGAGAAGAGGAAACTGTTAACAGGAAAAGAAAGACCCGGAAGAGAGTCACGGTGTGGGATGACATGAGCACAAATGAATCTGGAAGCTATGTGACAGGTCAGCCACACATGGGGGATGTCAACGCAGAAGGCTTCAGGCTGATGGGGAAGGAGCCACTGGATGATGATGGCTTGGATCCCGGAGAGGAATATGATGGCCTTCAGACATTGTTCGAGCCAGAATATCATGACTATCTTATAAATCTTGCAGATAAAAATCAATTAACAATGGAATGAGAACTCAATTTTAGGCACTGCAGTTAGTAGTAGGTGACCACTTATCATATCCCACCTCACCAGGCCATTCAACATGGGACTTTGCACACTTTTGGGAAGACAGCTTCTTCAGAATTCAATCAAGACGTATCTCAAGAAAAGACCACAGCACCATGTAGAGTGGCTAGAACCTATACCGAGAGAAGAAGCATTCAGACAAACAGAAATGCTGATATTGGACATGACACAGCTGTTTTACATTTCAAACAACCGGAAAGCCTTTGCGGTGAACGAGGAAAAAGTGTACAAATACGAGTCACTAGATGATATGATCTGCAACCAGACGTTTGACTTGATCGGTGAAATAGACATTGACAACGAGACTGGGATAGTGACAAATAGAGTGCAGACATTTTCTATGGAAGAGATGGTCTGTGTTGTCGGAAACAAAGTATTCGATCACATAGAAAGATGGAGGGAAGCTGCAAAGGAATATGGCATGCAGGATGTGCTAAAGTATGTGTTTCTCTGCATGGATGGGGATGCAGTCACTGCAAAATCATCTGCTCACAGGAAAAGATCTCGCTTTACTTTCAGTGAAATGCTGCAGAGGAAAGTTCTGCTAAATTCTGCAGGGACAACTGTACCACAGAACAGCATGCAAGAGAGAACTCGTACTCAAGAAATAGAACCTGGTCGTCTGTACAAAGGAAGCATGGCTAGGTTCATGTGCAAACGTAAGAACCAGATTCTCATACTAAAAGAACTAGCTACTCTGTTGAAAGACTCAAGAAACCCTGTCACTCAGGAAACATCAATATATTTAGTAGCAGGTCCTGCAAGAGGATGGACCTCAAGACAGAGCTGCAGGAAACTGTGCGGCAAGCTAAACCATCCCCATTTCCGTGCACTGAAACTGCAAGAGGTGAGATATGTAGAGGCAGACAGCATCATTCCCATGGTATGGTCTTTCATGAAGCAGTCAAACAGGAGAGCTTGTGTCATCTCAAAGGACACTGATATGCTGGTGACACTTTTGTCTCTCGCAGATCCAAATTTGCTGTTGATGTGCCACATGGGACAGGAGTTTTGCAACAAAACACTTCGGCTTTTCGACAGAGAAATTGCATTCCGAGTGAAACCAGCAGTGGCTCAACAAAAGAACAAGCAGTTAGAAATGCTCTTGCATCTGACTATGGGTGGAAATGACTATGTGGAATCTTTTCCAAGAGTTGGATCTGAGACCTTGTTGCATGGCTGTGACGTCATGAGAGGCTACCCCAAGACACTGTTCTTTCCTTGTGTGTCCTTTGTCACTTGGCTTCAAATAGAAGCTCTCTTGGACGAACTGAACTGCAGAAGTGATGATTACACTGAGTGTGTTCGGTTCCATGTCAGAGACCTGCAGCAACCGTCTGTTTGCGGACGTCTCATGCATCATGTTGTTGAGACATATGATAATATATTTCCTATTCGCCTCCAGGAACATGTTTATCTGATTGAATATGATTCCACAAGGACTGATGAGAACTTTGAATGGTATGCAAAGAGATGTCCCACTAACAGATGTAAGAAAGCGACCAATGCTCAGGCTAAGCTCATTTGCCAACCTGGCCTCAGGGCAGCCTTCAGGGAGAGCATGAAACGCAGACTGTATTCCCTTTCTCTCCTAACAGACAGTAGGCCACAAGTCAGTTGGGTGACGTTGTCTAATAAAGAACTGGCCAAAAAGTGTGGTTATTCGGCCGTTTCCAATCATGTCTATATGAACAGAATGCATATAGAAAAATAAAAGGACTCAGAACACAGTATTGGTGTTGTTCATTGTTTGTATTATCGTAGCTGGTCCGGTTCTTGGACAGACATGCCCATTCACTTTGATGAAAAAGTTTCTCATGTAATTACGGTGGTGAAGGAAATCATTCCTCACAGCAAAGAAATGTGGGTTCCTATTGAATTATGCAAGCTCCTCGAACACAAGGGTACATTTATAAGTATAGATAATCTCAGTGTAAGACTGACTTCAGACAACCATGTTTTGCCTTGGATAGTCAACTGGAACAACATTCAATTACTGCCTTGCATCATCACTTCCAGAGACTACATGAAGTCTGATATAGATACAAGTCAAGGATATCACGGTTACACTAATTTGACAGAAGGGTGGGATTCATCAAAACTGCCTCAAGTTCTAAGGAGGAACATAGAGGAATTTGCATTTTCTACCATTCAATCAAATTATATGGAACTTAAAAGAGAGTTCATAAACAACCGTAAGATAAGCGAGAAATATGCTGACCATATTGAGAGGTTTTACATGGATGAAATGCGAAGAGAAGGGGGGATTGAATGCATCATGATTTCACCGAACGAGGAAAACGGGAGCAAAGGACCACTTGTTGCCTTCATCTATGCCTTGCTTCAAAACGATTCGACTTTGAAACTACTGGAATATTTCAGCAACCCAATATATGAAAAGCTTTTCAAGTATGGGCTTAACCTTGAACCAGGTCCCAACCAGGAGCATTTCCCACTACATCTGCCTGTTAAGATATCGAAATGTTCCCCTTGTGAACTTTTGAAGGTGATACCTATGAATGCAGTGAAAAATGTTGTCATGTTTTTTCAAGAGCTTGAACAAAACAATTATCTGTACTACATTCCTGAAAAGGAGTTTGCTTCTCCAATTGTAAATGTGCTCGTACCACCTGAAACCTCCATGAAAATTTTAGTGGAACTCAAGTTCTCCCATGGTATAGGGTGGAAAAATTCAATGTGCATGGCATCCACAGATCCACCTATGCTATTGCTGAATGATCTGAACTATCAGGCCATGGCAAGATCCCATAGTTTCATTTCGTATGAATCAGAAGAACAACTGGAAAGTGTTTTAAAGAAATATGAAGGCATAGCAAACATGAAATGCACTAAACGGATTTCTTTCTATTAAAGACTTTATCAGACATATATCATGAAGATGTCTCTTGCTAATCTTGCCATGTTACAGAATGCGTTCTGTGGTTCAAAACAAAAGGGCATCAAGAGACATCTGGAGGAAATATTGGACTACGACTTAAACTTTTGTATGGTCGATAAAACAATGTCCAGTGACATGTACAGACCCGACATCAAAAGATCTCGTGATATGTACATGAGGGAAGAGCTCACAAGTGAAATTAGCTTGCCATACATGGCTCGAGGGAATGAACTGTTGGGAAATCCATCTCAAATAGTGAAACTACCTAATCTTTCAGTGCCTGCATTCGGCAGAGATCCCACAATAGAAGTGGCTGGAAAGTTTGACCTCGTCCTGAACACGGTCACTTCATTATATGATGACAATTGTGGCCCCATAGAAGCTAACCATCTCCTTTTCCAGTATATGGGACTGAAAAGGATTCCTTACTCCCTAGGAGAAAGACATCCAGATGGAGATCCACTCAAGTCTATCATTCAGATGGAGATATATGACGAGAGGAAGGAAATTCCATTGGATGACGGCATTGCATATAGTTGTAATGAACTGGAAAGTGAAATGCGTCTGATGAACCGTGTGCATGAAGAATACAGTCTCCGGTTTGGTAACCTTTCTGTTGATCCATTGGCTACTCTGGTGTCATTCAGACAGCTGAAGCACCACATGGAAGAAACAAATCACATTTTGCAGTCTCAGTACCTATCCTCCATGAGGAATGAGAGTTACATTAAACTGAAGGAGAAGGTTGTCGGTCAACATCATGCTAAGAGTGTGGCAGCTCTAATGGTACAGATCCAGTCACCTGAAATGTTCTATGACACTTTCTTCCCGAGAGGCATTCTCAGTAGCAACAGTACGGGAAAAACAGTGCCATTCTCTAATGGGAAAGCCTATGAGGGCATAGTAACATTGCAGACAACTGGACAGCTGAACATCGACATTGAAGATGGAGACCAGCATCTGCAACAGGGAAGTGTTCTTTCAAGTGGGTTCCTGTATCTCATAGTAGAGATGAAATCACTGGTTCCTGGGGACTACAAGTTCAATTACCCATGGATACGCATGTTGCTAACAGATAAGACCAAAGAGATGGTCACTGAAGATATTTTACTTGAGACCAAAGGAAGGTGCCATCTGTCCAGAAGCGGCAAACTGACTAAGACTATCATCAAACCAGTGGGAAAACTTTCTGTAGGTCCTCATAATGTCCACGATCCTTGTCAAGTGGATACCAGACAATACTCTCAGTTCGATGTGCTGCTATCTCAATGTTCCCCACAGTTTGTCATTTTCACAGATTCTTATGAAAAAATAAACAACTGAAATGCACTTTGGGGAAGTTTTATTTACTTGTCATAACCTAGGCAAATTGTCTTCCTCTCTTTTTGTTTAATGATATCTTCTTTCTCTTTCTTCGATGATTTCTGGCTCGTGCTTGTGGAGAGACACCTCAATAACTGGCACCCAAATGCTTGTCTTGCACTTACTAGTTCTCTGTTTTCATACAATATCTTGTGACGTGTCAGCTCGCTCTGTTTGAATATGGCCTCTTGGATGTCTGTGAACAATCCGGCATTTATCCACTGAATGGTGCGCATGTATCGACAGAGAGTTTGTTGCAAGCATAAACTTTGTGACCTTTCTACCATGTCGTCTGGGCTTTGAACAATAAGGAGCATGTCTTGGACACTGGTTGTCAGGTCCTCATGACTCAGAGATATGAGCAAGTGAAAGGCAGGCGTACATTGACCTGTTTTCTTGTCACAAAACTGCCATTGGTTTTCTGATAGACTCTGTGGGAATAAGGAGATAAATGTTCTGAGTAGGATATCATATGCATTTCTCATACAAGCACTTGTTTGCAGTTTCCCACCGTCCATCTTCAGCATGTCACTCATCTCATTGTTTTCTTCTCTTAGTATAGCCCTCTCTTGCTCCAAGCTGGTTGCTTCAGATATCTTGCAATCAAGTTGTTGACGGAGATCGTCTATGATTTCTTCAAATTTTTTAACTTTTTCTTTCATTGCAGATTGTGCTTGATCATGTCTGGATCTCTCTTCCTCCAGTTTGTCCTGAATTTGTCTCAAGTCTTTAAGAATATTACACCTGTCAATGTTTCGCTTCTCTGCATCTACACTTTCACTCTTCATGTAATACCCCAAATCAGATAGGGCTTGTTCTGCCACGTCACATCTTTCCTGAAGTATGGCAATCTGTTTCTTTGCTTCGCTCACTGTTGTTTTGTGCTTGCAGATGTCCCTAGCTTGCTTGTCATTCTTCTTACACTCTGCTTCCCACCTGCTATGAAGCTCCTTGTAGCTTTGCCAGAATGAATCTCGTTCGACATCGCTCTCTTCCATTTCTGTATACTAATCCCGATTCATAAAATGCAGCTAATAATATGTCAGACACTGAAAATCTTCTTGGGCTGGAACACAAATCTATTTTCAGACAAGGCTTTCTGCTAATGGGATCGATAGTGCATCATTTGTTTGGGCATCCCCACTACTCTTTTGTCTCTCAGTATACTAGGGCAATGAAGAGGATAAATGACTTCTTACGCAATTACTGCTGTTTGTTACAGAACATAATTGCTATCAAGAAGGCGCTGAATGATCTTGAAACTGTGGCAAGAGATGTTGCTTCTGAGAAACAGGTTCTGCATAAGAAAATAGATTGGACTTGGTCTACTCTTACCAAACTAAGAATGACCTTCTTGGAATTAAAGGAGATGGAAAAGGACACATTCATGACCAAAAGTGACATTCAGGTGAAACTCGCTGAATATGAACGTTGCAAGGAATTGTATGGTTTATTCAATAACATAGAACATTTGGTAAACCGGACACTTAGTGAGACAGAATGTATAGAAATACATGCAAAGTATTGCAAGCAGTTTAACTCTCTGAACGCATTCAAGATTTCCAATTCTGTCAAGTTTGATAATACTTTACAGTCTGTATTAGGACAGATGGCACAGTTTGACAAGACGAAAGAGTATATCAACAGTCAGCTCTCTATTGCAAGGGCATCTAATATAAGCACAGCTCTCACCCTTGGGAATCAAGTAGACAAAGCTACATCAGCAAATTCCTTGAACAGGTTTTTGTTGTCTGGCTATGTGGGAGAAACACAAGAGTCAGAGAAGAGACAATCCAACAAATCGGACAAGATAACTGATCGAGATACCCCCTCAAAACAACTAGCTTTATAGTTCCTGGTCAGTTTTGTATCAATAAAAGCGACAAAAAAAAATTACCCAGGTCATTCTACCATATGATATATGTAAGCACAGATGACACAGATGAGAGTTCATGTGAATATTAGTTTATTGTGTATCAAGGTCTTTGACCAAAACACCACGCGCAGTCAACCAGTTGTGTAGTTCCTTGGTTAGGTTCCTGTGCTTCTTCAATGCACATTCTCTCTTGGCTTGAATCGCTCTGAGTTCATGCTCAAGAACTGTGACTCTTGATTTCCTGGCTGTTTGGTTCTGATGCAAAAGTTCATGTATTCTAGGGTCTTCGGTGTAACTTTCCACCGAGTTTTCGGATTGCATGACCAATTTCTGCATCCAAGGATCCATAGCTAAAGAATCTACTGTGGCAAAAGAAACGATGCTCTGAATTGCAGCTTTCAGTTCTTCTGTTCTTCCTGCCATTTAGCTATGATATGGTGAGCTAAGTTAATGACTTCATCAGGCCCTATATCAGGTGAGCATGAATCAGTCACATCGACAGGAAAGTCCCTGACACATGCATCTTTTCTTTCTTTCACCCATCTCTTTACAACCATCACCTTCAGCCAATCTGGTAGCACTTGCCACATACAACACAATTCTGGATTGCATCTCTTCTTCCTTCGTATACCATAAAGGTTTCTTGACCAAGAATTGTCATCCTCTTTCATACAAATGCACTCACAGGCTTGTTGAAAAGATCTTGAACCTTCTATATGGTCTTGTCTTATGAGTTCAAGTTGAAGGATAAGCTGACATTTTTCAAGTGCAGAAATGTTTTTTCCGAGTTTCACTTCCCATTCACAGCACAGATGATTCAGCGAATAATCAATCACTGCATTTTCCAGTAGGGGGGCTAAAAACTCAGGAGTTGTGTGAATGAGAGAGTCTTTGGTTTGTCGCTGAGTGTTTACTGAAAATGAATTACTATACAGTTGGTTCTGGCAGAGAATTTCCCGGCCCTGCCTCATATAGGTGGAGGCTGATTTAAGTGGAGGAAATGAACTGTCCTTGGAGAAGCGAATTGAATCAGCATCATGAAGTTGTTGAAACAGTGTCCATCTGTTTTCGATTCCATGTAACAGCATGGTATAGTTTCTGTTGTTTGTCTTGGAAGGAGCACTGATATGTTGATATCTCTGGAACGATGATGTGACAAATGCGCTCTGGCATGATTTGTAATAAAACTCCTCCGACACAGAGCCTTTACTGGTCATGTTGTTGGAAGATGTAGAGGGGAAAGCAAGGTGAGAACTCGATGAGAGCAAAGGTCGGATTCTTTTTGTCATATTTTCCACAAATGAGTTCCTACTTTCTGCTGGTCTGAGATGAACACTGTGTGCCTCCTCCAGGGGATGAGTGTTGTCACAGTAGTATGTGTTATAGCTGGACACTTGATTCACACAAGTGTAAACTACAAAGAAATCTTTGTTTGAATTGCTACACAAAACTGTCTGACCACTCATATTTTCAAATCCCTTTCTCCCAACCAGTTCTTTGAGGAAATATTCGAGTAGGCTCTAGAAATTCAATTCCTGTTGCTCCAGCTACTTAAGTTTCCTCAGAATATTTGTGGCATACACTGCGAACTGCTTAGCTGATTTATCTTCGGTAGACATGAGCTCGTCTAGAAAATGTCTCAGTGTCTTATGTATTCTTCTGGTTGAGCTGTTGCATGATAAACATTTCCTCCACATGTGTAGGATGTATCCAATTTGCCTGACATCATCCTTGTCCATGTCAGGTGAAATATCTGAAAATGCCTTACAGATATTGCTGACGAGCCGCGTTTCTATCTCCTTTCCCATGACCCCTTTAATCACCATCTGCAACTTTCCTCTTGTTAATAGACAATTACATGTTGGCCATGGTCCATTTTCTTTTCACTTGGTATCATCTTTCAGGCCATGCATCCTGTGTATTCGGTCTATGATGTGCAGTAACATATTGGCATCCTGTTTGCACAATGACAGCTTACCTGATGGCTGCCTTTGGCAAGCAGATGTCACTGCAACATCCAACATGGAGAGGAGCACCTGCATGACTTCCTCTTTTATTTTTGTCACTGTTTTTCTTTCGTGATTATACTTGAAATGTCTATGGACATCCTCTTTTGTTACTGTTCTGATGGATTTCAGCTTCTGAGGATGCCTTCTGGCAAAATGCATCAGGTTTTCCAAGATTTCCCCAGCAATATCTAATGCTGGTCGACCTTCTTGTTGGTTGAACATCACATGGGCAACATCCAGAAATTCGGCAAATGAAGCCCCATCAGGCTTTTCACGCAGAGACACCAAACCCCTATCACATTTGATTTTGCATAATGGGCAAGTCACTTCTCTGTCAAAGCTAGGAAGTGGATCTGTACCCTGTTGGAAGCTAGGATTGTTCAAGCTGTCATGAACAGTTTCAGCTTCTTGTGGAACACTCAACAAGTTTAGAGAGTAGTCAGTTTTGTCCTCATCACCTAGCGTTATTTTCCTCTTTTGTTTCGGCTGTTTGGCTTGAAGTTCAAAAGGCTTTAGAAGTTTTTTAATTTCTTCCATTTTTCTTTGCACAGAGAGAATGGTAATATATACCAATGAGAAATCATCAATTTTTTGAGCATGTGAATTCTCAGTTTATTAGCAACGCACTTCACCACATAGTCATAATGGAATCTCTGGAAGAAGCAATATTCCAAGAAATATTTCAGACACCAATCGTTGATCTGGATGGTGATAGGTCATTAGATAACTATGCTCTATCAGACAAATGGGGATCTTATTCAGTCAGCTTTGACCTACATGGTGTCAAAACCTGGCCGTCTGCGTATCGCAATCCTTTTGTGCATGCCATCAGGAAGTGGCAGAGAAATGAGGTGAAACTGGAATATGATTGCACCTCAGACTTTCATATGGTCTGTGATGAACTGGAGGTTTGCCGGACAAAAGGGAAGAATGCTTGGCACTCCATGTACGACACTGCCAACCTCCTGGAAGCGAAAGGAATGAGAGCCATTCGACTCATGATGAAAAGTGTTTGGATCATTACAGAAAAGTTAAAAATGAGACTCGAGCCATTTCAACTGGAAACAATTCGTGCTTGCATCTGCTCAAGGGCTGTTCGACTTTTAAATCAAGAACTGTTCAAATATGTCCCCTCTATCTTGGAAACGATTGGTGCTATCGGTAGCATAGATCTTGAGACAAAAACCGAGGAAGAAATCCATACTCTGTTTGATTCTTACTGTAAAAAATTTGTGGTGGTGGTCGCACCTAGGAGAAATGGGAAATCAAAGTCAAGTAAACTATTTGTTGCAGTAAATGCTGTTTGTGAAGAAGGCTCAGTGATTGTGCTATTGGCTCATCAAATAAACGCAGTGCTTCTGTACAAAGATGACATTTTAACCTATCTTCAGATATTGCTTGACAGTGGACTAGTATCATTCAAGATACGAAATGGACTTCACAGTATAAAAGTAGAATTCAAAGACGAGAGGAAAAAATCATCCTTCATCTATTTTGTTGCTGGTGGTCACAATGTAAGTACAGCTTGTTTTCTTTCTATTTAGTACAAGTTCACTTGTCATGATATTGTCCTTAAACAATGATTCAGATTTGGCAATTGGATTTTACGGCATCACAAAACAGTCAGACATTAGCGTGGATATGAGATGACTATCAGAATGGACGTCCCACATCTGAAAATCGTCAAAACCTTTGACCAGAAGTTGCTATTTCAGAAGGCGGTCGAGAATTTGACACATCGCCCAGTGTATAGTATGGACCATAACTGCTCGAGTTCCTGTATCTGGACCACTTCCTATGTGGACAACATCCAGAGTGCGACACAGACTCTCTTGGCAGAAGAAGATGAGAGGACTGGTGTCTACTACCTCGTGCAAAATCCAGTGAAAGTGAACATCAACGAAGAAATGCAATCCATGTCTGTCAGTTATCCCCTGAACATCTGGCTGGTGTTGAAACAGTCAGACTCTATGCAGTCTTCCAAACCATATGATCTTATGCAACACATTTCAATGCTACGTTTTTTCATCGCACACTTGCAGGCAACGTTGGGATCGTCTGCAGTGTCCTTTTTTAAGGAACGTGTACAACAGGTGGCAGAAGTGGAACAGGGTCTCAGATCTTTCTTGTCAGAGAAGGATGCTCCTGGTCCTGTACCATGGAAGAAGAACAAGAGACCAACATTCCTGAAGTTCCACGCTTTCGTCAGCAGTGAGGCAATGGAATCTCCTCCCATCGTAGCTTTTAAATATCATTTCCATAAACCCTGTGAAACCCCTTGTATGGCCAAGAAATAAAAGAACGAAAGCACAGAGTTTGTTGTACTATTATCGATACTTTCACAGACAGATGAGGATGAGAGAAATTCTAGAGTTCATGTTAAAGCATGACAAGCACAGGCAGGTCCGATTTATCCCCCGTATTCCGAGCACGAATACCACTGAAAGACATTGGGGTTCGGTCAGAAAGCAGGGTGAGTGTCACTCCTATATTGGAACACCTGACACAAAAGTACGGAAAGGTGGATATGGCACTGCTGGCAATAATGCCACACAATTTCATCCAAGGGAACAATGAAGTATTAGGGTGGTTCATGTACGATAATTCATACATTTCTTTACATTCCAAGTATATTTCTAATTTTGAGACAGTGGGCAGTCAGCTAGGGAAGCTAGACAAGAAAGATGTAGAGAATGAAATCAGACACAGCCAGCTCCTTCTAGACAGGGAGCTGAAGTCTGTAGTGGTATGGTCCTTTTCTAAGCCCATGTTCAGGTTCAAGAACAAAGATGTTCCTTTTTTTCCACTGGGTATCTTTCATGTACTACCAAATGAGATTATCACAGAAGCAAAGAAAAAGAGATATCGAATACATGTAGGAAGCTATGAAGAAGCATTACCTCATACTCCATGTACCTCGCCTTATGGAATAGAGAGTTCCCCTGCTCACTTCCATGCCTTGACTCATATCCCAATAGAGTATTATGCAGTGGAAAGAGATGGGTGTACTTTGAATAGAACACTCTACATAGATGTAAGGGACCTGAGAAATCTCACTCCGTATTTTGAACACAGCAACCTTATGTATGGTAAACAAAAGGGTTGTTCTGACATTCTTCAACTATTTGATGCCATGCGTATATTTCAAGGACAGTGGTATTTTGACACAAAGCGAGATCTTATCTTCCTTCCTTGTCTACCGCGCATAGGAAACAAAAGGGTTGCACTTCATAGACTTCCTTTCTATGGACAAAATAGGCAAATAACAAACATAGAAGATGTCCTGACTTGGACCAGTAGGGAAGAGAGATTAGGTTTTCTCAATAAACACTTTCCAGACGGTGAATGTGAAGGTGAAAAAGAACTAGCTAAACGTTTCAAGGCAGCAAGATCTGAATACACTGGGCCTTGGTGCCCTGGCAGATGCATAGTGAAAAACAATGTGGCGCAGTGTTTCTTGCCAGAATAGCTACTTCAAAATTGTATTTTACAGACAACCGCTCATCCTATGTCCTGGACTTGAGCATGCCTGGTGCCAAGGAAAATGCTATCGTCAGTGCTGCCCGTTACTCATGAAGACTGCACAACTGTGTCTGGAAGGCCCTTCTTCAAGATATTTGATGGACAGAAAGAGGTTGTCTTACATGTTCGAAACATATCCCTCTTAGAGAGGGCAGAGGATACACAGACGGTGGTGAAAGACATCATATCTCAGATATGGTCACTATTAGAGTTGCCAGAATCATTCATCGATGCCAATCTACTAAGAAAGGTCTTCAACTTTGATGATGTGGAGGAAACTTCATTTGGGAGGCTTGCAAAACAGAAGGGAATGAAACCATCCAAGCTAGCAAGACATCTATTATGCCAAGAATTGCCAGAAATATCTACAGGTCCACAAGGTCTTTTATATAAATTCATGAACTCTCAGCTGGCCTGTCATATTCTGCAAGACCTGGTTGATATACCATTTTCAAACAGATACCGAAAGCTACAGACTGTACCGATCAGTCGTCATTTAGTTGATATAGTTGACAAGGAGTTTCTACAATCACCCATGTCCTGCCTCTATGTGAAAAATGTAGATGTCAAAATTGGTCAATGTGCAAATGTCCGAACTTCTGCTGTCTTCGAAATGGAGCATCGCCCTCTCCTGGCAGGAGGACAGCTTCAGGAAGTGATACAAGATTTGAATGTCAGTGGTTGCAGCACAGTGTACTTCTATGGACAGCAGCAATCAGGTTTCTTCGGTGTCACTGGAGATTTCTACCTAGATATCGAAGAGTATGAGCAAAACAAGAAACAGATCTTGAACAGATGGGAACAGAGCCAGAGCAGAAATCATGACTTCAAGAAACCAAAGTGGTATGACAACTATGCTGGAGTGTCTGATCCAAAGAGTTCCTCTGTCAAATTTGTCCTACAGGATGGACCGCCACATTCAACAGTCGCAACGCTTTCAGGAATAAAAAAAAATCTCATCATGTTCGCGTATATCTGCCAGACAGTCGTCAAGTGCCATCAGCATCCTGAAAGTGCCTTGTACACAAAGGAACCTACTATAGAAGACTTGGCGGAAACTGTATTGTCTTACTTCTATCAAGATGAAAGCACTGCAAAGATGCACAAGTGCCCACTCAAATGCTCAACAAACAATGGCTGCTATCTGAAGGTACAGGAGCATGTTACGATTCCCTCTACATTTTCGAGTAGAGCTACAAACATGCAGCTCATGAAAAGTCTTGAAGTGAACATGGACAAAGCTTCAGCCATAACGAGCATCCATGGTAGGAACTTCAACCACATTCCATTCACCAATGCTCTCTCAATGCTACAACTTCATGACAATGAGAGACATGCTCTGGGTGAAGATGAGGATGAGTATGGATCACTGATGTTAGTCCCAGTGAATCTCACCTCTTACGAAAATGTAAATCCAATGTTTTCAGTTGGCATCTCAAGATGGAACAAGGTTGTTTCAGATAGAACACTGCCTGTGGTCGTTGGTAAAGCATCTCTGCTGTATGGCAAGAGGTCAAATCAGAAATGCACCCTGTTTCTTTCTCCTGATGGCCGAAAAGAAACCACAACGGAGCTCAACTTCCTAGCCAACAAGATAAAAATGATGATAGAAGGAAAGTATGTCTCATCTTTCCAAGATGCGTGTGAGCTGCTCTCCGTACCACATGAACTTTATGAACTTTTGCAGAACATGGTTGCTGAATGAATGTTTGTAATGGAATTGAAATAAAAAATAAATGAGTAACATTTGTGTCTTTTTATTCACATGACAACATACATATTTTCGGGTAGTCTGACCCATGCAACACATATGATGAGGGCCATCACCATGTCATCCATCAGTTTGCTGTCTTTTGAGGACTGCTTTCCAGAATATATGACTTTTTTCCCTTTCCGTATGCATCTGAAGTTTTTGAGTTGATCAATCATCAATTCTGTTGTTTCAATTGCAGTGAGCCTATGGGGTTCGGCAAGTCCAACCAATTTGTACTTGGCTTCAACCACCTTGGATATGGAACTGATTTGCTTGGCCAAGTATAATTTTCCCTCATCTAACACCCTCTTGAAGTAAGACACCAAGTTGGCCTTATGTTGTGTCAGCACACCAGGAAGAATTCTACCATGCGAATCGTGTTGTTTGATAAACTTCGGGATGAAACCTTGGCCTGTGGAGCTGCACATGTTCCCGTAGTGTAGCTTTATGGACCGTTCTAGGTATGCTGCAAGGTCTTGAGACAGGTTGGCCTCTACAAATATATTGACAGGTTTCTTCCAGAGAGCAGGATAGATGTGACAGAGGAAGTTCAGATTTGCCAATACCAGATCCTTGTGTATCTCGTTTAGATGGCCCAAATGCTGTTCTTCTGTCACGAATTGGTCTAATCCTAGTATCTGAAAAGTGAGAAGTCAAAAATCAATTTTGATTGCTGAACCGTCTAGATCAAAACAGAAAGGGGAGTAAAAAGGAAGGAATATAAAATGGAATTGCTCGTGAAGTCCTTCCATCTGACCCATGCAGACAGTAATTTTTTGTATGAACGATTCATGCAGTTCTATGAGAGAAAGCTTGCTATTGAAACACAGATATTATATGAGAGAGCCAAACATGCTCCTCTCATCCCTAAGACCATATATAGGCTATTGGGCAGGAATAACGTAGCCTGTAACATTATGCTGTTTGGGGATGCACATGTCCGAAAAGAATATATTAAGTATGCTACAGGTTATGATACAAATGAGGACAAGGATAGACTGGAACACACAGTAGACATCTGTGCTTTGGAGGGACCATTGAAGGAAGCAAAAGAACTTGTTGGTGTACTCAGACAAGACAATGCAAACAATGAGCTCTTGATGGATGTGCTGCAAATGTATCAGGCTGTGAACATTTGCTTCTTTGATGCCCATACATACAAAGTGAATACGTCAGAGGATTTCCATTGGATGATTGATTACATACAAGAGAAAGTAATGTCCATGTGTACAGGGATAAATTCACCTCATGCTCTTGTTTCTGTGGAAAGGAATGCTTCAAATATTTTATCAGATATAAGAAGCACTATCAGCAGTGCTCGTATGACCAGTGTTCCAGTCATGGTGATAACTATGAAAACTGAGGATGGCCCAAGTGAAAAGCAGAGAACGCCTATGCCATTCAATGCGTTTGAACACTTGGTTCAAAGTAAACATGCAAGAAGCACTATACTTACAATGTATGAATCTTCCTGACGGCCTACAACAGCCAGACCAATGCCTGATATGCCACTTCCAGCTTGAACTGGATCTAGAGCTAGGTATATAGTATCAATTTCCGTGCAGTTTATTTCAATCATGTTCTGGTGCAACTTCTCTATTGATCTTGCATCGAAGGCAAGAGCCTCCACTCTAGAAGTATGGAAATTCGAGCCACATACTTCCAATTGATATGATCCAGGAGAAACAAAGTCCATTGCTTGGCGCACTGGATCCTGATCCACCTCTCCAGATGTGTCAATGTGCTCTGGAATTTTCAGTTTACCATGCACACAGATGCCTGTTTCACCCTTAGATGCACAGCTGTCACACAGATACTTGACCTGAATGAGACAAATTCCAGGTTTGTCTCCCTCACGGATATCTTTGAATTTTGATAGCCAATGGTCTGACTCCACTGTGCTACAAAGTAAAAGCAGTGAAACTCCATGATTGGTTGCATATGTCATAGCACTGGCAACTGCAGTCTGTTTCATGTATCCACACTCCTCCAGCACACAGAATGTTGGATCGTAGCCCCGGTTACTCTGAAATTATGAACAGTTTCAAATATGTATAGGCTGAAATTCAATTTCATGGGACACAGTGGCAGTGCAGTAAAAAAAAAAAGATACATATTTTTGATATTCAATGGAAGAGGACATAGAGATATTGAGAATAGAGAAGGAAAGACTGAGTCGCATACAATGCAACAAAAGGATACTGGAGGCCAGAATAGCCTATTGTAAACGTAGGTTCATCGTCCATTTGCCTTTTGTGCGTATAGAGAATGAAGATCTCCGGAAATGCTGGATAGAAGACTGCACACATGAGGTGCTTCTCGACAGGTACTTCATATGTCCAAAGCATCTCTCTGTTCATTGCTGTCAACCAGGATCGTGCAAAATGAACTATGAAAACAGATGTGTTTTTGCTGATTCACCATATGAGAGAGAAGCACTGATCGAGCAAGTCATTCCACACTCGTACGGTATTGAAAATGCCAAGACCTCCAGGCTAGAAGTAAGAGGAGAGCAATTGAATAGACATTTTGAGAATGATATGCTGCAGGTAATATCCAACATATGTAACAGAGAAAAGCGATTACTGCATAACAGGAACGAGGAGAGACGGCAGGTGAAGATTCCACCAGGAAGCTGTGTCATGGAACAACTGTTGCTTGAAAGAGATGTAAAAATGCTGACCCTGACATTGTTTAGCAACTGTGACAAAAAGAAGGATTTGCGATTGCTACACGGCTGTGGACAGTCAGTGACATATTACTTGTTGCAGAAGATCACACATGGAATCTATGATGAAGGAAAATCTCTCTTTTTATTGAGATATGCCAGGTGGCTCTCTCCACTCCCAAGCAGAGTGAAATTCTGCAAGCATTTCGGAATAGAATTAAAGAAGTTTGCAGGATGTCTGAAAATTGTTCAATATCTCTTGAATAAGAGAACAGTGAAGTGTAACATATCTAATAAATCTTGAAAACAAAATCATGCAGTTGAGTTCATTAATGTTTCATGTTGTAATATCATAAAATGCAAGAAAGTAGCACCCCAGGAAGCTTTTGTCACACGTTGGACAGTTCCCGAAGGTCTGTCAACCTAGGAAGAGTGAATATCAAGAGAGAACTCAAATCGATAACTGATAAGAAAGATGTGATTAAAATACTCCGTCTCATATCTTCTATATGTCATGAGGATCATGAACGCAATGATGTCATGATAGTAATGACACATGAAACAGAAAGACTAGTGGAAAGCCACCTGAAAGTAAGTGAGCCATCTGCTGGATTCATGAAACTATATCAACGAAACCTGTCACTGTGGATGAAATTAAAAAGCAACCAAAATGAGGTAATGGAGAGAAATTTCATGCAGGGAGAGCTTCTCATGCTTTCCCTGTTTGCAGGGGCTTCTCTTCTCAATGTCAACACTCTACATTTGGCCGGAATTAAAAAATCTATTCCCCTGGCCTTGGCAGCTGGAGCCAGTCTGTTTGCCTATCCTATATGGCACGCCAAAGAAGGGGAAGTACTTGGTTGCATGTCTGTTTCCTATGAGAACAGCTCACTGTGTCATAAAATCATTCCCATCGCCCAAGAACCATTGAATGACCACATATTGGATGAACACAGGGAAACAACTGAATGTATGGATCAGGTTCTTACTTTTCTTCTGACTGATTTCATTCGCTGGTTGTCGAAAATGAGTGAGAGATGGCCAGAAAATGAATTCTTTGGATCACTAAGAGCTACTACCTTGTACTATTTCAGTTCGAGTCCTTTGTTCCATTCATCAGAGATGCGTCATACTTTAAAAGAGGCAATGAACAATATGATAAAGGACAGAAAAGTGTTTGACATGTCAGCACAAGATTGGTCCCAGTTGTTCTTTGCTGTGAACGATTGTGGCATCTACGGGAAGAGCTATGAGCACTTGAAATCTAATGTTGCCAAGCCCCCCTTCAATGTCAACTGGACTACACTGATGAAGTCAACAGTGCATTATCTGAAAGGTCTCGGCACGCAAAAGTGTGAAAGGACTATTAATTCAGCCTTCCTTGTATATCCTCTTGATGCCAACTATCACGAAGATGCAGGATTCCTATCCTCTGCATCACAGTCAGAATTCCAGTTCGATGGGATCCAGCAAGAAACTAGGTTCGACTATTCAATGCCAGAGTGCCATTTCATTTTCCTTGCATATCTTGCCTGTGGAGTGTGGAAACAGGAAAACACGTTTTCTGTCCATACCCTGTTGTCTGCACCACAAATGGAAATATTGGATGAAATCAGATCTGGAGGAGAAAGTCTGCTGCCATCTAGATGTGATGATGTGACTCTTGGAAGTGACGAGGTAAAAAAGATGGAAAGAAAGCTACAAGAGACATTTGAAGAATTCGGTATGGGTAAACGGAATGTTGCAGTTGCATTATGTAAAAATGCATTTATCGATCAACTAGCCACAGGTGGAAATCTTGATGAGGGTGATCTGCGGGAGGCAGCAGGAAGTGAGATGTCATATCCTGCATCCTGCATGGGTGCTCCATCTGTTCAGAGGAGAACAGCTGAGCCAAGTAAAGTGGACATCCTGCAACAAGCAATACTGGACTCGGGTATAGTGGGGGAAGAAGATGACGAGCGGCCACTCAAAGCGGAGGTGGGACGAGTGGTCCCAAAAGGACCTCAGACGGTACGTGACCTTCTTGCACTGCATGGAAAACCTTTGCCGAAGGAGCCTAGGCTAAGAGTGAGTAAACGGACGAGAACTAAAAGACTTCAATCAGAAGCGAGTGCAAAACCCAGAATTGATCCACCTGATTACAGGACTGAGCAAGTGGCTCATGACAACTACGATATATCAGCACCTAGCACCTCTTCATCTGGAAAGAAAAAAGAAATGGAGCATTTTCTGGATTCAGACAAGATGCAGGGAAAAAAGAGGTCTAGACAATCGGATGAGGAAGACTATGTACCTGAAACACCAACACACCATCCAGCAACAACCAACATGAAGGATGGAGAAAATGATGAGACCATAGATTCGGAGGATTTTTTCACATCTGACAACATGCAGGCAAATAAGAGGTCTAGACAATTGGATGAAGAAGAGTATGCATCTGAAACACCAACACGCCAGCCAGCAACAACTAACATGAAGGATGGAGAGAATGATGAGATCATAGATGGAAAGGATTCAAAGCATTTTTCCACATCTGACAAGATGAAGAAGAGGTTTAGGCAATTGGATGAAGAAGCGTATGCACCTGAAACACCAACACACCATCCAGCAACAACCAACATGAATGATGGACAGAATGATGGGATCATGGATGGAAAAGATTCTGAGCATTATTCCACACCTGACAAGATTCAGGCAGCAAAGAGGTCTAGACAATCGGATGAAGAAGCGTATGCACCTGACACACCAACACACCATCCAGCAACAACCAACATGAAGAATGGGGAGAATGACGACATCATCCATGGAGTATTATTTCCAAGTGGGATAGAAGACTATGGTTTTGACAGAGACAATTTGCCTACTTGCCTGATGACAACACCCAAAAAAGGTGGTGTACTCTCTCCATCCAGTTTATTGACCCACGAAGAGAATGAGATGAACACTCCTAATCCCAAGAATCACAACGTGAAAGCTTCTCCAGCTGACAAAAGAAAATCTGAGAGAGTTAAGAGGAAATTAAAGCTAGGAAATGAAGATTTGGGAACCCAAAAACAGAGACAAGACAGCCAGAATCATCTCTTGAACACTGTCAATCCAAGTGTTCTAGAGGATTTGCAAAGAGCTGCAGAAGGGCCATTAGATGTTGATCAATGCTCTGATTTGCAAAGAGCTGAAGAAGGGCCATTAGATGTTGAGCAAAGCTCTGATTTGCAAAAAGCTGCAAGAGGACGTTTAGATGTTAATCAAAGCTCCGTAGATAGTGCTTTCATCTTAGCTAAGTACTTTGATTCTATTCCTACACCAGTTGCTAACACAGGTGAGACGTCTGATAGAGAACAAAACAATCTTGTGCAACAAGTGGCTGCAGCTGTCGAAGAAACCAATGCTGTACGTACCCATTTCGAAGGAAGGGAAAAGGAGTTGAATTCCAGAATAGATGATACAACTGAAGCGTTATCAGCTAAAATAGATGAGGTTAGACAACATTCAGACCAAATGGAACGGAACAACATGCTTCTGAGGGAAAATGCAGTAAAGATACAGACTAGATCAGAAGACCATGTCAAGAAGATAATGAATCTGGAGGAAACATTGAAGAATGCAACAAGTGAAGTTCAAGTACTGACTGATGAAAAGCACAGATTACAACAGCAAGCAGAACAACTCAGAACAGAGTATGGTCTTTTCATAGACCAAAAGACTAGTGTAGAGAGCCAGATTAAGCAACAGGATGACTACATAACTGGTTTACAGCAGCAGGTTCAGATGCTGAGCTCAAACGAGCAACAGTGGAAGTCACTAAAAGGACAGTATGAAAGCAAAATGGCTGAACTGTGCCAACAGAACCAAAGTGACAAGGAGATGATCGAAGGACTGAAGAAAAAAATGACTGACATGGAGAGGAATGGACGTGATCAGAATGAAAAGGTAATAAGTCAATTGTCCCAAATCGAACGGGAAAAGTTAAATCTGGAGAATCTGTTGTCCAAAGCAACAGAACAAGCTTCAGAGAAGAGAGAGCATATCCTCAAGCTAAATAAACCAGCAGATTCAATGAGCTATGGAGTGGAGGATACAAAGCACAACCTTCAGCAACAGAGTCATCTGAACAGAGACAAAGGGGAATCTGAACAAAGGCTTACAGAACTGTCTGGAGCAATAAGGGAAAGAGATAAAGATATTTCTAAGTTGAAGGAAAAAATGGCTTCCATGGTCCAATGTACAAATGACAAAGATTGTTTGTTGTCTGAAAGAGACAAGGAAAATGAGAGGTTGTTGGCGGAGACACGAGAACTGAACATGCAATATACCAAGATGAAAGAAAATGAAAGCAGACTAGATACAGAAATAGAAGAACTGGCAGAGCAGTTGAAAATAAAAGAAGCAGAAATAGAAGAACTGGCACAATTGAAAAATAAGCATGTGACATTGCAACAGAAAGACAGAGAACAAATCCGAACATTGACACAGAATGCAGAAGATTTCTCTATAGAGACAGCCAGGTTATCTCATGATGTGATTGAGAGAACGAATGAGATAAAACAGTTACTTAGAGAACTTGAGAGGCAAAAGAGAGAAATAGCACAACTTCAGAGCAGAGCAAGTGTGAAAGGTTCAACTGATGAATTGGAACAGAGAAAGGTATCCGAGTTGGAATCCGAAATAGATGCGCTCCAACTGAAACTGACAGAGGCACTGAGGAGGATTGATCACTTACAATCCACTCCCAATATGAAAGAGCTGACTGACGCTCTTCACAACAGGTTTGGCCATTTTCTCGCACCAGATACCGACATGCTGCATGAAAACAAGAAATCCCAGCAAGTAGACGAAGAAAAGCTGAAAAATGCAGATGCTAGAACAGCAGCAGTGCTGGTGTTGAGGATGCTCTCTCGGCATTTCACTTGTATCATGGAAAAGTCTGACATGTCTTTATGTGATCGCAATACAGCTTTAGATACATATTGCAACAATGTCAAGAAAAGCATTCAATGCTACATGGACTCTAATGGCTCTCGATCGGACGACAAGATCCAGATGAATACCTTGCGTGCCCGTGCACTAGAGTCAGAGAATCAGCTGACAGGCCTGAGACAAACATTGGCAGAAAGAGAAGAGAGTTATGCTTTAGTCTGCGACAAGCTGGCAAAAGCTGAATCTGATTTGCAGCTCTCCAAGCAGAATCAAAGAGCATGTCAGAATGTGGCAATTGAATTAGAACATAAAATTAATACCTTTCATAAAAACCAAAAAAAGAATACATCTGAGATGAATCGTCAGAATGACAATATGAAAATGGAACTGAAAAAGGCAGAGATGGACCTGTCTCACCAGAGGAAAATGATAAACGAGCTTGAGGGAGACATATTCGATATGGAGCAGAAGCTGACAAAGAAAAACAATGAATTTCTTTCCATTAGAAGGACTAAACATCAGCTACAAGATGAAAAGAATTGTCTTCAGGAGCAATTGAGGTGCGTCAATTCTGCAACCGGTAACATGTACCTTACATCTTCCGATGATGAATCTGATGACCAAGAAGAGGACACTGACAGTATGGGTGGTGCAACAGATGGTGGCAATGGAAGTACTAACAAGGGTGAGTATATTTTGTTTACATAACTCCGATGAGTTCCTTGACTGGAGAAGTAATAGAATTGTGGAAGAGTAATATGAAACTTGCTTTCCAGGGCTTTGACCCATGGCTTTTGTTTGCGATAGCAGACTCAATGCCTGGAAACAGTGAATATGAATCGCTCAAACATATGTTGCGGTGGGAACTGAAACAGAAGAAATGTCTCCAGTATGACATGCAGATGTTTAATGATGCCATTGTTGAAGTCATTGGGACTGCCTCTGATTTGATTGTGCAAGGTAGGTCAACTGATATCTTTATGCCAATAGTTCATCAACAAATAAAATATGCCACATTCATTGTTCTTTTTGTTTCATTGCAGAAAAAGAGGATGTCACGTCAGGGAAAAACACACAAAACTCGGTACCTCAGCTAGACAAAATTCATCTCAGTGGACGGAAGAGGATAGTTTTGAGCCAGCCAGAGTTGACGTATGAGATATTACTTCCACGTCTCTCTGACTACCTGCCCCCAAAAGGCAAGCCTTCTATCGACATTCTACTGAGGATATTCCAAGACCCCAAACCTGGAACACGTGATGTCCTACTTCACCAAATCAAGGAGCTATGTTCGTATGGAACCCGGTTTTGTCCCGAAACTAAGCAAATTGTTGAGGATAGAGATAGGAGACCATTGCTTCAAGAACTAACAAGGGCCTCTCATGGTATAATTACTGAAGCCATAGAGATAGGTCTCAACTACTCAACTACTGTACCATTTCAGCTCTCAGTGGTGATTATATCGACTTCTCTTGGCAGAGGTAGAGACTCTTACGAGAGTTGGAAAGAGTTAAAAGACATATGTGTGCTTCTCATCATGCTAGCCTCGGTGAGAAATGTGGTATTCGTTCCCACCACATTCACTGAGGGAAACACGGTATTTGTTACGCCTTCTGCATGTAGAAGCTGTGACTTGAGGACTCGCGATATGAACATCGTATTGAAAGGCAAGCAAGACAAATTCCAGTTGAATGGTGGAATGTTGAAAGATATTCTATGTGGTATACAAAAGAAAAATACTGTGTACCTGTGATGAATAAAATTGACACTAAAGCCAGATTGCAGTGTTTTTTTAATCATTTATTATCTTCATACAATGCATTTAGGTCAATGCCTGTCCAGTCATTTACAGCCCTCACTGATTGTATTATGTTGCTGGTGAAAGGAACAGCCATTGGAGGGAGAAGTACATGACTCTCCTCTACTTCAATTTCTATGTTCAACTCGTGGCTCTGAAACATAAATTGAGGTAACATTCCCTGAAACTGATACATGAAAAACTGTTGGTATTCTCCTAGTGGTACACTCTTTCTGGTGTTCAGGGGATTGAGTGCAAATGAAGTCATTCTTTGCATGCGGCACAATACACATGATGGTGCTGCCCACAAATCGATGCCAATCGGATATTGAAGAATACATTTGAAGTGAGATTTCCGCTTCTGAACCAAGAAATCTTTCCACTCGTGTGCTGAATATCCCATGGCAATGTGTTCCCTGTACGCATTGATAGTCCTCAGGGGTACCATTTCAGGGAGCTTGAAACATTCTTTCTTCTCCCCACTTCCAGCATGACAAATGTACTTTCCCATGCAAGGGTTTGATGCACATTCTCTAGACAAGAATGGGTTTTCTGCTCCATCAATGAGCCACTGTAGACACAACCAGATGTGTGGTCTCTCATATGTCACTGGCCTAACTTCAAAACCCTCAATCATAGACATGCTTGTGATTCTGTCAGGAAGTGACAAAATCTCATTTGGTTCTGACTGGAGAAGTAAACGTCTCACACTTTCATACCAACTTGCCCTGTTTTCTGGAAGTTTTTTCATATCCTCTATGACAATGCTTCTCACATATTCTGAAGCAGCCTCATGCAGCTCATTGTCTCTCACTGGTCGGGACAAGGACTGCTCAAAGTCACCAAACAAAGAACCATCAATTTGTAATGCTCCGGTGCTACATTTGGCATTCTCCAAAGACAGGGCCTTTTTCTGTCGAGTCGGTTCCTTCTTACTTGGCTTGAGACATGTGCTTGCTACTTTTTTCTCCTGCCTTTGCCTTTTCACCATAGGTTTCAGGCTATTGTCGTGAAACTGCATGACTCCTAGTGTATGCTCGATGCAGTGTGCAAAACAAAACATATGTGTCAACTGTGAAATTGAAATCAAGAAAATATGTTTTCCATGCAGGCACTGAAACCTTTGCTATCACATTTGAATAGTGCCAATACGACAAACAATAAAACCAAAACTAAGACCATACAAAACAAACAACAACAAAATTGTGTGAAGTCACAAGTGCACTTCATGCATCTATAGAATGCCAAGCTACAGTTTGCGCAGCAGTCAACCCATGTATTGTGATCAGATGTGGAATTGTTTGCTATATGAACTGGCTCTGCTTGTAAAATCATGGAGCAGTCTTGTAAAGCTTTGATTTCTTTTGATGAGTCCATCTGAAACAGAATACAGGAGCACATATATTAAATCAATAATAAACGTATGGTTTATGAAAAATATGATGGAAATTATTTGTCTGTCAAAACTTACCATAGCCATGCAAAGCCATACATATGAAGACATCATTCTCCACTGGCTGCTGATGTGAGGAGGTAGAAGACAGCATGTATTTGTATCTGGTTCTGACCAAAGACATCTCATCTTTGAACTCTGTTTTCCTACATATGATGAAACATGTCAGAAATAAAGTGCACCAGCATACAAATATCAGAAGAGTCATGCTTGAAACTGTATTGATATGGTTCATCAGTAAAGGGATGCACAGCAACATCATGAACAGACTGCATATGGGCATGGAGTAGAAAACCAACAGACAAATTCCCATCGCTAATTTCAGACTGTCTTCCTGTCCAAAGAATAGTGCTATTGGGAGGAGGACGGTGGCAGTCAACAGGAAGGCAATCACAATCACAGACTTCCACTTTCTGAAATGCCAACAGAGGAAGAGTTCAGAGAAGATCTGAGATGAAACATACCTCCAAAACCGTCTCATATTTATTCGTGAAATAGATGTACATTCATGGTACGGACAGCCACTACTTCTGCACTGAAAAGGTACTCTTTCTAACTGGCAAATAATTTGGCTGACTTTTGTGGATTGGGAAGTAGGATATTTATGTTTGCCCATCCGCTGTTGTACATTCTGCTTGATTTCCTGTGCTAAGGAACATCTCCAATGGTGGTGCATGTTGTATATGGTCATCAGACGATTTAGCACAACAAAAAATAATCCGACTAGCAGGCAGAGTACAGAGTCAAGGTCTGCACCAGTCGGTCTTCGATGAATTGGACAGATGGCTGGGAATCCTGTCATGTAGTTATCCCTACAACCATACAGATGATACCTCTCGAGGAAGTAGAACTTGAATATGACAAAACTAACTGCACCTATCATAGAGCACATACAGTTGACTACGATGACTTGAATGTTATGAGTGGGAAATCCGAGTACTGCCCATGCCCAGAACTGAATAGACCTCAACTGGGAGAGATAGTTATGATCTATTCTTGTGTACCTTGCCATCTTACCAATATATTACTACCATGCAGTCAATAACACAACATAAATGAGGCAGATATCCTTTTTTCGGGCATGTGCAGGTATGGTGGCATCCTTTGGACTTTGGACAATGGTACTCCAGATGAATCTGTCTGTGAAATCCAACTGCTACATGAAGACTGAATGCTCTGGCGACATCCGAAGTGGAAACTCAAGCGAATGTACATTCACCCCAGACTTTCTTGATCAAACTAAATGGTCTGGATCGGAATACAAAATCTTCAAAATGACAGGCAGTCCCCATCTGATTCAAAGTTATTCGATGGTGTACAGCTCAAAAGTGAGAAATAAGATTGAGCAAATAGTATTAGAATTTGGTATGGCTCATGATACAACATGTATGTTGTATACAAGTCAGGACACTCATGGATTCAGAGTGAAAATGGAATCATCTGCTCTGACAGTGAAACTTCCTAATCATTTTCCGGGAATTTTGACTTCACATAGTTTTGGGCTAGCCATCGACTGTGCAGGCCTGATAGACTGGTTGTTTCTTTCAGATGATAACAGCAGTATCACAGTAAAATTAAATGAAACCATGTATATATGCTACAACTGTATTTCTCCAGACAGTGCTTGCAATATAGCATTCATGCACACACACGGATAGCTGCTATTCCAATAAATATTGCACTGAAAACAATATAACAAATGCTAAATATTTTCACGCTTGTGCAATATGAGTCAACAGTTACAACCAAAAATGTCCCTACTGCCAATGACACGATGTAAAGCATTCCAAAAGCTGCACTCGCAACATCAGTCTTTGAGTGTCTTTTTTTCATATGAATGTCCATTGTATCATCATCGTCATCTAATAGGCTTTCTCTTGTGTCATGCATGGGTGATGAGCTCAATGTGTTTAACCTATCATCTATTTTCATTCTGAGAACTGCATACTCTTCATCGTATTGTTTTTGTCTCACTGGTATAGTGACACATGCCATCAGCACAACAATACAATATACACAACAGAGTGCACCGTGTACTACCAGCCACCAACTGACAGGAAACCCAGGTTCACAAAGATGTAGAAATGTTAATCCCACGAGAAAACTACTCGAAGATACAATACCAAACAGTAGATGCATCCCAAAAAAGAAGGACTTCCATATATTTGTCTTCATTTCTTTATTATACATGAAGAAATACATAAATAGTCAATCGACAAATAAGAACCCTCAGTGCAGCACCTCGTAGTCAGAGCAATTGCTAACATTTGAATATTGCCTTTCCAGTGGTGGCCTGCCTGGAAGAAGCCTCATGTCAATGTTATATGTGGGCCCCTCTTCTTGGGTGTAGGGATTTTGAGCATCTTGCATATCAGTCACAACAGAGAAATCAGACTCAACATCAGATGCATCATACGGTCTACCTAGTATACCATAGCTTGTCACAGTTACAGTTTCCCCTGGTGTTCTGCTGGGTTGGTCTGATGTATCACCTTGTGAATCTTCTGTCATCTGTAATCTTCCTCCTGACATAACATCATGCATGCTGTTTGTTTCTTCTGGATTTGTTGACATGTTTGTGTGTCCTAAGTCAGACCCAACATCAGATGCATCATACGGTATACCTGGTATTCCATAGCTTGTCACGGTTACAGTTTCCCCTGGTGTTCTGCTGTGTTGGTCTGATGTATCACCTTGTGAATCTTCTCTCATCTGTAATCGTCCTCCTGACATGACATCATGCGTGCTGTTTGTTTCGTCTGGATTTGTTGACATGTTTGTGTGTCTTAAGTCAGACCCAAGATCAGATGCTTCATTCTGTCTATCTGGTATACCATAGCTTGTCACGGTTACAGTTTCCCCTGGTGTTCTGCTGGGTTGGTCTGATGTATCCACTTGTGAATCTTCTCTCATCTGTAATGTTCCTCCTGACATGACATCATGCATGCTGTTTGTTTCTTCTGAATCTGTTGATGTGTGTCTACCTGAATTCACATTCTCAAAACCATATTCTGATATGGTCATCTGCAAGTTCATTGAAGCACTGTTGTCATGTTGATTTGCACTATGTGTTGAATCTATATTTACTTCATCTGGTAAGCTTGGCTTTTCATCTCTGGAAATAATTTCATTCCATAGAACCTCGTTGAAGAAATAGTTCAACTGATATGTCCAAGGCATTTTCACTCACATCGGCTACTTCGCCAATATTTCCTTCAAGTAGTCCTCAATTCCATTCACTTTCACATCTAATCGATTTTCTCTGTCTAATGCCAAGTACCACAGGACATCATGGTTCTTCCTGTCACAACTGCAGCATCGATTGTGTAGAATTTGAGCAGCTCTGAAAGCAACGGCCAACTTCTCTTTTCGGGACAACCTGTGGAACACAGGAAGAATGCTGTTCCACAACATCTTCTTGCCCTCCACCACAACTGAAACTATTACATGATCGAATAGTAGGCCTCGAAATATGCATGATTCCTGTGTCCATTTCCCTGATGCAAATGAAATCCTTTCCCTCATGCAAAACGATGAAGAAAAGACAGGCCTTGCTAGCTGCTCTGGTTCCGCTAACTTCGCCAGGCATTCTTCAGTAGTATCTCGTAGTACTTGAACTGGGTGAGTGATTCCAATCAATGCCTCAGTGAAAGAAACACCAAAGACATATCTCAACACTGTTTTGTTTCCAAGTGACAGGTTCTGTGAGTATTGAACGAAGTGCTGCAGGAGAGCATAGTTCTTGGAGTTTCCGGTAATTCCCCTCAATGACCTATTGGAGGCATCCATCAAAGTAGATCGCAGCACTTCTGCTTCGCCACGACTGAGTGAACCTCTCACCATTGACAGAAATGCCAACATGGCTTGTACATTTTGCACTGCACATTCGTTTTTGTCACACAAAATGGCCGGTTTGCCATTCATTCCATGAAGCACTGTCATGGCAGATGCAAATACATCAAGCCTGGCATCATGATCCAGTCCTCTTGGAACAGATAGTGCCTCTGCACAAAGTAGTGTGGGATCTCTGTAGCCAACATTGAACACAGTCTGTTGCAGTTTGTGTGCTTTGGCTGGTTGGAAAGGAAAACTGTCCAGTACAATGGGAACCTGACCTTGTGTGTCGAATGCGTGTGAGAAGTCGAAGTTGCTCCGGTCGGTACTGTCTATTATGCACACACGCTCTCCGGTTGATAAGTACTTGTCGGTAGGTTGTATACCACTGTTTGCAGTGCATGCAGCTTCTGTCATCTGAGAACAGCCAAAATCAATCAGTTTTACAAGTCCTTTGTCAAGATCCAGGGTGGCATTGTTCGGTTTGATGTCCAAGTGTAACACTCCAGCATTTTTCAAATAGCTGCATGCTTTCATAAGGTCTGATAGTACTTTTCTTGGATCCACCAGAAATCCCAGTTCATGACATGCCAGCAATGACGGACCAGTGTACTCTTGGTGAATACCTGTTGTGATATCCACTTGTGGGTCCGAGAACAAACTATGTTGATGGTCAGTGGAGTAAAGAAGTGGAAATCTTGCTGGTCCGAACTTCTTTCTCTGTTGCTTCAAATGCCATAACACTGCAGTTTCCTTCCCGAGGCAGAGCTCGTTGTAGTATGTGTCTCCAGTACTTTTGTTGGCATACTTGGAAACTATGGCATTCTGTCTGGTCTTGAAGATAGAAATGTTTCCATATGTCCCACTCAACTTTGACTTTTTGGATCTATGAAGATATTGTAGATTCAGCATTGTTACTTTCACAATTTCAAGCTCACCTGCCACCAAGACCCAGCAATGGGTATAGAATTCAATTCAGTAGTACGGAGACAGTGAAGCAAATGATGTCTTCCGTATTTCATCTAACGATTCTACTGGGGGGAAACTTCTCGTCTGAAAAGTATTGTGTACTGGAACAGGGTTGTGCCTGTACAAATGGTAATCTATTGTAGCTTCCTCTGAGTGTGGTGTGTTCTTTGATAAAAGCTGTACATTTTCTGGGGGAACCATGGGACATTTTTCATGTAACCAGTTAAACATGCACTGCTGCGGCTGTTTAGCTTCATCTCTGTCTCTTGGAAAGCTGCCAATTCCTTTGTATACAAAACATATTTCCTTCATGAGAAGTGATGCAGCAGCTGCATATGTCCATTTTTTCTCCTTAATGAAGGGCTTAACATTGTCTGGAGACTCCCATTCGCAGTTGATGGCATTATGGTAGTCATCGATCATAGAAGATAGGTCATGTGGTGGAAAGGGCAGTCCGTTCTGTAAGAGACTGTCAACTGCTCTGGAATTTCGCATGCTTGACACATAGCAATCTTTGATTGCAGTGAATGGCCCTCCCACTGCTTCGTAGGCATAGGCTGCAATGAGACTACGACACGTTTTCTTCTTGCATGCATCAGAGTAAGTTCGCAACTCTGTCAGTGTTTTTGATAAGATGTTTTCTGTGATGAAACTGGCGTCACTGAGAGCCAACTCTTTCTCATGATCTTTTCTAAAAATCTCTCGAGCTTTATCATAGTGACTGGATAGTCGCAATTTAGCCAGTTCTGGACACAGAGTCACTGCAGTGACCACTGATTGTGCATCTTGCGGATCAAGGGAGGGTGCAGTTTCTGGCCAAGTTTTCTCTAGCCAACACTTTGTTGGTTCCTTATATCCATCAAGTGACAGGTTGTCACCTGGTAGAAAACCATCTGGATTTGCATCACGTATTCTCAGGGAGTGGGTCCTTATCATGAAATGAGAATAGTTCAAGCCCCGTAGTGCTGAGAAGGGAAGACCCTTTATTTCATGAAGGAAAATCAGAGCAGACAGTGTACGAATTGCACAACTTCTTACAGAGAAATCCATCAACAACACTTCGAGTAGGACAAACAGTTCCTCCCTGGAAACACTTTCCATCATGTTGTGAAACAAGTTGGATGAAGTCTTCTCATTCTTTTTGTGTACTACAATAGAATATGGAATATCAATCACTGACAAGTCCTCATCAAGAAAGACTTCTTTGATATTGCCAGTTTCCAGGAAATGTTTCCCTATTCGATGAAGTTCAGCGAAGAAGCTTGGTTTTTCAAAAGGATTGAGATCATTATCCTTGTCAAAACGGTGTGCAACCCAATGCAAGCAAATGGCATGTAGTGAACTAGACTCATCCTTTTCAATTCTGTTCATCATCTGCAAAGCTTTCACTTCCTCACAGATTCGTATAGCCAGTGTCACTTCATCCTTCCCTGTGGACCATTCTATTTCCTTTAAAGAATCCGTCTTTTTAAGTGGTTCTCGGACACATTTAGATTGATAAAATGCATCTTCTAATATCTTGATCAGTGCGCAAGACAGATACACGGCATCCTGTTGATATCCTGTATCTTTTTTGACGGATAAGTCACGAATGATCTCAACATAATAATTCAGAATTCTGATATACATAGCAGAAGTTGCAACAAATGCCATGATATTTTCCAGGTGTTCTGGAACTTTAAAGTTTTGTCTGATCTTATCATGTGCTCTCATTTTCTCATAGACATTGCATGATACAATACTTTCAAAACCTGCTACCATGCAATATTTTCTAACTGTTTCATAAATGGACATGGAACAGTCGCCAAAAGAGTCAATTTGAAGTAGACTCCCCGAGAAAACTTTACTCTGGGTCCAACGCGAAACACTTTCCATGGGACAGTTTTCCTTCTGTGGTTTCTTCCATATTTCTTCCTCCTGCAGTTCACCTACAACAAAGTATTCATTTGTTTTTGTTTCCACGATCAAAGCTCTATATTTTTTCCCATCATCATACATGCCAAAATTGAAATCTTTCACATCTTCATTCAGAATCACTTCATCTTCATTTCTTCTTCCCTCTTGGATCTCTGCTTGAATATCGTGCTGTATGATGTCTGCATACGTGCGCGAGTTAAATTCGGCGTTTGAACTGTGAAGTGATATTGGCATGGGATACATGACTGTGTCAAATCAGAGTTTAGTTGGTTAATGGACATTGCATTCAAACAGAGGGACATGTGCAATAAATATTCCTGACTGGCATATGTAAATTCAATTTGATGTCTTCTAAGCATGTGAAGTCAGTGATGTTGGAGTGAGAAGTAAGCAACTGATCGTGATGCCACATACACTTGAAATAGTTAATTTGATGACTGGAGATGTTGCAGGTCTCATAGAAATACCCTTGCGAGTGGATGGAAGTCAAACTAGTGGATGGGTGATACAGCAACTGGTTGATTCTGTAGCTGGATACAATGCATGCGTTGCTCATATGCAACTGGAAGATGCACTGCAATGGTTCTGCCATACAGTGTATCAGACAAAGCATCACACAAGAGCTATGAATGTGTGGAAGGATATATACGATGAACTGCAAACATTTCTGGAGATGTTGAGAGAAAATGAAACATCTGTTGTTCTATTAAGCCAATAAACAGTTGCAAATGTGAAATATTCCATCTAGTGTCATGTCAGTTTATTCCAGACGAGATTATCTATATGGGCTAGGTTTGAAGGTCACCCTATGTGGACACAGAGAAATACACAGCAATTTACGATTTCTGCTCAGAGTGGAAAATACAGAGGGAATAGCTGATGGGAAAACCTTTTCATTTGACTTGATTCACTGTGCAGAGAGGAAGAATGAATTCTATGTCATTGCACAATTACCAGATTGCTTTGTAGATCATAATGGGTATATCTTATTCTCCATAGCTAATCACTCGAATGAGATTCTCTTCTATGGAACTGTGAAGCATAAAACAATAAAACTATGCAGACATGCTTTGGTAACTGGATCCAAACATGCGGATGTCATTCAATTGAAACCAATCTACGGAGGGCAGGCAACAATAGAAATAGACAAAATGGGATGTAGAGTTGGAACAAACGAAATCCAGACACCCATACATAGAATGAACAATAATCTCTATTTGAATTTTGGATATTGGGCAAAAATGTACTGTACTGATACATTACCATTGAACATGGGTACCCATATTCCCATGTCTCCAATTTCAGCTTTTGCCCTGACTGAAAGAATCAACAAGAAGAGCTTTGAATATCATGGATTTCTTTCTAGCACTCAATCATTCTGTACCACATGGGAAGCAGACTGGAATGTTTCTCTTAATATAGTCAACCGAATAGAACTTCCACTTTCCATGTATGCCAGATGGGATCTTCTGTTAGACCTAGTGACTGCAAATATCTCTGCTGGTGAATGTTCAGGACCCACCATTTCCCACACAATGTCTGTGCCTCGCAACAAGACTGGCTGTGCCTTAAACAAACTGGTTGCATGTCTTCTCGTATACGATGCTTTGTACACAGGCAGTAGAACTCCCTTAGATCATAAGAATTTCTTTCTTCAGTCCAGGACAAAAAGAAAATTGCTATGTTTCCTATATAGGTGCTGGCCGTGCCTAGCAGTGTCAGGAGATGGTACAATTTCCTTCGGCATGTTAAAGAGAGAGTCATTGGAATTGCTACAACTTTCCTCAGAAGTATTTGATGTGGGTTGCCTGGCTGAGTCATTTCCATCTATGTCAGATGTATGTTTTCTCATATGGCAAGATTTCAAGTCTGAGAATGTCATCTGTTGTCTGGTAGGAGAACGAAACAAGGAACATGCCCCCCCTTTCCAGTTGAGTTACACAGATTTACTCTGTTCGAGTTGGAACCATGTCTGCATGAATGAACCAGAGATTTTCCGACCATTGCTACATCATGACTCAGCAGATTCTTTGCCATGTAGACTGTCTAGGCTAGGTACTGCTTGTGAAGGGGAGACATCTAAGAGTGTAAAATGGCAAACTGGTTGGATATACTTCCCTGCATCAATTTGGGAGAAACATCATTGCATGTTACAACTGGAATGCCCCAGGTATTTGAATGCTTCATACCGTTCAGATAGTGTTTGAATAACTTTATTTAGAGCAATGTTCCCAAAGACGGAACAACCATGGAAACCATTACCCAAAGAAATCCACTGAAAGTAAAACAAAATGTCTTTGATTTTCACAGACTGTGCTGTTCTGGATCTTGGTCTACCTCAGAGTGACCTATCAGAGCACCAAGGTTTCTGTAAGGCATCTGTGTGCCTAAGTGAATGCAACGAGTATGATCTGTTGTTCAAAATGCTTGAGGATCCAGCGAAACACGTTGCACTCGCTCAGTTTCTGTACAAAATAGTGAGGCATGCCAGATGGCATGAATATTTCCATCTCTCCAAACTGCATTTCCGCTGGTGCTTTGATAGAACAACCTATGAAAGTAGCAATCCCTTCTTTGAACTATTTATGAGAGCAATACAAGCAATGTTCTCAAGTCTGAACCAACACAGGACTAAATTGAAGCAGGACGAGCTGGAGCAATTGGCATTTTCACTGAACGTGGCTTTTAGAGGTATCACAGGAAGAGATAGGGATGTCATCTCTGTTCCAGCTCTGGTATGGCCAGTGCATGTGCGTAGTCATGCTGCACACATGGAAGACTTGCTTATTTTACCTGATTTTGGTTGTGTGCTCCTACAAGCTTTTGTAACATTGCTAGTGACAGAACAGTGGATGCAGATGACAGAACATTTTATACTGGAAATGATTGACTTGGCTGTGAACAAGCAACCACTCCTTAGTCACCATGACAATGTGAAATCCCTGAAATCTGGAATTGATGATCTAGTGTCTCAATTGAAGAAGCTGACGCTACCAGGTCAAATGGAAAAGTTTATTTTCTATAGGCTATCAGATTCGAATGAGAAAAGTGATTTCAACAGACTAGTTATGTTAGTGAATATCCTGGTAGCAAATCCCAATGAGAACCAAGAGGACGTAAAAACTGGTCTCGCACAGCTGCTGCCATGTTGTACAGAAACTGTGATATATGGTCTAAGGCAGATCCTTCCGATGAAGCGAATTCTACCCTGTTCTTTCACTATGACACGCGTCCAGAAATTTAGTATGTATGAACACTCTCCTCGGCATGCTATATCTACATTCAAGAGAATACAGTCTTTGGTGGACAGGAAAGTTGAGAATGCTCCGTTGACATATGAACTACATCGACTACCAGCTATCACTTCTGAAGCAGTTGTACAAGAGAAATTGTTGATCAATTTAGCATTGGAGGAAGAAGAACAATCTGAACAAGGGAATTACCCGGATGAATCGTCTTTATTGAGAGAAAAGGACAGTACTCCTTGTTGTTTCATAACATGAAATTTTGTACGAGATACACAGTCATGCCTATCATATATGATGAAAATAAACATGTTCCCAATGCTAAGAGGACAGTAACAGGTTCCACATAGAGTGTTGATTTTTTTGCTTCCATTTTCCTCTCTTTGCTGTTGTTTATTAAATTTGAACAGTGGACTTTCGACGAATGGTTACGTAGAACTCTGTTTTCTAATGAAAACTCCAGGGATCTCAGATCCATATATTTTGTTGTCTTGACCTGTGACCCACTTTCACAGTAAGCTCTCACAGTGACTTTGATCACAGGTGTATCCTTCAATTTCTGTGCATCCACATCTAGACACCAATACCCTGTGCCTGCATCATCCAGGGTCACCTTGCAGAAAAGATCGCCATGGTACCACACATTTTCGATCAAAGCCTTTGCATATAGAACACATGAACTCATCAGGGTTGTTTTGAAGTGAATGCAAGATACTTTCGATGTTGAAAAGTCGAAGACTGATAAAGGCTCGATTATTTTTTGACCTTGATGCAGTTCCACAAGCCTGTTGTTGCAAATGGCCTCGTCTACATCATGATGCAAGCCAGTACACGACCTGGAACAAGACCCACATTTCAGAGACTGACAGGTATCAGGATAGCTTGTGTGTTGTCTTCTCTGTGTTAATTCTGTCTTCCAATCTGAAATAAGTGACACCCCATGCTTCAGCACTAAATAGTACTTATTATTCAGGTTTTTCATATTCAGTTGTCCACTTAGCCCATTGTAGGCCATGAAGGGAGTATGTAACTTTTCACACACATAGATGACATGAGCATTCACCCTTGCATTGTACCTTACCATTGCGTTGCAAGTCCCGTTAGCCGAAATCATTTCCATCGTGACTGCCTTTCTGAGATCCCTTCTGCTGTCAAAATATTTCAGATTCAACCTATAACCAGTATGGAAGAAATCCTCCTTGATTGGAATACCCCTGACAGTTAATTCCAGACACACCAGGTTTAGGTCTTCTATCACTTTAACATCTGTGACTATAGTTTGTTCTTTAGATGCACTGGCGCCCCTTAGAGGGTGCAACAATGCAATGATCAACACAACGAGCATCATGTTTGCTTCTTTGGATTTCCTATGGGTAGATTTATTGTTAGTAAATTTTTCGTTGCTGATGCTCTTTGATTCTAAGAAATAGTTTGATATTATCTGGATCATAAACTAAAGATTGTAGAATTCTTTGTGTCACTTGTCCTCTTATTTCTGTTGTGTATTAAATTTGAACAGTACACTTTCGACGAATGGTTACTTAGAACCCTGTTTTCTGTGAAGAACTCCAAGGATCTCAGATCAATATATCTTGTTGTCTTGACCTGTGACCCACTTTCACAGTCAGCACTCACAGTGACTTTGATCACAGGTGTATCCTTCAATTTCTGTGCATCCACATCTAGACACCAATATCCTGTGCCTGCATCATCTAATGTCACCATGCAGAAATCATCACCATGGTACCACACATTTTCGATCAAAGCCTTTGGGTGTAGTACACACGATCTCATCAGGTTTGTTTTGAAGTGAATGCAAGATGCTTTTGAAGTTGAAAAGTCAATGACTGATAAAGGCTCGATCATTGTTTGGTCATGATGCAATTTTACAACTCTCTCGTTGCAAATGGCCTCGTTCACATCATGGTGCAAGGCCGTACATGACCTGGAACAAGACCTACATTTCAGAGACTGACAGGTATCAGGATAGCTTGTGTGCTGTCTTCGGTGTATCATTTCAGTCTGGGAAATAAGCGAAAGCCCACGCTTCAGGAATAAATTATATCTGTTATTCCTATTTTTCATATTCAGTTGTCCACTCAGCCCATAGTAAGCAATGAAGGGACTTTGCAATCCTTCACAAACGTGAGTTATGTGAGCATCTGTGCTTGCATTGTACTTTACCATTGCATTGCAAGTCCCATTAGCTGAATTCATTTCCATCGTGACTGCCCTTCTGAGATCCCTTCTGCTGTCAAAATATTTCAGATTCAACCTAAAACTAGTACGGAAGAAATCCTCCTTGATGGGGATACCCCTGATAGTCAATTCCAGACACACCAGGTTTAGGTCTTCTATCACTTTAATTCTCGTGATGATAGTTTGTTCTTCAGATGCACTTGCACCACCGAGAAGGTACAGGAATGAAACGACTAAGACAATGAGAATCATGTTTGCTTGTGTGGATTTCCTATGACCAGATTTGTTGTTAGTACCTGTTTTGTTTTGCTCTTGTTCAGATCGCTCTTAGATTCTGCAAACAAGGAAATAGTCCGTATCCATCCTGTAGTGTAGTATGACAATTCCAAGGGAGAGATCATTGATCTGTGGATTTCATCTTCTGCCTCGTCTCTTTTTCTCTTCGTGAATGATGGAGTATAGCTCATTCTATGTGGTGAGATATCAACTTATGTTCCAAGAAAGCTTAATGCATCTCTGTAAAATGCAATCTTAATGACCAAATAAAACATCTTGAATGCCATATGAATTGTAGCATATACCAGAATCATGCAGGTGTAACAAATATGCCAACAGCATGGACAGGACACTGTCATATGTGCCATGCAATCTTAGATCACTGGATATGTTCAACCCTAATTGTTCGTTATCATACAAAGCATATATATTTGTTCCGATTAAGTCTATGGGTGAACGTTCTGCTCTTTCCCATTTGAGTTGATGTATGGACGAAACTTCTTGTACGTTGAGCCAGGTGTTAAATATGGATGTGAGTATGACACAGTAGGCAAGTCGATCTGTCGATGTGCTCCAGTCCGAATCAAACAATGATTTCACTTGCATGGCCTGTCTTGACTCAAATATAGTGTCTGGACTTACATCATGAGCTAAATGGAAATGCTTTGCTATGATGCTACATCTCAGGAATTTACTTTCTTGCCCAAAGCATGTGCATGGATCAACAATGAGATAGTCAAAGCTTTCTAGTGAAGATCTTATGTCCTGCTTCGTAGCAACCACTGAACTCAGAGCACTTTTCAACTTGCTCATGCTACTGTCATATGTCACTCTACCAGCCATGTAAGAAGATGGAGAGACTGATCCTTCTGCAGGGGAAAAGTACAACACTGTTTTCATCCTCCTTAGAAGATACAGCAGTATGATAGACGTATCAGCATAACAGCCCAATGACAAAGCGTATGGTGTATGTATTTCATTGATCTCTTGTTGAATCTCATGTTCCTTCTTTAGCAGTTGACAAAGTACATCTCTTGAGTTCTGCACTGCCACTTTTTTCTTCTCGAACCCTATAGAAATATCTATAGATGGGGTATAAATCTCTGACATACTTGGTTCTTGTACTTTCTCGTTCACCGTAGATGTCGTATCTATGAGAATAGGCATCATGTAGTGATGACATGGCTGCCTTGAATGGTTGCCTTCGTTGACGTCTCGAATGAGATCAGATGCTGCCTTGTACTTACATCGATGACAACTATTGTCATGCTTGAGGCATCCTGAGTGTAATACCTGATGTCTTCCATACTGGATCAAGAATGATATATTTTTTTTCAGTTTAAGAAGAATTTCAACAGAATTAGCTTCAGTCCATTCCCGCAATATCTCATTTTCGATGTTATTGTTCATATCATGTATGGTGTTCAATTCAGATGTACATCCCTCTCTTCTCTTCATCAGGGCCAAACAATTGCAGATGCCGCGCATCAACAGGGAGGCAGACAAGTAGTTTTCCTCTGGACTGAGCTGTAGAAGCTGCTTGTACAATTCACGTTCTATGTCTTGTAAGCTTTCTGTGGACAGGAAGACATCTTCCGAATGTGCATGGTCTATGTGATACCAGTAATTGAACAAGAATATCTGGTCCTCTAGTTTGAATAGCACATCAAATATATTTGTTTGCATATCAACTTTTCATATATTGACATGCATGTCATGTGCATCAATATGAAATGCCAAGATCATCTGTGTCACTGCTGTATTTCATCTGGTTACTTAACTTTGGAATTTTCCTGAAGCTGGTTTTTGACCAAGGTAACATGCAACATACTAATGCCGATAGTTATTATCTGTTCACAGATTCTCATACATACTTCGTACAGGAATGGCAGACAAAAAGAGTAATGAGCCCACTGAAATGTCTTCTAACTCCGACAAATGTCCGGGAATGCAATTGGAGGAGGTACCTCTCGATCCCAAGTCTGAGAAATTTTACCGAAAAAACACCATTCCTTCCTCCACAGTTCCTAGTGGAAAATCATCTACAGTTGCAGAGAATGATACCATTCAGCACACTGAGGTCTTCGTCGGAGATCACGGTGGTGGGTCCTTGATGTTCCTCATCTTTTCATCTGTGGCATTAACAGCAATAAATGTGTTCCTTCTCAGTGTGAGTGCATCTGTACCACCAAAACAGCATCTACTACCAAATGGAGACAGAATGGTCCCATGTTCGAATGATGTAAAGAATCCTATGTGCTTTGATGTGGTGGACTTCCATGGGTTACCTATATACAGAAGCGATGGGAAGAAACGGTTCCTCAATCTGAGACCTTGTTCTAAATCTGCAAGAAACACTGAAGATTTGGAATGCGCAGGAGAGTTTCTCTTTGCTCACAACTCCAGTGTCTACTGGTTCCAACGCCTATATCGAGACATACGGGACGACACATATAGTCTGGTTGGTGGTGCAACATCTGAGGTTGGAGAGATGGAAGGGTCTATGAGAGTACGCCATATGCTCACTCCACCATTCAACTGGATACTTGGTTATGAAGATGTCCCTCCGAATGAACACCCTGATGCTTCATTGTATGTCCGTGGTACAATACATACAGAGCACTGTGTCAGTGGAAATGAGAATTGAATTTACAGAAAGAAGTAGCAGTGCAGGGACCACATCATAATGTAGCACAAAGAGCGAAGAATGTTTGAAACACAATATACAATAAAAGCAAATGCTTGGATTTCCACGTTAACTCACAAACTCAGATCCAAGTCAGATGTGTTGGATGTACTATCGAGAAGACCAAATGTGTTGTCCCATACCGCATCCTCTGTACGGTTGGGATTTCTTGTTTTGAAAACTAGACACGCATTGGATGTGGAAATCACAGATTTATTTGACAAACAAGGATACAAGACTTTGTTCTACGATGAGGAAGGTACCCTGGACCTCTTCGTGAAGACAAATTATTTGAGTGTGAATGAATTATACAAAGATGTGAAAGCAGTGTATGAGTGCCAGCTTCAGATGAAATCCTTGACAGATGCAATATTGTCATTGCATCAGCATCTTCTCGATACATGTGTACTACACGAATATATACTGATGAATATCGCTATGTTACCCGTCCATCCAACTATAACTCAATGTATCTGTCAATTTGGTTCTTTTCTCTCGAGACTGAAGAAGAAAAGTCCATTGATTGATACGCTTTACAAACCTGTCGATGTCAGTAACGAAAAAGAATGGAAAGTCGTTGTACATTTTCGCTCGCTGTGTGGACTGCATTGGGTGAAGAAGCCTCCCAAGTCTGATCATGTTGAAGTTCACCATGGTACTTGCTCTTGGACTTTCACATGGCATTCTGTTGCAACAAGATATGGAAACACTTATTTCTATGAACGGTTAGATGAAAGACTACAATGGGTTGCCCTTTGGTTTGCTTATGCACGTAGATATCCCTCCATCATACGGGCCTCTCCAAAGGTTTTCCCGGTAGCGTTAGCATTACTGACAAATGAGAAACGCAAACAAGAAACATGAAGAGAAAGCGTGCACATGACGGGGACGATGACATGCATGAGACATCTAAGAGAATTAAATTGGACTCGATCTTCATCAGCACATCAGAAGTGAGCCTCGTGAACTTATATATTCTACACAAGTTCTTGGGCCCCTTTTGTTTGATGGTGGAGGAGAAGAGAGCAGTATGTGAAAGAGATTGTTCACTTTGTAACAGTAAGACTGGCATGACTTCGGAATATCCAGTCGATGTAATGCAGACAATAAAAGAGACAGGTGTGGACAGTTACATTGTTGATGCCCTTGTCCGTGATTTATACCACAGAGGTGGCATAGAGCATGTTCATACAGGAACAGGAGACAACTGTGCTACGTTTACCTTCTCAGACATCAAACATGTTCCTTGGTTTGCCTCGCATATCATGCTGTTTCGCTGTCAGAGTGTGAAAGTTGATCTCGATCTTTGTGAGTCGAGCTTGGTTCTGCAATGGAGTGATTCAAAGGGAAAGGAAGAAATTCACCAACTCAGACCATTTGTGAAAAATATAATGGATTCCATACAGAAAATCTGGTTACGAAAAAATCTTGATAAGTTTCTTTCTTGTCCATTGACGAACGAATAATGAAAATGATGACAATGTCTGAACTTCTTTGCCTCGTTTGCTCTCATGAGAATATACACCAACCCACGGCAAATTTTCTTGAGAATATCATACAAAATGATGAAGTCTATTGGATGGGCTATTTGCTTTGTGACCCAAAGTCAACCATGAACAGTGACAATCCATATGATATACATCTGAATGATGCATGTAATATCAAGTTGACTGGTGTACCAGTGAAATATAACCACAACAAGAATGCAATGTCACTTGGCAAGGTAGTAGCTGCATGGCATGATCACGACTTCAATGAAATCAATGGGCATGAATTTGCAGTTGCATTTCTTGCACACATAGACAATCAGTCCTTCTTGAAGTCGTCAGTCAACCTGATGATGCTGTCAGAAACATCTGCTAGCCTTTCAACATTAAAAAGAGATATGTCAGTGGCTGTTGAAATATCGCTCTGCTATTGTGGTGCCAGAAATGGTTGTGTCGGTATGTTCCTGAGAGGTGTGCGTGTTGCAGAAAAGGCATCAAACTTTGGGTTTCCTGAGTATAAACGTATCGAAGCAAGTTCTCTTCTATATGACCAAAGCATGGCTGAAGAAGAAACAGCAGAGAATGGATTCCAAGAATCTATGGCTGGCCTACCAGAGAAGGAGTTTCAGGCCATAAAGGAAACGTTGACTGAGACTCAGACCTCGCTCGATACTGTGTGCAAACAATATGAAGCTTCTCAGGAAGCCCTAGATCTCATGGCAAAGTGGATGACTGACATGATAAGCACCAGGTTGTCGTTAGAAAATCAGAGCGGCAGTGAAATAGCCCAGAAGAGAAGGAGTGATCTCGAGATGTTAAGGAAAAGAGGCATAATACATGGCGGAAAAACTGATGTTGAAGCACTAAGAGAACTAATGACTTTGTGCCATGAGTGCTATTCGAACGACACTGAATCAAAGAAAATGGCTGATGAAGTACTAAGAAGGTTTGATGCACAGTTCCCAGAACTGGAGGGTAAGGTGAAGAGATCAGAACTGATGGAAACTGTAGATGCAGCATTTGATATATTGCGCCATGAAATGCAGAGAAAGGAAGCCTCAGCGTTAGACAACAGGAATCAGAAGCTCAACAAAAGAGCAATGGAACTCGCAAAGTCTCAATATGATAATATCAAAAGGCAAAGTGTGACTATTAACAATGGATCTACTCAGTGTGTAGACGACATGAGTTTTGCAGCATACATGAATGAAAGAGGTCTCGACACAAGCACGCTCAGTGCCCAACAAACTGTTGATGGCAGTAATCAGTCTACGGGTGAGCCAACAAGCAAGAAAAGGAAGTTGGATGAATCATCTCTTGAATCTAAGATTCCTATGAAATGGCAAGATGACTTCTTGAAGTTCGCCTCGGAGCGTACAAAAAAGCAGGAGGATGAAAGGAGGAAGTACAACCAGCTACAGGAGGAGTATTTATTGCAGAGGGAAAAAAAGAAAGAAGAGAAGGAGAAAAACTTTGTCGAACTAAACCAGAACATAAGAGACTTGCTCCACTACATGAAAAACCAAGGCAGTGAAGTGAAAACAGAAAAGAGCACAGCACCTAAGGAAGAAACATCACAAACAGTAGATGCATCATTGAATGGTATTGTCAGGAAACCTCCCTTGTTCGATCTATAATACTAGCGTGTGTTCATCCAATAAAGTACAAAATTGAAAAGAAATGTCTGTTCCTTTTTATGGTCCATCTCAGAGAGTTGAAATATCTAGTACTTATCTTCACAACAACAATGCTGGTGAATCCTCATCTCTCATTTCATTATATCCATGTATAGATCCTAAAGATAATGTTGCTGAAGCTGGGCAGGTAGTCCTGCTTCAAAGCACTGTAAAGGAGGAGGAATCTTGTCACTATGAAAAGCTGGAAGTGATGCCAGATGCCTCTGGATATAGGGTCAACTTCAATCCCAAGTCATTGGGTGACAAACTGGATACCTTCCTGTTGAGTGAAATCAAGAGATACAATGTTGGGGTGAATCAGGTGGAAAAGGGGGTTGGTGTGGCACACACTGCATCTGGCTATGGCTGGGATATCAGTTTCACTCCAGGTCAACCAGCCAACATATTACATACGGGAAGTGAGCCAATAAATCGTTTTGACTATGTTGCAGTCAGATTTCCAACAGAAAAAGATGTAAGACATCAGGCTGAGGTATGGCAACAAGTTCGAAATGCTCGACCTTCCCTTTCTAAGTTTGCAACATACCCTGTTCGTGAAAACTGGGAGCTCATGCGATATTCCAGGTTTCATCATGATGTGGATGCCTACAGATGCCACCTGGAAATAGCAAACATGAGCAGTGGAGGATGGAACTCCTCTGTGAAATATGAACAGTTGCCTGCATTGTTCAATCTCATGGGTAAAGTGCTCAATGCATGTGAAAAGGACGATGCAATATTGAAGTCCGAATTCATGAGGTGTTGCAATGAGACAATTACAGACTTTGATGACAGTCCCTTGATCACAACAGAAAAAGGCTTCCTGGCTACTCTTCAAATTGCAAAGGCGGCTATTGATTTTGCTACTTCCCTGAGGCCGCCGATCATTCTTGCCCAATGCCTCGACTTCGAATGTGCACAACCACATTTGAAAGGACATGCACAATGTGGGGATATGATGAGATGTATATTGACATGAAAATAAAACAGAGAAAAAAACATATTATTACCCATGCTGAGATATACTCATATGTAAAACCATGAACTCAAACAGATTCAGAGATCCATTGAACCTTTCCCATGACCATGTACGTAATGGAATTTCTTCATTTAGTTCTGACAGACCCCTACATCCAATACTTCAAAGCTACCTGTATGGGCAGGAGAGTAAAGATGAAATATTTCACAGCTTAGGCAACAGCATAAGAGGACAGGACGTGGGACCAATATGTGATGCTTACCTAGGGCTCCATTTATTCATGGGAGGAATAAATTCAAGGACTGGTTTCACAAGCACAGAGAATAACTTCTGTGTTGTTGCCCCTATAGTTCTTTTCGAGGGGAAACAGAAATTTACCTGCAAGTTTATAAACTATCCTACTTTCACTGCAGGGCCAATCACTGCCCGGTCTACTGCTTCCTGTCTTCCAGCAGACAGTTGGGATGTTTCATTCAGTGTTGATATGTTTGGAATGAAAATAGCTATTGAACCTGAGGCAAACTTGCTCTGCACACCAGAAGCTAGATTGGCAGAATATATGTATAGAAAGGAACAGGTTGAGAAGAGCATAAACCAAACAATGCAGGATCAGATAACACACGCTCTATCTAACTGTCCTACACTGACAATGGCAAGACTGAGGAATGATTATCCTAACATCTCGAGGCTCTGTGACATGACAGAGACGATCAAGGACTTTGTTTATTCTGAAATACAGCGAGAATCAAGGGAGTTTTGTAGTTGGACACTGAATGCTATCAGTCCACAGGGTGCACTACAAGACGCATATACATCCTTGATGTTGGAAAGCAAATCAGGTCAAAGACCTAACTGTGTTGTCACTACCCCTGAAATAGCCGATTTCATAGCAGATTTTCATGGATATAAGACACCCCATTCTGATGTCCTGTATACGATATCCTTCTCAGATGATAAAGGCACATTTGTCCCTGGAAACATAGTGCCTTACCATGGAGTGAGCAAGCAGCTGTCTCTGACCACTTCAGCCGTGAATGTGAATGGAGTGACTTTGCCAATACTGCAAGTTCCACATCTGAACAGAGAATCGAATAGCACATACAACATGTTCGAGCATGGGGAAAGTTTTTGGACGTTCAACGAACTGGGCTATCTCTCTGGTCTGAACAATGTCAAAGTGTCTGATTTCAAGCCTGTAGTGAGATCGTCCATTCGAGTGACTGACCTTCAGAAGGGAAGAGATGGCACATTTACAATGGATGAATGCCTCCGATCCGGTGGTGGTCTGCTCCCTGAAACGTACGACCGATACAAATACGATGAGATGTTGAGGGGTGTGCCTGGACTTTTAGAATTCCTCGAGAGGAAAACAAACTCTGTTGGCCTCCTGAACCTGATAGGGAAGAAGCTACCTCTGAACAGCCCCTACACATACTATTTTCCAAGTCCCAAAGTCAGATATTGCCCAATGCAGAACCAACGGAGTAATTTCCGTAGTGCAGGAATTTTTGGAAACAGACCTTCTTTTGATAACTGGCACCCCCCTATGGGTGATGTGGAAGCAGCCAAAGACTGGTTGGCAAATAAGGTGAACTTGCATGAAGATGACCTAAATGAACTAGAAGTGTACCTCATAAAGAGTGGAGAACAAAGCTGGAAAGGCACGGACTTCATAATGATGGAAAGGATAGAGGCACAGTTTGAGAATACAATACGCCTTGCAAGTACTTCACTCGAAGATGACTTAGTGGACTTTTTATTGAGAGACCTCATTGAATGTCAGGGGTATAGTAAGTTTGCTGGTATCCCAAGGTATTTTGATGCACTTGCCACTATAGCATCACGTGCAATGCATCAAGCCAAAGAAAAGAGTAGCTCTCATGATTGTCTATCAAAGATTGTCACAGCCAGGTCAGCCATGTTCCGTGTAGCCAGTAGATTGACTGGACTTTTCCCTCGAGTGGACACACCAGATGGTATTCTGACAGACTGTCCATCTAGTATTCCGGTGTATGATGTCATTAAAGACCTGGATGATGCTGTCAATCATGGGGAAAGCTGCAGTAGGGAGACAAAAGCAGCATACAGATTCTACTCTCTGTGCATAGTGCCATTGGTGTTCAGGCACATATACACGGTACAACACAAGGACAGTAACCCTGCAGAATTTCTCAACTTCAGGTTGGCCAACCAGTGTCGTAAAAATCTCTACACCCAAAGTGAGGAGACATTTCGACAGCCTTACTTCAGACAGGGATTTCCAAGTAATTTGCAGTTATCCGAAGCTCTGCACTGTTATGATAATGAGAATGCAAAGAAGGATCACAAACTATTTGAAGTGACTGCATACGATCCACTGTTCAAATTCGATGTCGACGTCATCCGTGATGAGACCTATTCGAGACATAAGAACTTTTTCGATCACTTTGTGAGTCATAGATTCGAGCATCTCAGAAAAACTTCAGATGAACCTTTTCTCATCCGAGTCATTGCTGCTTACCTGAACATGATACGATACACACCTTCCATAGAAGAGGAAATAGGACACAAGTGTCTATTGAACAGAAAATACCGTGTCATACGACAATGCAACATGACAGTTGGAATGGTAGGTCTTTATGCAGGTGGGAAAGACAACATGATGTATGCTGTTGGCAACATGAGCACTGTGACAAATGCCACAGCAAACAATGGAATCGACATAACTACAAGGGTGAATGGCAATTGCTTCATTGTTGATCCACTCAGTTCAGGACGTGTCATACACAATGCTGTGTCCAAGAATCTGAACTCTGGTATGACTTCTACTCTGTTAGATGTCACTCAACACATTGCAAGGGATGGCAAGTTCACACTGCCATCCCACTGGTGGAAGAACACAGCTTTTGTGGTGGAAGCATTGCCTGGATGCCATCCACTGCTAGATCAACATCATATCATTCCGTTGAATGGTCGCCACCTGCGGGAGAACTACAATTCAGCTGGTTTTGATCTGACTGAAATCGACATCGTAGGCAAGCTACCCGGAGGATGGTATACTGAAAACCCTTATGCCACAAGAAACTACAGTGAGGCACACCTCATATATGGGGAAATGTTCCCACGACACAAAGTTCCTCTGTACGACACAGAAACTGTTTCCCATGGAATTGACAACATCCACAAACGAGCAACAGTAGAACGAAAGGAGATGGCAGGGAAAGTGGTGGATAGGATAAATGCTACACCGATCTATTCGTCTTTCAGCGGAAGATCAAATATCGGGTTCCTTGAGAGGCAATATATAGATGCGAGAGCATCTCATGGTAGATCATCTGATAGGTCAGAAGCTATATCAGATGTAAATGACAGTTGGCAAAGCAAATCACCATTGAAAGAGAATAGCAATAGTGAAACACGATTCTCCGAAGCTTTACGGCTGAATTCCAGGAGAACGGACGCAGGCATATCGGTGATGGCAGATGCATATGGAATCAACAACACTGAGAGCCGTCCTCTGCTAACCGGAGTTAAGGGAAGGTTTACAACAGAAAAACACAAGTGAATTCATTTCATGTTTATTTCAAAATCCAGGCATCCAACCACAGAATATATCATCATCATAGTCCTCGCTCCTCAATTCCAGGGAATAGGGTGTATTGTTTCGATGTTCACATATGACCAAGAGTCCATGACTTCCTCTCGAACCATAAGTTTTCTCATACATCTTCATTGTACAAACAACTTGAGCAATGTATCTGCCTAATAAACATTTCATGAAACCAGTGATCTTGTCTTTCTTGCACCTCTTGTATTGTGTGTAGAGATCTTGAAAACTTGAAGACGTGATCTTTATTTCTATCAAAACCAATCTTCTGTTTTCATGATCAAACCCGACCAGATCAATCTCTGTTCCTGACACTGACTCCTGACCAGTCGTCTGGTTCCAATTACTAACTAATACAGCAGATGACACGAGTGTGATGTCCATCTCATGTAAATGATGTATGATATTCTTTGAATCTTCCTGAGCAAGATCATCAAATGAAGTTGCACCCAAAGCAAAATCCTTCAGTTCTTTGTCGACAGCAATGCCCACTCTCAGACAGTTGTGACAGTATCGTTTGTGCCTAGTTCTAAATCTTCTTGAGCGATACCGTTGCTCAGAAAGGTGTTTAGCTAGCATGCGTGTAATTCCTGCTATTCTATTCCCTTGTACAAACCATTTCTTGCCTCTCGATTCTATTTCATATAATGGCCTGGGTAATCCTTTGTCTATTGTGGTAGCTCCGACGACCATGTCATGAATAGGCTTCACAGGGGAGGTTTCAATCCCACTGAGGATGTCCTTCCATTTTTGAAAACTCTCTGGGGTAACTGACAAAACAGATACTCTATCTCCTTTGGACAGATAGGGACTTGTAAACTCAATGGTGTCATCCCCTATTTCATAAGACTTCCAGATATTCATGACGTCATCTTTCATTTCGTTCTATATTCATTAATGAAAGCCACAGCATAAACAATAAGAGTGATGAAGGCGTACATACCTAAGTCTTACAGGGGCTATTCCAGCATCCAAGAATCAGAAGGACTGAACAAATTTCGAGGAGCAAAAAAGTTTATTGGAAGTGTAGGAAATGCCATTGAACATACAGGTGATGTAGTCATCAAGCAGTGTGATGCCATAGACCGTGATCTAACTTCCACTTGGAAGTATTGGCAGTTCAGGATGGGAAGAATCTTCCCTCCGAACTTTGTTCTCCATGTGAACAGCATCATTTCACTTGTGCTTAATGTGATGCAAGTCCTTCTGATAATTGAATTCATCCGAAAAACTAATGGCAATTTCGATGATGTGAACACCTTCGTCATCATGCTCCCTACATACATCCAACTCTCTGTCAAGTTGCTGGTTCAACTGGCTGCCCTTGTGATGGTAATGGAAAATGTTCTGCAGAAGGAAAGGAAACACACCATATTCGTTATATATGAAGAACTCCACAGTTGCCTTCCAGTTTTCGAGCATGTAGTTCCTGTGATTACGTATATCATGTTTCTCTTGTGTGCCATATCCATTGGAGGTTGCCATTTAAACTGGGGGGAAAGGGCAGAAAACACTACATTTTGCAAGAACATGAATCTATCTGCAGTAGAGGGAATAATTTGCACGGCCATGGCAGGTCACATGATCCATCACATCCTGGCCATATATAACCACTACAGACACACGGCCCCCCTGCAAAAGAAATGGTGCTTAGATGAAGACAATTCAATAGAAATGAACCATCTGAAGCCTAGAAATATGATGACCGAATTAGAATCCATTTCCACGGAATTGAGCCAGTCCATGGACTGGTGGAAGTTCAGAATGAGCAGAATATTTTCAGCCAACTTAACAAATAATATTTTCAAGGCTGTGGACAATTTACTAGAGGGAACACAGATCATCCTGCTTGTGAGAGCTTTCCATGATGCAAAGGGAAATCTTAACAGTGTCCCCAACTGGTCTGAAGTGCTACTGCCTCTTCAAATTTGCTTCTTCTTGAAAATGTCAGTCGTTCTGGTCATGCTCATATGGGTATCTTACAGAACATGCCAGCGAGAGTCGAAAATGAAAATCCTTCGATTGCTATCCGAACCAAAAGGATGGATCCAAATAGCTGAACACATCCTACCCTTTGTAGTCTTCTTGATGTTTGGGCTGACTTCCTCACTTGCTGGACGTTGCATGGTGAATGCAGATCAACATGCGATATGTAAATTATTTTCCTGGTCCGCCGTCGAGTCTGTTATCATGCTTGCTGCTATAGTGATGTTCCTGTATCACATCAAAGCCATACACAATGTGCATATGCATGGTTCAAAATGGGAAACCAAAAAGGAAAAGTATAAGATTGACTTAAATGATACTGCATCCAGTGTCAACTGAAATGTATTGATGATAAAATAAAATGTATCAGAAAAATTAATTGTCACCATGAGTCTTAGTGAGACTAGAGCTAAGAGAGAAAAGTTCTATAGGAATGACAGCAGAGTCAAGAGCACTTTCTCTGAAATATATATCTCCATACCAAATGGACCGATAGGAATAAAAAAAGATGGATGTGGTGGTTCATTTTGTGTTGCGAAGAACATGAGAGAGCTTTCTGAACTTTGTGTTCAAGCAGTACAAGCTGCGCGTAAGATGGAAAGAGATGGACTCGTTGTACATGAAGATGAGGTGACACAGTCACTCATGGTAGACATAAAAACCAAAGGTCTTGCCCTCCACCTGCTGCCATACTTGACGTTCTCGGTGATATCACACATAGAGCCGGACAGTAAAACTTGGAATGCCAAGAAGAGTTTGTTGCAAATGATAACAGGTGTCTTACGCCAGTGTACCAAAGACATGCTCATGTTCAATATATTTACAGAAAAAGACATGCCCTCCCCTCTGAAAAATGAGCACCTACCAGATCCTCTGTTTCAGACAAAGGACCCTTTGAATTGGAATAGATACTTACAGATCGCTGAAGATGAAAAAGCAAATGACTTGAGAGCAGGACTGTATGTTATATCACCAGCTTCCTGCGAGAGGAAGATTCATCTGCTTCTCGCTGAACTTAGACAGTATGGGCAGGTGTGTCTGAATGGATATGATAACTGGCTCGAGGCCAACGCATTGGTAAGGCTCAGAACGGCAGCCAAACTATTTGACTATCCCTACACTATAGAAAAGGGCAGTGTTCCAAACTCATTCTTTTCTCTACCGAAAGACTTCTGCCATACTATAAACAAGCACATAGAAGCTGGCAGAGGGAGGCGGTCTTTGAGTGGTGTCATGATGTTTCTGAAAGAAAAGTACCTGCCAGGTGAAAGTTCCAACACTTCCATAGAAAAATTGAGCAGGATGTTGCTTTGTGTATCACGGAAGAATGATGAAAACACATGCATCAAAGGTGACGTACCGTGGATTTTTGCATATAACAGTGATCCAAAAGATTGTTCACATGCACTTCCTGCGGTTGCTCTCGATTTCAAGGAATGCAACATTGCCAAGTATTTCTGGAGAAATTTAGATGATTTTTTCAGGCATTTCGGATCTGATCTCAGAGACTGTCACTTTGCAAAGCGCTCCATCATTGGGTTTCCTTATCAATGTGGCTTCAGGAATCCCGAGAAAGCAAATGAAATGTGTCCATGGCGCTTTCGTTCTATGTGGGAGCAGACCAACCATGCACATGAATTTCACAGTCTGAGCTCAAACGAAATGAACATAGTGCGAGAATTCACCAACAAAAGGGGAGAAGAAACACAGGTGCAAAATGAGTATGTATGGTTAGAAAAACATGAGGCATTAAACGTATTCGACAGAGACCGACTTAGACAACGCCACGATCTGGGCAAGATGTTGGCTGACTTTATGCCGATCCATTTCAAGAACTGGCAAATCATCACTGAGCTCCAGAGGTTGACAACTAACTTTGAGAAGTGCATGGAAGCCTATGACGGTAGTGAGGAGGAACAGAGTAAAAACTGTCACATGGTTGTCCTGTGTAAGGAACATCTGACCTTCCTGAAGAAGGGCATGCTTCAAGCTGAGGACATGGTAAACTATGTACATGGATGGCTTTCTGCTTTGAAGTTGCAAGCATCTGTTCTGACAGAAATGAATGACATGAACGAGCGAATACAAAATTCCCAGGCCACTGCAAGGAGAGTAGCTAATGTGTTCACAGACGATCTGAACAGAGAATTACAGAGAGTTGGTAATCTTAACTTTGGTGCAGTCAGACCCGGATCTCTTGTGCAAAGTATCCCAGCAGATAGCTCTGCAGAGGGCTGCAGTTCGACCATTGCACTTGCAGTGATCTCCTCGTTGACGTCACACGATGAAACGGCTGCTGAGCACAATGTCAACATATACAGGAAAGCCATGGAAGACAATGGGTTTGATACACCATCATTGAGGAAACGCAAGGCACCTGACGACATGTCACAACACACTGACATGGAAATTTACAAAAAGATCAAGAGCTGTGATGGGAAAAAACCACAGTGCTCTCTGATGGACTTGATGCAAACTAAGCCAACTTTGCCTGTCACATCAAAGTCAAAAAATGGATGTCAGCTGCAGCTGGTTCAGCCTATCAGTATGCAAGTAAGCTTGGCTGACTATCGAGAGCTCAGCATATATCTGTTAGGAGTCCTTGATAGGATGGATTTCAGGAGACAGACATTCATTCTTGCTGCAGCACAACTATTCGCCAACACAGCCAATGCCATGTATTTTTTCACAGACAGTGGTTACGAACTTGTCAAAAATGTTTTCCACCTGCTTCTGAACGATGTGTATGATGTATACCACAGAGATCCACCTCTCCTGAAAAGGAAATGTTGGGTGTTGTTCTGTAAACTGATTCATTACATCAACAAAAATGCCAGCGGAAGGTTAAAGTTTTTGTTCAAAGTGAGATTGGCAAGGCATGGTGACAGGTCTATGTCTCCGGTGAAATTCATCGAACCTACTGCAGTGATGGTCTATGGAGAGAAATCTACTGATGCTCATGTCATGGTTCGTGCTATTCGGGATGTGCCAGAAACAGAGCTCAAACTGACTGTATTAGATTCCAACTGCATCGACACTGCTGATTTCGAGTGTAAAAATATAAGACTGATACAAGAAGTGAACAAGTATTACAACATCATGGCATGCAAATGGAAGGGTGAGGAGAACATCAATGACTCCCAAGTGAATAACTTCAGGAAGATCCATTGTCCCATATGTCAGGAACAGTTTTCCAACAGGCCTATCGAAGGATTCAATTGTCCATATAGAGATGCAGAAAGACAGTTCCTAGAAGAGCAAGGGTTGCCTCCCGAAGACATAAAGAAATGCGATCTATATACCGACTTTGTATCAAAGAGAATTCAACAGGCAAGCTCAAATTTTAGTACAGAACATAGTAGTGGCATGCACCTATTCCACAAGGACTGCATTAGGCGCTGGATTCAATTGAGGGCAATAGATGTCAATGCAGAAGACATTAAATGTCCTTCCTGTAACACAATCATATACAATAGAACAGAAAAGGATGTCATCCTTTGTAACATACATGATGTTGCTTGCAGGTTGTTGATTGGACTGAGTGACAACAGTTCCTGCTTACAGACAGATGAGATAATCAATGTAAAAGAGCAGAAAGCTCTGTGGAGTGCAGATCGTATATTGCGAGATTTCGGTCCATTGAATGAAACATCGTGTCTTTCTAAATGTAACTCGGATGTGAACATGGAGCAACTGGCAAATGAGAAGTACCCAACTGAATATATGGATTTCCTTCAGAGGTACATGGATGCTACTACCCCAAACTGCAACGATGATATTGCCAACAAAGATGACAGCCCCTTGTCCATATTTGATAAGTTCATGACACAGCCCCAATCATTGTGTAAGGCAGAACTTGTATCAAATACCACTCACAGACTAAATTATGGTTGTATTGCTGAAGAGTTTTAGTGAAATAAATAAATAAGAAATGAACCCATTTGTATATGTTGTTCGACCACTGTTCACATTGATGAATCCAGCATTCTGGTACACTTTTATTGGCCTGTATGTGATGTCAGTCCTGACTTTTGGTATATGTTTTGCCATTCAAAATGTGGCTGGGCAAGTTGCTAGCCTTCTTGACAAAGTGATTCATTTTTTTTCCCACACAGAATATGCTAAGCTCAAAGCAGTTGCTAGCCTGACTAATGGAACATGTGATGAATTCAAACACCTGGGTGTACTTATAAGGTACTTTATTGCAAAGATGTTTGGGAATCCGTTATGCAACGAGGTGGTATGGTATGAATCAATTACTCTCACCAGGATTTTCATATCCTATCCCTTTAGACTTGTTTATCCCTCCTTTGGTACCCAGGCAGCAGGATCTGATTGGCTTCATCAGAAATGCTCTCTCAATTTTCAGACGGACTTGTGTGCTGGAGTAGTGGGAGGGCAAACGTTCTCAAGATTCATCTATACTGAGGGTGTCTGGATGTACGTGATCATCAGTTTGCTCAAACCTGTGATAAGTGATATCTTGAAAGCTTTAGTCCATGCAATCAGGAAATCAGTACGTGTAATTCATGCTTTCATTCACAACCACTTCATGCTGAAGGCATCACACTGATGATCCTGGAGTATCTGACACATGGATGAGACTTGTGACTATGTATACCAAGAGGGCAGCCACGATGACAGAGGAAACAATAAACAACATCTTATATGCTATATATCGTGTTTCATCAGGGTTTGCTTTCGATAGAAGTTTTACAGAAGCCATGGGTCCCATGAATCTGTCAGTGTGCAAAGTCAGAGGAATTCGGCTGCCATCCGGTAGGAAGGACCTGACGTTCACACTGTTGTCTAACACTACATCTCCAGACAGCATGTCAAGGAATATACTGTTGTTGTGAAGCATGGTCAATGAAACATTTGTGAGTGTCCCTTCTGCTTCAGAATTCATTCCTATGTAGATAAGCATGGAATCGGCTGCTTTCACTGATTGCACATCATGGACCCTGATGTTCTTTATCACAGAGGAGCTGGAGAGGAGGACTATAGCTGCAGAGAGATATGATGGGAGGGTAGAAAACCGTTCACTTGCTTGCAGTATACAACCGCTGTTATCAATGTCAATATTATGAATGGACACATCATTTGGGTCTAGAACAATGAGTGTGCAAGGCATGTACCCTGCATCTAAAGCTGCCAGACCACTGGATAATACATCTGCTAGTACCATATCCTCAGTCGGACCAGAAATTCTGGAGATGGTCTGTCGCTCAACACAGCTAGGTAGGAGCTTCATCCCGGGATGAAGTTGAACATGCTCATGTACAAACGAGACAACGTTTGATCCACATAGGAAGCCAGAGGTGTGCATCAGGGTTTCAATGCAAGCATAGTCTGTACAATTAGGTTCATAGCCGTCTGGTCTCAAAAAATATGGCTTTGCTCTATCACTTGCGGCTATGATGGCCAATTCCTCTGCTGTACCGTAATTTGCAAAACTTGTTTGTATAGCTGCATGAGAAACTCCGAAATTGATAAAAAGCAGCAAGAGCCACAATAGAATCATTGCCGCGTTTGAATGCTTCTGTTGCACAGTGATGATGCTAATATTGATGTTCATACTGTTGCTCACAATGTGTGGTGCAGCTCAAGCACTGGACACAGAATTAGTACCTGTGAACGCCAGTGTATTTCCCTCACATGGAAGGCTCTGTTTGTCTATGGATTTCCATCTCAGATCACACATGCATGGGCCGACTTTTTCAGAGCCTTATAGACATCACCGTCCAGAGATACCAGTGTCCTTCGGTGGTCAGATAGAAAGGGTGATAGGACAGATCAGTTGTTCTTCCAAACATTTACAGTGGAACGAAATGGGATATTCAATATTGCAGTGTTATCAGGCAAATGGAACCCTTGTCTCTGACAGTAGCTCTCATCTCCTTTTCCAGAATTCAAAAGGTCTAGGCATCAGATTGCCTCATGGGCATGGGATACAGCATTACGAAGAAACTTTTTTCCTGCAACAGAAACGACTCCAAATTCAAGTCCATGCCGAAGATACTGAATCTTTTGACTACCACTCCGACAACCTTTTCCCTCCACAACATGATGCATGTGTGGGAGAGTGTGGCTTGCCATCCTTTGAAACATGCCCTCGTTCATCAGAAGTTATGAGCGACGGCAAAGTGATATCATACAGGGTAGGGTCTGGACATTTTCATATTGGGAGTTACACAAATCATCTGACTGAAAGTTTGCATCTCAGTTGTACTGTTCCACCAATATTTTTCTCTTGTGCTGAGATATCACCAAATGGGGTGTGCTATAGACGGCCTTGCAGATTGATAAAGGAGCATGGAGGTCTGGCCGTGAATGTTTTGAAAGACCTCTCTCTAGAAATGCTAGCTCCTGATCCGATTCAACCATTGAGTGATCCATTCTTATATTGCCTTGTTCATGTAAAGCCCAGTGCTGTGAAATTATGCACTGCCGCACTCCTGCATGTTCAAACAGCTTTCAATGGCAGCTCCTACTGGGAAGAAATGAGATGGCATGACATCAGGAAATATACCGAAGTGAAGGCAGTCCAACTTGGATCTTTTTTCAGGCAGAAGACTGCTCTATCATTTTATGCTCTAGTTGAAGCAAATGTAGTTGGTGTGGCACTTATAACAATGTTCTTATTTATGGACACAAGGAAATGGACTATTGTGACATGGACGTTATAATACGAGATATATGCCAGAGATTCGGGAAGAAAGTGGTTTCCACAAACCAGCTGCAAAACGGGGACCTAGTGGTAGTATGTTTTGCATCTGACAAGGAAGTCACACACAGCAGTTTGAGCATGTTAAATTTACTGAAGTTCAACCAGTTCATTGAAACAGTGGGAGATCAAATCATAGTGTGGTGGGGAATGACAAGAATGAGTCAGTGCTGTGAGGACATTGTAGTTGTCCTGTTTGGCACATTGAAATTAGAGACGGATGAGATATACCAAGTGATGTCTCTCTCTCATGAAACAAGTGGTGTGACTACAACTGCAGCAACAAACCGAATAGAAAAGATTGTCCTGGACTCATTGAGCAAGTATGCTGTAGACATGAACATCAAGACAGACAAGTATATAGTGTGTGACAGTGTTGACAACTATATCTCGATAACAATGAGATTGATCTTCAGTGGGAGCAGAAACAGCATATGCATACCCGGAAAGGTATTTGTCAAAGACATAGTGGAAACAGCAGCGAAATACATGAAATTGACCATAACAGAACTGACACTTCTCTCGGAACCAAGGGCTGATTGGCGGGAGACAACATTGCTGCTAACTGGGAAAAAGGATTTGAATTTTACGGACGAACATTTGGGAATTTCATGTGCAGCTGCAAATGTGAAAACTGATTCCTCGTGGCCATATGGAGTGCTCTTGGGACTGTTGTGTATTACCTTCGTTCGATACTTTTTCTTTTGAAGCCATCATACGCAAGCATGTGATTTTAAGTGTACTCCACGTCATCAATCCATTGCTCGTGCCTTTGGATGAGGAAAATGACTGCACTTCTAGATTCACTAAATGGCTCAAAGATTTCCTAGGGAATAAAAGGAATCTGAAAGAATCCATGGACGTCCATATCAGCTTCAAGGAAGCCTATGGAAAGCTCATTCAACCTTACATGAAAAGAAAGAATGGAAACAAGAACCTTGCAACGCTACACATGGTATACGATACATTATGCATGCCTGGCAATGAATTTCTCGTCCAGATGCTGGAGGATCTTGAGTCTCCCATGCAAACAATAAATGAACTGCATTCTAGAGTAGGAAACATGAAAGTGGCACACCTTCTTCCCATACCGACCATCATGCCCATTGATCTTCAGAACATGGTGATTTTGGGGTGTCTGCAAAGTGTGGATATCGATCCAACATCCCATGAAGAATACGAAGACATGAACAGACTACATTTAATTCTGTCTCGTAAAGTGTCACACACATTCCCTTTGCTGGCTTTACATTATGTGACAGGGGACCAATCAGACAGTGTTCTTCAGGGTCTTATACAATGTAATCAACCGAAGGCCTTGAGATCTTTTGTACAACGCTTGGATCTCCAGATGAAGAAGTACATCAAGTTTGTTGTTCTCATGTATATGAGAATGTGTGCACTCCATGTGCGATATCAGATGTTTCCCATTGAATCTGTGAAGTGTGTCTATCAAGCTATGAAAATGGGACAGTTCATGAAGAAATGCAGCATGGTGGTGTGTGCACACTGCATGGAACTCCTGACCCATTGGGGATTAACCAAGAGACCCTCCTCTTTTGGATATTTCTTGGATTCGGAACGATTAGAGCACAGGTGCTACAGGGACGACTCAACTATGTGCGTCATGTTATCCATTTTCAATCCGAGAAACCATACCATATTAAGCATAGGTCATTCGGATCGTTTGCACACAACACTATGTCAAGGAAGGAGGTCATGTTTTGAAATGGCAGACAGCAAAACATTGGTGTGCTCTAAGTGTTCTTCACTGGGACCAAACATGCCAGTGAAAGACAGGCACTCAGACACTTGTCTGGTTTCTTCTGAGAGAAAATTATGTCCGACCTGTAGTACACTGTCTGAATTTGATCCATCCCTCACAGCACAACTACAACTACCAGACGAATCTGTAGATGGGAATGTTGATTTGAGTGAAATGAGAGAAAGAAAAGAGGAGCGACGACGATCATTTTTCATGAAGTCTCTTCACGTGGAAGAAGAGAAGATGACATACAAAAGACTCATTCGGTGAAAAGTCTTCATATGATGTATACAGGATATCAATAAAAACTAATTTAATGAAGATTGCTTTGTGTGTTTCAATACAACAAGGGTCTCGAGTTTGTGTGGGAATGGTTTATTTCAAAGTAAGTTGGAACAAAAACAACCTATACACCTTCTTCTGCTCTGTTATCAACCTCATCAGTTCCTTCCTCATGGTCATTTGATTCAGTGCAGTCACATTCAGTGCTACCACCTCTGCTGAAATCATGAGCTACTTCATACGTGTGCTTGTAAGACTGTAGCGCTCTGCTTCTCTGGTCTGCCAAATGTTCCATGTGTGAACAGTGGAAATCCTTCAGCTGTTCTCTTAATAGAAAGTTTTCCTCTTGGAGATCAACAATGATTTTCTTATGAGCTCTGTTATCTTTCTGCAGAGAATCATTCATTGTTGTCAGGCGATGAGAAACCAACAACATTTGCCTCTGCAACTCGGTCATCTGCTCCTGGTCAGTCATGTTTGTGATGCCTCCTATCTGCCCTTGTGGTTCTGTCATCTGCTCGTGATCTTTCTTCATGACCTCCTTCAGGCCTCTATGGTAATAACCATCCTCAATGAAAATTCGATTCTGATGTGATGATGTATTAATGCCCAATTGTATCTGATCATCATAGAACGAGATGGCTTCTATCAAGAATGATTTACAAGTAACTGATGACCTTCAGGACATCATAGAATATCTAGCTGCATCAGAATCTGAGATAAGTGATAAGTACAAATCAGAAATGGCTACTGTTGAAAAGAATGTACATGTGGCCCCTTCCGAAGATGACGAAGTTTTGTCTTTTCAAGGCATATTAGATTATCTTGGTGAAGTAGAATGCGGGCCAATAGCAAAAGAACTAGACAGGCAAAGTGAATCAGTACCTGAACACACTCATTGTGGCAAAGAGATACTATATGACTGTGGGATATGTCCAACCAAGCAAGTATCAGGCAAATACATGTTTTGTTGTGTCAACTGTCAGAAGAACACTTGCCGCAACTGTGCTTTCACATGTATCGATGGAGATGTGTTCTGTTCTCAGATGTGTGTGTGTGATTGGGAAGATTTCCTCAACTACCATAGCACACACGAGAAACCCATCTAGTGCCATGTACTATTTACAGATAAATAACAAGAGTGAACAAACATGTATGTTTTCTTTTCATCTTTATTGCCTATATGTGTCCTGAAACAGTTCAATCATAATCAATGCTATCAACTGGCGTACGACATAATGCGCAGTAGTCATGTCTGGTGAGCCACATCTCATTGCAATCATTGTGAAAGGTGTGCCCACATGGAACCATTGTCGCGGTGGCCTGATGATAAAGCTCCAAGTAACAGATTTCACATCTTGGCAATACATCCTCTTCATCATCAGATATGATTATAGCATCTGCATGTGAAAGTACAAATGGGGGAGGAGGATCTGCATGTGAGAGACCAGATGGGAGAGAAGGAAGATCATCATCGTCATCTGTGTCACACACCTCCTCATCAATGATTGGGTCTGGACTTGCCGGAGAATGCACCCTGTCATTTTCTATGTGCTGCAACAATTGATTTGTATGTGCTTCCACCATACGCATGAAGTCAACTCCTATAGACTGTGTAGTACGGTTCAGTTGTCCTCCAGACACTTGTCTCTTTGTGTATGCAACCCATGACTCTAAACGATTCAGAGCACGGAGGGCATTTGCTTGGTCATCACTGTTCATGGTGTCAGCTCTAAATGAATATCTGTCCCCAACTCCTTGTGTTAATAGTAAGCTGGACATGCAGATTAGTCATGTGATCAAAAATTGTCCAATGGTGCATGTAAAGTAGTGACTGATTTGCATATAAACACCTTGTATAGAGCACATGGCTAATTTGCATATAACACAATAACAACACATTTGTCATATTTCTCTTAATTTATTCTTATTACATTGAGTTCACCCAACGTTTCTCTGCATATGGGACAGATATCATTGCCTCTGGCCTGGCTTCTTTTCCACCTGTCTATACAGTTCTTATGGAAGGTGTGTTGGCATGATGACTTTACCACCAGTCGTTTTGTGGACACCCGATCGTTGCCTATCTGCACGAGTCTTCCTCCCAAAGTAGAAATGTCCTTCACTCTTTCCAGGCAGATGATGCATTTGTCTTCTTGTGCCGTCTCCATGCTATGTCTTCTTGTTGGGGTTAACTGCATGAACTGATTCTTCTTCTTTCTCGCTGGGGGTAGAATATCTGGCAAGTAGTAGGCTGCAAGATACTCCAAGATATCTTCCTCGTCGTCGTATATCACGATCGCATCTGCACTTGAAAGGCCTGTGGGAGCTGTAGGCATGACAGCCCATGCTGTATGGCAGTCGACGTTCATGGTATCAGCTCTGCTCCCGGAATGAATATCTGTCCCCCAAATCCATGTATATATAGTTATCTTATATGCAAATTAACATTTAGTCATGTGATGGAATCATCCAATGATTGAGTTCGAAGTAGTATATATGCAAATGAGTTGATAAATTTGCATATTAACACATTGTATATACTACAGAACACTGGCTCAACTTCACATCATGAACCAATGCAAAAGGGATCTGACTAAGCTGGTGTTACAAGGAACAAGGCGCTGGCTAGAGGCAATGGAAGCCTCACTCTCCAGCAATGGCCACATACAAGGGAACCTAATGAAGAGGAGGGGTGGACAACTGCACATTCTTGGGGCCGTGTTGGACATGCATGAAGTAGTCCCTGAAGAAGTGATGATACAACAGATAGATAGACAGGAGGTGAAATCAACCCTTAAATGTGCTATGTGCCAAGAAAATCTTCATACAAGCAAACTTTCTACTAAGCACCGGCTAGTCAAGTGCAATCACTGCAACATTGAGGTCCATAAAAAATGTATGAACCTAGCCCAGCGTTGTATATGTCAAATGCCACAATAAATGAAAAAATAACTCAACTTCGATTATTGTCACATTCTTAGTGAGGTCAGACACATTTCAATTCACAGTTTTTATTCATCATGCATAATTGATGATTGAAACTACCCATACACCTGTCAGTGCAATAACAGCTGTGAACAGTAATCCCTTTATGACTCTATCTTCTTTGGGTGCTGGAAAGCATGCTTCCATCTGTTCAAAAGATCCATGTTCCTCCATCCACTTTCCCCACTTTATCATGAGGAAGACATCCATTGTCCCTGCAAACCTGGTGATATCAACGTGTACATATTCTTCCTTGTACATCTTAGCCAAACAGGCTCCAAATGTATACAGAATGAGGATACGAGCCCAGCTGCAGGTATTGTCAGTGAACATTTCTCTGGCAGTGGAGAGGAAAGTAGCCTCCAGGGACCTTCCAGTTACCAACAATGTTTTCACAGCCTGCAGCAAAGTCATTTCATGCTTCTGTATGACATAATCCACAGCTGATCTCAGTCCTTTGTTCAACTTGCATCGTTTGCCCATGACATATAGTACAATATCCTCTGCAGGTGACAAAGCCATATCTCATTAAAGAATCCAAATTCTCTTCCTGCTTTTTGCTTTTGCCTCATATACTAAATTCAATCTTGGTTTTGGGAAATCACCACTCAGTGAACCAGACATCATTTTGTTTGTATGTGAGTTTCATTTACATTTTTTGTGGAATCATACCATCAACTTGCCAATGAAGTTCTCCTTCTGCAGCATCATCCCTCTTCCTATGTACAACCTAAAGCTATCTGAAAGCTATGTGATGCTTTGCAAATGGATGACCAGTCTTGTCAACAAGTCTCCATATGAAGCATCACATGACCAGGTGTTAATTTGCATGTAAGGAACTCATTGTTGTACCCAATCAGCTATTTATATGCAAATACTGGATGTGACAGTTCAGTTCACATGTACCTGGTGAGTGCATGTGCACTGATGGGAAAACAACAAGTTTATATGCAAATTAGGGTCCTAGGACAGGGTCACTGTAGCCAGTTTATATGCAAATTAGCATGGAAATTTGCATTTAGCCCAGGGCATAAAAGGCAGGAGATGGGAGAAGACCAATCAGTTGGCTCAGCTACATCATGGAAGGCATAACCAAACCAAGATTTAAAGTGGTGAGCGGCAAGAGGAAGATGGAAGAGCAGCAAACTGCCAAAACAAAACAGAGAAAGCTGGTAGCAGCAACATCTGAGATTGTTCAGGATTGTGAAGTACAGTTGCAGCCAATCTTACAGACATCAGGGCCAATCACAGTTGAGCCCATTGAGGATGTAATCAAGAGGAGGAAGCTGAACAAAAGAGCAGCTACAGCACTGAAGAAGAACAGGATTATCGTCACAGTGGATAAGACTGATCCAAATTACATTTTCAGAAATGACATGGATGGAGATTTTCTTTTCCATACCAGGTTCATCAGATTCACAAACTTGACACATCTGATCTTCAAACATGGCTTGTGGGCTCGGATCCTACCACACTTTAGCCCAGCCCAGTTGGTCTCTGAGATGAAGGCATGTCCCTCTCTTGTTCTGGCACAGTTCTTGCTCTATCCACAGAGCTGGCTGTCAGACAAAAATGAGGTTTCCACCCTCACAGATAGCTTTCAAGCGGACCAAACCTTATGCAACACCAGTAAGGTAGAGCAAGACACTTCATTCCCACAGCTGACCTCTGGAGTAAGTGCTGTTGTCTTGGGATTACCAGAGGCCATAGCAGAACATTTGAATGGTGCTCTATCCTATGCTGAAGCATGCAATGATGTCATCTTGAAGGTGTTTCACGCCAGCAACGAGACACTGGAAGAGAATGCAGTGTCTAAACGGAGCAATGACTTCCCAGTTCTTGCAGCCATCGACACACACAGAGTGATTTCTTCACAAGGGAACACCCACGTCGTAGACTTCTTCGAGGAGACTAAACAGCTGGGCAAGCCCTTGGTCCCTCTCTTCTTGACCACATGCACTGAAATCATGAGTAGAATTCACCTGCAGTACTTGGAACTGCTGTATAGCTTTGGATGTGTGGAACTGGATCCAACTCCTCTGGATGAAGGCAAGTCTTTGTATCAACTGAGCGACAAGGATACTGTCACTGTGAAGATGCACTTCACAAGGTCCAACGTCATGCTCTACTCTGTGAACGTGGCTTGTTCCTCGTGCTATGCGTCACACAACGACATGTGGCAGCCTGGCATAGAAGCAAACGATCCACATTGGCTTGAGCATGTCTCCTGCAAAGCATGTGGAAAACCGGTCATCAACAAGTCCTGCTTTCTCACGAAAGAGAGCCCGTCGAGGACCATGTTGGATCCTGCCTGTACGAGGCAGATCTCCTACAACACCACACGGAGTAAGAAAGGGGCTCAGCTTCCAACTGGAGTACCATCGAAGAATCATCTTCCCAGATACGAACATGTGTGTGAGTTCACAAATGGATCGAACTTGAGATTGCACGTACGCCAGGATGTGAAGAGGAAAAACCAGAGGACAAAGGCAATATCTACAACGATATTTGTGCCTGTGACATTTTCGTCCAACAGAACAGCTGAAAGCATGAGAACAGAGCTGCAAGCAGCAGGACTGGAGGTGGAGGAAATCACACCAGACACAGAAAATGTCGTTCCAATGCACGTCTTCTTTGGTGATAAGGAGCACATCATACCCATGGTCTGCACGAGACTGAAGCTAAGTTTCTCATGCAACAAGGTGATAACGGTCAACGTGAAGAAAGAAAAAGTTCAGGAGGTTCGACTCAGGACTGCTCACCTCAGCGACACTTTCCAGCTACAGCTGAACAAGAAAGGCGATGCTGTCCTCACTGTTCATTTCCCCAACAGCCAGTCCAGCAAGAGAATCGGTGTTCAAACTAGGGACACTGATGGAAACATCGAGCTGCAGAAGAGCACTGTCATTGTGGAGCAGTCTGAACGTATCAATAACAAGAAGCAACCTGCTCGACATGTAAACATTGAAACGAGCATGTACACAGCAATCAACTTCTGGATGAGACCTGACTGGGAAAAGAGGGAAAACAACTTCCTCAGATTCGGACCGACCATGGTATCTGGTTTGGTTTACAACTTGATCTCACAAGCAGAAGCCACCATAGAGGACACTGATGGCATTCCACATCTCCTGAAGCTTGTCCCCATGGGAAGGTATGTGTGGTGTGACCTGGATAACGTTCTCCCCAAGATGGGAACAGAAGTGGCTGGAGCTCTGTACAACAAGTTCTATGTTCAATCAAAGGTCCTCAAACAGGAACTGGACAATAAAAACAGACAGATCAAGGAGAAACAGTCACACATCGATAGGTTGATGAAGGAAAAAGCAAAAGTGTCACTGCTTCAGGATCAGTTGAAGGCAGTCACCAAGGAGCGGGACGACCTGCTACAGGAGAAAGCAGAGACTGAGAAACAACTGGAAGTGCTTCAATCGAACATTGACCATCTACAGAACCTTAACAAGGACTTGACTGACAAATTCGACAGCCTGGAGGAAAAGATGGGTCAAAGAATGTCAGAGCTGGAAAGGAAACTGAGCCAGAAGAACGACATGGAGAAGAAGTTTGATCAGATCATAGACAATCTAGGTGAAGAGACAGACTTCACTCTTCCTGAGATAGACTTTTCAAACATAGATTTCAGTGGTCTGCTGTACGATGATTTGTTTCCACTTGCAAATGTCAATCCATGCTCACCGATGGTCCTCACTGCTGTCTGATATATTGTATATATTTGTGTTGTTGTATTAAAGTTGAAAAAAAATGAATTGAAAAATGTTTGTTGTTCCTGATAGTTATTGCTTATATTCTAAATGCCATGATAGATGGGTCAGTGCAAAGTCACTGGCAAACAGTACCACAAATCGATTTGAATGTTGGAACGGCACTGCATTTGTTCCTGTAGTGATAAATTCTTGTGATACAGTGCCTACCACAACATATAAGGCTGATTCTGTCACTCTCGTTGGGTGTGACTTCAATGTGTTGATAGATTTCCAGTGGAAAGCCATCTGCAACAAACCTTCGGCTATCAGAGTTGCTGCTTGTGCAAGAGGCAAACACGTCTTGTTGGCATTGTCTGATTTCTGCATTTCAAGTAGAGCCAAGGATTTGCATACATATTGCAAGATTCCGAAGAGCAGACTGAAAGCTCTGAAACCCTGGCTGCCAACCGAAGCATCCGTAGTTCCACTTGGAAAGAGATATTGCGAAGTGAAATTCCCCTCTTGTGTTCTGGAAGGTCTGGTTTGTGACACAGCAAATAACTCTGATCACGCGAAGGTATACATTCAGACTGTTCTGAACATCTGTGGGAGCATTGTTCCGAGATCTGCACATGGACCACCACACCTAAAAGTGTCGGATTGTGGGATGAGGAGAAAGCCAGAAGCATTCAGGAAACTGAGGAGAACACTCTTCATGTGTGGTGTGAGGAATCGCTATGCATGTAGAGTGTTCGTTTCGAAGAACGGCAAGAATGAACTGAGAAGGCAAGCCAGAATATCACTGCATAATGCTCACCCTCATCCAAAGGTCAAACACTTTCCACTAAAACAAACCAAGGTGGAAGACAAGATGAACTGGGTGATGGTCCACATCTCAGATGGAAACAGCATGGTCATCGAGGGGATTCGCTTCTCCCTCGAAAAGGATAAAAACTGACAACTGAAACAATATTCTAAATGAGGACTCAAAATATCAATAGTGTAGATTCAATTTTACTCCCACATGTATTAACATGTGGGTGAGATGCAAGACAAGAAAATCAAGCATGTCTACAGCACAAAAAAGGTACTTGCAGAAGAAGTTCAAAGATCCTGAGTATCGTGAGAAAGTCAACACATTTCAGAGGGAACGATACAGTAGGTTGGTCGCCGATCCTGTAACTAGAAAACAACTGTATGAAAAGAAGAAGATATACTACGAGAAACGCAAGGAAAAGAAAAAGTTGGAAAGACAGCAAGGTGTGAGGAATGGAGCAATGACTGACAGAAATGATGGGATGTTTCTGGATATCAAAGAGAAATCTGGAATAGGACACATGGTACAAGTCACATCAGATTATAGCACATCAACGGAAGGCAAAATGATACATGGTTCATCAACACAGAATGAATTGGAGGATTTTGCACATCTCATGTCAGATCTCATGAAACCTCTCATGAAAACAATGATGGAAGATGTTATGTCAGATATCAACCAATGTCTGATGAAAAGGGTGATGGAAGATATTATGCCAGATATCAACCAATGTCTCATGAAAAGAGTAATGCAATATTTCAACCCAAACTGAGACTATTACTTCAGTGTATCTAGAAAATAAAGAGTAATTCCATGAAACTGTTTGTCAAATGTGTGCTGATTTAATATATATATATTGCACATAGCAATCAAAAATGGAAAGCAGTACACTTGCCAGTTAACACTTTAAAAAAAACTAGTTCTGCATATTCAATGTCATGCTTGTAGTCATTAGAGGATGTGCTCATTTAATCCCTGAAATCTCCAAATACTCATGCAAAGAAAGATTGAGCAGCAGAATTTCATACTCTGCTATGAAAAAACATGGAGCATTATATATACAAGCACTCCTGTAAAGATAGAACCCGGATTTATATACTTCATATATAGGAAGAGTCCCTGCAGTGGATGATTACATTGTGAGATGGGTGAAACAACAGAAGGAAAATGCACTCAAACTCAAATTGTAACTGTAAAAAAGTCACGAATATCAATTGATCGTCTGATATCGAAAGCTCGAAAAGATGGTCTGATATCTAAAGCTCTGGAAGTTTAATTGATGGTCTGAACTAAAAATTCCAAAAAGATGGATCGATGGTCTGGTATAAAAAAAAGTCACAAATATCAGTTGATCATCTGCTATCGAAAGCTCGAGAAGATGGTCTGATATCTAATGCTCGGGAAGTTCAATTGACGGTCTGATCTAAAAGATCCAAAAGGATGGATCGATGGCCTAATATAAAAAAAGTCACGAATATCAATTGATCGTCTAATATCGAAAGCTCGAGAAGATGGTCTGATATCTAAAGCTCGGGAAGTTCAATTGGTGGTCTGATCTAAAAGATCCAAAAAGATGGATTGATGGCCTGATATAAAAAAAGTCACGAATATCAATTGATCGTCTGATATCGAAAGCTCGATAAGATGGTCTGATATCTAAAGCTCGGGAAGTTCAATTGACAGTCTGATCTAAAAGATCCAAAAAGATGGATCGATGGCGTGATATAAAAAAAGTCACGAATATCAATTGATCGTCTGATATCGAAAGCTCAAGAAGATGGTCTGATATCTAAAGCTCTGGAAGTTCAATTGATGGTCTGATCTAAAAATTCCAAAAAGATGGATCGATGGTCTGGTATAAAAAAAGTCACGAATATCAATTGATCGTCTGATATCGAAAGCTCGAGAAGATGGTCTGATATCTAAAGCTTGGGAAGTTCAATTGATGGTCTGATCTAAAAGATCCAAAAAGATGGATTGATGGCCTGATATAAAAAAAGTCACGAATATCAATTCATCGTCTGATATCGAAAGCTCGAGAAGATGGTCTGATATCTAAAGCTCGGGAAGTTCAATTGATGGTCTGATCTAAAAGATCCAAAAGAATGGATTGATGGCCTGATATAACAAAAAGTCACGAATATCAATTGATCGTCTGATATCGAAAGCTCGAGAAGATGGTCTGATATCTAAAGCTCTGGAAGTTCAATTGATGGTCTGATCTAAAAATTCCAAAAAGATGGATCGATGGTATGGTATAAAAAACGTCACGAATATCAATTGATCGTCTGATATCGAAAGCTCGAGAAGATGGTCTGATATCTAAAGCTCGGGAAGTTCAATTGATGGTCTGATCTAAAAGATCCAAAAGAATGGATCGATGGCCTAATATAAAAAAAGTCACGAATATCAATTCATCGTCTGATATCGAAAGCTCGAGAAGATGGTCTGATATCTAAAGCTCGGGAAGTTCAATTGGTGGTCTGATCTAAAAGATCCAAAAAGATGGATCGATGGCCTGATATAAAAAAAGTCACGAATATCAATTGATCGTCTGATATCGAAAGCTCGAGAAGATGGTCTGATATCTAAAGCTCTGGAAGTTCAATTGATGGTCTGATCTAAAAATTCCAAAAAGATGGATCGATGGTCTGGTATAAAAAAAGTCACGAATATCAATTGATCGTCTGATATCGAAAGCTCGAGAAGATGGTCTGATATCTAAAGCTCGGGAAGTTCAATTGATGGTCTGATCTAAAAGATCCAAAAAGATGGATTGATGGCCTGATATAAAAAAAGTCACGAATATCAATTCATCTTCTGATATCGAAAGCTCGAGAAGATGGTCTGATATCTAAAGCTCGGGAAGTTCAATTGGTGGTCTGATCTAAAAGATCCAAAAAGATGGATTGATGGCCTGATATAAAAAAAGTCAAGAATATCAATTGATCGTCTGATATCGAAAGCTCGATAAGATGGTCTGATATCTAAAGCTCGGGAAGTTCAATTGGTGGTCTGATCTAAAAGATCCAAAAAGATGGATCGATGGCGTGATATAAAAAAAGTCACGAATATCAATTGATCGTCTGATATCGAAAGCTCAAGAAGATGGTCTGATATCTAAAGCTCTGGAAGTTCAATTGATGGTCTGATCTAAAAATTCCAAAAAGATGGATCGATGGTCTGGTATAAAAAAAGTCACGAATATCAATTGATCGTCTGATATCGAAAGCTCGAGAAGATGGTCTGATATCTAAAGCTTGGGAAGTTCAATTGATGGTCTGATCTAAAAGATCCAAAAAGATGGATTGATGGCCTGATATAAAAAAAGTCACGAATATCAATTCATCGTCTGATATCGAAAGCTCGAGAAGATGGTCTGATATCTAAAGCTCGGGAAGTTCAATTGATGGTCTGATCTAAAAGATCCAAAAAGATGGATTGATGGCCTGATATAAAAAAAGTCAAGAATATCAATTGATCGTCTGATATCGAAAGCTCGATAAGATGGTCTGATATCTAAAGCTTGGGAAGTTCAATTGACAGTCTGATCTAAAAGATCCAAAAAGATGGATCGATGGCCTGATATAAAAAAAGTCAAGAATATCAATTGATCGTCTGATATCGAAAGCTCGATAAGATGGTCTGATATCTAAAGCTTGGGAAGTTCAATTGACAGTCTGATCTAAAAGATCCAAAAAGATGGATCGATGGTCTGGTATAAAAAAAGTCACGAATATCAATTGATCGTCTGATATCGAAAGCTCGAGAAGATGGTCTGATATCTAAAGCTCGGGAAGTTCAATTGATGGTCTGATCTAAAAGATCCAAAAAGATGGATTGATGGCCTGATATAAAAAAAGTCACGAATATCAATTCATCTTCTGATATCGAAAGCTCGAGAAGATGGTCTGATATCTAAAGCTCGGGAAGTTCAATTGATGGTCTGATCTAAAAGATCCAAAAGAATGGATCGATGGCCTAATATAAAAAAAGTCACGAATATCAATTCATCGTCTGATATCGAAAGCTCGAGAAGATATCTAAAGCTCGGGAAGTTCAATTGATGGTCTGATCTAAAAATTCCAAAAAGATGGATCGATGGTCTGGTATAAAAAAAGTCACGAATATCAATTGATCGTCTGATATCGAAAGCTCGAGAAGATGGTCTGATATCTAAAGCTCTGGAAGTTCAATTGATGGTCTGATCTAAAAGATCCAAAAAGATGGATTGATGGCCTGATATAAAAAAAGTCACGAATATCAATTCATCTTCTGATATCGAAAGCTCGAGAAGATGGTCTGATATCTAAAGCTCGGGAAGTTCAATTGATGGTCTGATCTAAAAGATCCAAAAGAATGGATCGATGGCCTAATATAAAAAAAGTCACGAATATCAATTGATCGTCTGATATCGAAAGCTCGAGAAGATGGTCTGATATCTAAAGCTCAGGAAGTTCAATTGATGGTCTGATCTAAAAGATCCAAAAAGATGGATTGATGGCCTGATATAAAAAAAGTCACGAATATCAATTCATCTTCTGATATCGAAAGCTCGAGAAGATGGTCTGATATCTAAAGCTCGGGAAGTTCAATTGATGGTCTGATCTAAAAGATCCAAAAGAATGGATCGATGGCCTAATATAAAAAAAGTCACGAATATCAATTGATCGTCTGATATCGAAAGCTCGAGAAGATGGTCTGATATCTAAAGCTCACGAAGTTCAACTGGTGGTCTGATCTAAAAGATCCAAAAAGATGGATTGATGGCCTGATATAACAAAAAGTCACGAATATCAATTGATCGTCTGATATCGAAAGCTCGAGAAGATGGTCTGATATCTAAAGCTCGGGAAGTTCAATTGATGGTCTGATCTAAAAGATCCAAAAGAATGGATCGATGGCCTAATATAAAAAAAGTCACGAATATCAATTCATCGTCTGATATCGAAAGCTCGAGAAGATGGTCTGATATCTAAAGCTCGGGAAGTTCAATTGATGGTCTGATCTAAAAATTCCAAAAAGATGGATCGATGGTCTGGTATAAAAAAAGTCACGAATATCAATTGATCGTCTGATATCGAAAGCTCGAGAAGATGGTCTGATATCTAAAGCTCTGGAAGTTCAATTGATGGTCTGATCTAAAAGATCCAAAAAGATGGATTGATGGCCTGATATAAAAAAAGTCACGAATATCAATTCATCTTCTGATATCGAAAGCTCGAGAAGATGCCCAGCAAACTGAGGTCATTTTGGGTGATCTTGTGTCAGCCCTTGGCGCAATGTGCTAGTTGAAATGAAAATGGGTCAAGGTGTGTAATTCATGACCCGGCCTGACCCAGGATGACACATGCTGCCATGTCCCACCTTGACCCAGGTGGACACAACTGGTCATGACCCAGCTTGACCCAGGGTGACACACCTAGTCCCAGGGATAATTCAAATGCTTAGCTTTTTCCCTTTTAATTTTGATAATACCCTTTTTTTTTTGGGGGGGGGGGGAGGGGGATATCTTAATTTAATTCATAACATCAATTTTTCTCATTTGGGAGGGGTCATGGGGAGGGGTAGCTTCTCCCAGCCCCTCCCCAGTCTTCTCCCCGGCCTCTGGACGTTCTCCTCCCGTGGTGGCATCTCCCAGCCCCTCCTCAGTCTTCTCCCCGGCCTCTGGACGTCCTCCTCCCGTGGTGGCATCTTCCAGCCCCTCCTCAGTCTTCTCCCCGGCCTTTGGACGTTCTCCTCCCGTGGTGGCATCTTCCAGCCCCTCCTCAGTCTTCTCCCCGGCCTCTGGACGTCCTCCTCCCGTGGTGGCATCTTCCAGCCCCTCCTCAGTCTTCTCCCCGGCCTCTGGACGTTCTCCTCCCGTGGTGGCATCATCCAGCCCCTCCTCAGTCTTCTCCCCGGCCTCTGGACGTCCTCCTCCCATGGTGGCATCATCCAGCCCCTCCTCAGTCTTCTCCCTGGCCTCTGGACGTCCTCCTCCCGTGGTGGCATCTTCCAGCCCCTCCTCAGTCTTCTCCCCGGCCTCTGGACGTCCTCCTCAGGGGCGGATCCAGGGGGTGGCCTGGGGGGCACGTGCCCCCCCTAGACCCCCGGAGAAGGGGCCCTTGGTATGACTCTTAACTATAGGAAATGTGGTACAGGACCCTGGCTGTGCCCCCCCCCCCCCCCTAGACCAACTTTTCTTGGCTGTGCCCCCCCTAGACCACCCCTTCTGGATCCGCCCCTGCTCCTCCCGTGGTAGCATCGTCTAGCACCTCCTCAGTCTTCTCCCCGGCCTCTGGACGTCCTCCTCCCGTGGTAGCATCGTCTAGCACCTCCTCCCAGCGTCCTCCATTGTCCTCCTTTGTCTGCAGCTACTCCAGTAAGCAAAGATGGCGTCACCCACGCTTGGATGGCGTCATCACGTGACCTGGATGGCGGGAAGCACAAGGGAAGGGAAGGGGTGGGGGGTGGAGGGGGGGTGAGGGGTTGAGGGTTTGGTGATTGGTGTAGATAGAGATATGAGAATTAGCTAGGCACTACTTGAAAAGTAGGAAACAGACTTTCAAACCTTTCAAGGATCACTTAGTACATTAATGCACTGTGGGATTGGTCAAAATGTACCATGCTGGGTTAGGACTAACTGGAGGTGACTCATACTGACCCAATGGATCATGGCCACTATTTTCAGCTGGGTCAGAATGCGTCATGCTAGGTAACAACTGACTTTGGGTAACCCACACTGACCGACTATATAATCACCACTACCGCCAGATGGGTCAGAATGTGTCAATACATGTCAGAGTGACATGGGATGACCCAAGATGACCCCCTGCGTTATGACTCAACGCATGGATGACCCAAGCAGACAATACATCACCCCAGTTTGCTGGGTGGTCTGATATCTAAAGCTCGGGAAGTTCAATTGATGGTCTGATCTAAAAGATCCAAAAGAATGGATCGATGGCCTAATATAAAAAAAGTCACGAATATCAATTGATCGTCTGATATCGAAAGCTCGAGAAGATGGTCTGATATCTAAAGCTCAGGAAGTTCAACTGGTGGTCTGATCTAAAAGATCCAAAAAGATGGATTGATGGCCTGATATAACAAAAAGTCACGAATATCAATTGATCGTCTGATATCGAAAGCTCGAGAAGATGGTCTGATATCTAAAGCTCTGGAAGTTCAATTGATGGTCTGATCTAAAAATTCCAAAAAGATGGATCGATGGTCTGGTATAAAAAAAGTCACGAATATCAATTGATCGTCTGATATCGAAAGCTCGAGAAGATGGTCTGATATCTAAAGCTCGGGAAGTTCAATTGATGGTCTGATCTAAAAGATCCAAAAAGATGGATTGATGGCCTGATATAAAAAAAGTCACGAATATCAATTCATCGTCTGATATCGAAAGCTTGAGAAGATGGTCTGATATCTAAAGCTCGGGAAGTTCAATTGATGGTCTGATCTAAAAGATCCAAAAGAATGGATCGATGGCCTAATATAAAAAAAGTCACGAATATCAATTGATCGTCTGATATCGAAAGCTCGAGAAGATGGTCTGATATCTAGGGCTCGGGAAGTTCAACTGGTGGTCTGATCTAAAAGATCCAAAAAGATGGATTGATGGCCTGATATAACAAAAAGTCACGAATATCAATTGATCGTCTGATATCGAAAGCTCGAGAAGATGGTCTGATATCTAAAGCTCTGGAAGTTCAATTGATGGTCTGATCTAAAAATTCCAAAAAGATGGATCGATGGTCAGGTATAAAAAACGTCACGAATATCAATTCATCGTCTGATATCGAAAGCTCGAGAAGATGGTCTGATATCTAAAGCTCGGGAAGTTCAATTGATGGTCTGATCTAAAAGATCCAAAAGAATGGATCGATGGCCTAATATAAAAAAAGTCACGAATATCAATTCATCGTCTGATATCGAAAGCTCGAGAAGATGGTCTGATATCTAAAGCTCGGGAAGTTCAATTGGTGGTCTGATCTAAAAGATCCAAAAAGATGGATTGATGGCCTGATATAAAAAAAGTCAAGAATATCAATTGATCGTCTGATATCGAAAGCTCGATAAGATGGTCTGATATCTAAAGCTCGGGAAGTTCAATTGACAGTCTGATCTAAAAGATCCAAAAAGATGGATCGATGGCGTGATATAAAAAAAGTCATGAATATCAATTGATCGTCTGATATCGAAAGCTCAAGAAGATGGTCTGATATCTAAAGCTCTGGAAGTTCAATTGATGGTCTGATCTAAAAGATCCAAAAAGATGGATTGATGGCCTGGTATAAAAAAAGTCACGAATATCAATTGATCGTCTGATATCGAAAGCTCGAGAAGATGGTCTGATATCTAAAGCTTGGGAAGTTCAATTGATGGTCTGATCTAAAAGATCCAAAAAGATGGATTGATGGCCTAATATAAAAAAAGTCACGAATATCAATTCATCGTCTGATATCGAAAGCTCGAGAAGATGGTCTGATATCTAAAGCTCGGGAAGTTCAATTGGTGGTCTGATCTAAAAGATCCAAAAAGATGGATCGATGGCCTGATATAAAAAAAGTCACGAATATCAATTGATCGTCTGATATCGAAAGCTCGAGAAGATGGTCTGATATCTAAAGCTCGGGAAGTTCAATTGACAGTCTGATCTAAAAGATCCAAAAAGATGGATTGATGGCCTGATATAAAAAAAGTCATGAATATCAATTGATCGTCTGATATCGAAAGCTCGAGAAGATGGTCTGATATCTAAAGCTCTGGAAGTTCAATTGACGGTCTGATCTAAAAGATCCAAAAGGATGGATCGATGAAGTTCAATTGTTGGTCTGATCTTAAAGATCCAAAAAGATGGATTGATGGCCTTATATAAAAAAAGTCACGAATATCAATTCATCGTCTGATATCGAATACTCGAGAAGATGTTCGGATATCTAAAGCTCGGAAAGTTGAATCGTTGGTCTGATCCAAAAGATCCAAAAAGATGGATTGATGGCCTGATATAAAAAAAGTCACGAATATCAATTGATCGTTTGATTGAAAGCTCGAAGATCAATTGATAGTGTGATATAAAATGTTCCAAAGGATGACTGGATTGTCTGATATCAAAAGACCAGGAAGATCAATTGATGGTCTGATCTTAAGAAAATTTCAGGAATCATAACTGGACAAAGAAAGTATTAACCCAATGGTGGAATGATGTTTTAATATAATGTCTACAGCACAAAAAAGGTACTTACAGAAGAAGTTCAAAGATCCTGAATATCGTGAGAAGGTCAACACATTTCAGAGGGAACGATACAGGAGGTTGGTCGCTGATCCTGTAACTAGAAAACAACTGTATGAAAAGAAGAAGATATATCGAGAAAATCGCAAGGAAAAGAAAAAGTTGGAAAGAGAACAAGTTGTGAAGAATGAAGCAATGTTGTACAAAGATGATGGGATGGTACTGAATACGAAAGAGGAATGTGCAGTGCCATCCGAGCCAGTAGTGGGTGGGCATCCACCAGAAGGAAACGCTGAAATGATACACGATACACAGAAGGAATCCATGGGTGCAGATGCAGTAACTATGGATTGTTCAGCAGAAACCACACTGGATGATAATACATTGTGCACGGAAAATGAAATGAAACCAATGGATCAGCCAGAGTTGACTGATGATGACTTTGAGGAAAATGGAGTTGTGTATCTCAGGGTTTATTCAGATCCATGGATAACACGCATGGTGAAGGATGATTTTATGGAAATATATGGCAATGTCAAGCCAAAATTTGTCAAGCACAAAAAGACCCATGTCACTGAAGATGAGACCAATGAATATTGGCCAGTCACCAGTGCAGAGTGGATGGACAGATATCTGAAAGATCCGAACTTCTCCAAGAACATAAGAAGGTATTCGTTTACACCCATGTACAAGAAGCAACTAGATGACAAAGTGTTTGAAATTGCTCCGGACTGGGTGGTACAACGGAAAAGATATCGCATGCTTTTCGTGGCAGTATGTAAACAAAAAAAAACATTCTATCAGGAAATTGATGAGAGAATGATCAGGTATAAGGAGACCAACAGAATGGTGAGAGAATGGATGGAGGTACAAGCAGACAATAATCCTGATCAGTCATATGACGATTCGATATGTGATTATTGGTATTCCCCAGAATAAAGAAATTTTTTTTTTTTAAAAGAAGTTTGGTTATTTCTTAGAGAAATAGAATTCTAATGTACAGCTAGAAAGCCCAATTAATGAGGACACGGATAACTTTGATTTTGGCTCTTTATTGGTGTTCACTTTTCTTTCTTGCATGCCTCACATGGGCAATGCATCCCTCCTGACTTTTCCCTCCAGTAGATACACACATTGTCTTGTTTGGTTTTTCGCTGTACCTCTTTCTTCTTGGCTAGGACAATGTGTTCTTGCAGAAGATCCATTTCTCTCAATCTCATAGCAGGGCACTCATAAGTATGAAGCAAGATGCATCCATTGAAATTGAATTCAGATATGATCATGGAATGATAGGCAATATGGTTTGTTATGTTTTATTTCTCATGTTCGAGCCGTTCTTGAAGAATGGTGATTTCTTTTTCCTGTTCGTTTATCTTCTTTTCTAGCTCCTGGATCTTCTCGAGATCACTCGAATGAACCAGTTTCTCTAGACGAAGGATGCAAGATTGCAGAGTGATGACTATTTCGTTCATCCATACCCTCAGAGATTTTGTCAACTGTTGCTTGTACACATTCGCCATTCTCCCCCTATTACAAGGGGGTTCTCAAAGACCTGACGTATGCTTGTGTGTCATCTGTGAAATACAAATTCTACTTTCACCATGTTATATTACTCTGCTTTCTCTCATTTGAGTTCTTTTTACCATCATAGTCAATTGACCCTTATTTGCGTTTGTAGCTGTGCACAGTCCATATTCTCTCTCAATGAGGGGGGACAGCAAATCTGAATTTTTAGATAGGCAGTTTGCCGATGTTAGTGAAACAATGAATCAAATATGACAGACATGGCAACTGAAGACTATGAACTAGAAACTGTGGAAAGGGAATTTTATCATCTGTTACAGATCCTGCATGATAGAACTGAGGACAAATGGCAGGTGTTTTCAAGGGATGATTCCTTCTTCTACACAAATACATATGATGTACGCATTCCAATCGAGGTGGAGTATGCTGGGGAGGTGGTTGATGTCATGTTGCGCACTCACGATGTGGAAGAATGGCAATTGTGTGATGCTGTGACCTTGCCCGAAAGCTTGAACAAACTATTGACTTGCATATTAGACTTCATACACATACTGCCATGCGGCACAGACTATTTCATCTGTCATCCATGGACGACATCACAGAGTGATGGGAAAGACTATTGCTTCATTCAGATAGTTGTTTATGGTGACAGGATCCTAGAGAAAACTGGACAGCACAGAACAGTTGCAGAATCACCACAGTTTCATGCTCTCCTTCGCGACAGCAAAGATCACAATGCAGATTTATTTGATTTCACAGAAGTTGTTTCTTCTGAGGCATTCAGAGAGATGTTAAATGGTCTGATGTACAGATGCACATGGATAGATCAAGACCAATATCATTTATGGCCTTTCTATGGGTGGTCAGGATAGGACATTTATATCCGATTTTGAACCCTCCCGTTAAATCAATCTCTTGCTTGCAACAAACCCAAAGTCCCAAAATGAGTCAAAGAAAGGAAAAGCAAGTTGCATTTCAAGCAGCAGGAGACACAGAACCATATGATGCATGCGAGGTGAAGAAACACTGGAAGGACTTGACAAAGGAGAAATGGATAGAGGCGTGCCTCGACTTCATTGGAACGGAGGTGGTGTCAAGGGAAAAGACTTTGTTGGAGTTCTTTTTCTTGGCCCCATATGCTTGGCGTGACTGTGGTGAAATTCCTTCAGATCTTAGTTTAGCCTTCGCCCCAGAAGTCATGTCGTATTTGAAGGAGCTTCCAGATATGCAGCGCACGCAACAGGAGATCGTTGAGAAAATGTGGAAAGTCGAAACAGGAGCAGATACAAGTTCAGGGGCAATGTTATATCCATTCGAATACATGATCATTTCTGGTCAGTTGCTACAATGTCTTAATGACATTCAAGACTTGCTAGTGAGCACTTGCATGGACGAGAAGGAGAGGTCCTGCACTGCACAGAGAGAGGCCAAAGCAGTGTTGGAAAAGCTAAAGTTTGGGCAGGGATTCACTCTTCAAAGCAGTTGTGTGAGTGTGATAAAAGGCCTCGTGTTGAAAAATTCTGACATTGAGTTTTCGCATGCTGTTGACACACTTCCTTTGCCTGAACTGATGATGAACATGATCGATCCCATCATAACAACATATTTTGACTCTGCCAATTGTCCCATGTATAAAATGGTGGCAGATTTTGCCAGTGGACGATGGCTAGACGATCCACTGCGGTTAGAGAACATGATTGAATCAATAAAGTGATTATAAACAAAATTTTCCATGAATTGCATTTTGCACCCTCTTCTTCCTTAACTTCTCTTGCTGGAAAACCAAAGTGCCAAGATGAATCCAAGAAGAGAATGGCAACTTGTAGCAGAAAGACCCTACAACAGCTGTCTGGTGAAAACGTATTGGGATGATCTTGCGAGGGAGGAATGGATAGAGGCATGCCAACACTTATATGGCGAGGTGGGAAGAAAGGGGAAAGAGGTTGTGTCATTTGGGCCCTGGGAGAAGGCCCTGTTGGAATTTTTTTTCTTGACTCCGTATGCCTGGCCTGACAAGAAGGAGTTTCCTTCACAGATGAGTCGAGAAGTAGGCCCGATATTGGTTTTGTACATGCAGGAGTTTCCACATATGGACTGTGAATGTAAAAGACGCAAGGAGATGATGAAACAGTTAGAAAAGAAACACCACCCAAACTGGATTTGGAGTGTAGGTGACTGCTACTACATGTATCAGTGCTGTTACTACAGGTCATACCTTCATCCTCCTAAAATGCAACAGTGCATCGACAGCATCCATTTTGATGAGAAGGAGAGGTCCCGCACTGCACAGAGAGAGGCCAAGGCCGTGTTGGAAAAGTTCAAGTTCGGTCAGGGATTTAGTCTTCAAAGCAGCTGTGTGACATTGATAAAAGGCTTGCTTAGGAAGGACTTTAGACATGCTGTAGACAAACTCCCTCTGCCCCAACAGCTGATAAACATGATCAATCCCATCCTGCCACAACGTTTCAACTCGGCCAAATGTCCCATGTATCAGCTGGTGGCAAGCTTTGCCAGAGGAGAATGGCTGGACAACCCACTGCAGTTCCATAGCATGCTTGATTTGATGAAGTGAAAATAAATACTTTTCAATTGAAGACAATTTCGCTGACTCATTTTTGTGACAATGCTGTGATGGAAAGTTCTCTCACCTAGACATGAATGCTGATTTGGTACTGCTTATATGCAAATCAGGTCATGTGATCTGCTTTGCATATAAAGATCCCTTTAAATACATGTTGGCCAGCAGATGAGTCAAACAAGGGCAAGACACCTAACTGCTAGCAATGGCATCTCCTGCAGAGGATATAGTGTTGTACATCTTGGGTGAACAATGCAGACTGAGGAAAAGACTGAGATCAGCTGTGGATGATGTCATACAGAAGCATGAATTAACCTTCTCGCTCACCCTGAAAACATTGATGGTGACTGGAAAGTCCCTGGAGTCTACTTTCCTCTCCACTGCCAAAGACATATTCACTGACAATACCTGCAGCTGGGCTCGTATCCTTGTCGTCTACATAGTTGGAGCCTATTTGGTCAAGATCTACATGGAAGAAGGTGTGCAAGTTGATATCACCAGCTTTGCAGGGACAATGGATGTCTTCCTGATGATCAAGTGGGGAAAGTGGATGGAGGAACACGGGTCCTTTGAACAGATGGAAGCTTACTTCCCAGTATGCAGAGAAGAAAAGATCAAGAAAGGATTATTAATCACAGCTGCTCTTATTTTGACAACTATATGTCTATCATTGATGTTTGATAAGTGATTGCATGATGAATAAAAACTATGAATCGAAATGTTTGTCTGATCTTTTCAATGTCACAACAAGCAAGGTTCTTCATTTATTTGCAGAAAAAACTGATGCATTTACACAGATGATTTCCTCTCATTCAAACAGTTACACATGAAGGAGGTTTCAATACAATTAGAGATATGACCAAGATGAATAGTTAAAAATAATGAGAGTGAGTGATGGGTATGTACAGCCATAGTGTATGAAATTGTCTTCAGAAGTTTGTTACAGGGCTTGCTTCTCTGTGAGAAGCTGAAGTTCATGTGTCATGGTGTTCAGCCTTTCCTCTAGTTCTGAAATTGTCAAGTCACTATCATTAGGGAATAGTACATCATACAACATGTCGACACCCACATCATGTGATCCATGCGCCATGTTGGCAGTATTCAGTGTTGTCGGATCAGTGCTCTTTGCCTGTTTAGGGGATTCCGTTGGTGATGAACACTTCCTTGTAACACATGTCAAGCTGCTTGTGCTTAACATGTGATGACTTCTTTTTCTTGAGACGCGCTGCCTTTTCTCCTTGAATCCCTGAGGTAGGTTCCTCCTTTCGTTCAGCATAGCTCTGACAGTTGGTAGTCCTGCTCTTACTCTACTCTTCAGAGGCTGTTCATCCACTTGTATTCCTGACACCTCCATTGCTTGAGCCAAGATATCCATCTTTGTTGATTACTCTATAGCAAGGTTGAAATAGGGTGGAGAACTGGTGAGTTGCTCCTTATATACCCCTCTTGGAACCCAGAATGCACCCCAAACATGGATCACTGATTGGCTGTCACAATGGATCTTTCCATGGACAGGGTGAGTTCAACTGTCCAACTCCCTCCACCCCCCAAACTACCTGCCTATCTATCTGTTGAGTGCCTGAAACTCCTCCGCCAACCAACCTGTGAATTCACCAGTCCTAGACAGGGGAGGTGACTAGTTGCTAGGCACAGATGAATTATGTTGACATGTTGCTAAGCGGAAATACTTTGAGGCTCTGGATTGTAACAATGTACCTGATCATGGGTCACATACAGGGGGTAGGTAGGCTTAGGACAAGGATCTGACAAGTTGTAGGACCGGTTAGAATGGAAGAGTACTAACTGTATTTCTGTCCGTTGTGACAAGATATCATAATCACTCATGGTTAATTGAGACCCTGGTTATTTACAGTACCAATTGACTTTCTTAGTCTTTACTATTTCCTCTTAGAAACATGTCAACAAAGCTATTCTATGGTTGGCAACCAGCCAGGGGTACCAGGCAGAGATTGCCCTCACCATCACAAAGGGGTACCAGGCAAAGACTGCCCTCACCCCCGCTAGGTAGTACCAGGCAAAAGTTTCTCTAACCACCAGACAGGGGTACTGCCTTCACACCACCAGACAGGGGTACAAGGCAAAATTTGCCCTCACAGCCATTATGCTGTACCAGGCAGAACTTGCCCTCACTACCAAATTGGGGAACCAGGAAAACACTGGCCTCAACCCCGTTAGGTAATACGAGGCAAAATTTGCCCTCACCACCAGACAAGGGTACCAGGCAAAGCTTGCACTCACCACCGGTCAGGGGTACCAGGCAAAACTTGCCCTCACTACCAGAAAGGGGTGCTAAGTAAAGAGAAAATGTACTTGTACATGATCCCTGTTGTAAGATATTCCCCAGAGACAGAGGAGATGTAGAACTTTTTGGATAGTAGGGGGCCCTGAAAAGGACCATTTTTGTGGGTTTAAGTGCTCTAGTCATAGAGTGCTGATAGGTTCTCGCCTGCACGCAATTCTGCCCGACATAATGGACATCTGTCATTCTCAACTTGCCATCTCTCTAGACAGCTGGCGTGGAAGACATGGCCACAGTCTGGGTGATTTAAAAGCCTGGCAGTGGAGAAGTTCATGGTCGCTGTCTTCACCCTCTTCCCTCGCATCTCTGCTGGTTCTGTCAATGAACCCGTGCAAATGATGCATTCTTCTCTTGGTCGCTTCTGAGATTGGCTTCTCATCTCTACTGGAGTTGCAGGAGTTGGATCTACCTGTTGCACTGGTTTGTGGTAGAAAGAGTCCACTGGTGGCAGGCAATCATCATCATCATCCTCTACATCTTCTTCATCACTGTCCGGAACATACTGTGTGTTGATGTTTGAGACATGTTGTGGAATACACACTGGAGCATACCAACACTTAGACTCCCCATCGTTGATAAGACATGTAGCCTCCAAAGCTTCAACCATAAAGCTTGGCCCAGCTTGGAAGGTAGTCACAGTAATGGTGTCATCTCCCACTTCTGTCCTCATTTGCCTGGCCCATGTCACTAGTCCTGTTAGTGCATGTACAGCTCTTGCTCTCTTTGCCTGCTCTGTGATATCCATTTTTGCAAATGTTATGAGAAGAGAGATTTACTTGTATTTATATGGATTTGCAGTCACATGCCTAGGCACATGACTAGTCACATGATCTCATGAGCCAATCACCTCATGAGCCAATCATAATGATTGTCTCATCAATATAAGGGTCTTGGAAGTAAGCCACATGATCTCATCAGCCAATCATGGTGATCAGCTTGGCAACATGTCAACAAAATCGTTCTATGCCTAGCAACCACCCCAATGCATGGCTCTATGCAGATAATGGATGATGTCATGTGACCCTAGATATAGTTTATATGCAAATTAGTCACCTGACTAATTTGTTCATAATCTACCCCAAAGGCACTGTATAAGGGGTTGTTGTTGTCATTAGAAGATCTGAAGACTATGTGCGAGGAGTGCAAAGCCTACCAAAAGGTGTTGAACCACATGAAGGATACAGGTGGGTGCAAATACAATTTGATCTTTCTGGTGGCATTCTTGTATGAATTTAGCTAAGTTAGAAGCTGTGACAAAACATACATGTTAGTACCTGTATTAATCCTGAATGATTTCTCCTTGGCAACATGTCATCAAAATCCTTCTATGCCTAGCAACCACCCCAGTGGATGGCTCTATGCAGATTCTGAGTTCTTTTACCCCCACCAAATCATAGTCTAGCCTCCTCATGGTGTCATTTTCATGTATCTATGATTGTTCTTTCTCCTTGGCAACATGTCAACAATATGGTTCTATGCCTAGCAACCACCCAAATGGATGGTTCTATGCAGACTCTGAGTTCTTTTACCCCCACTAAATCATAGTCTAGCCTCCTCATGGTGTCATTTTCATGTATCTATGATTGTTCTTTCTCCTTGGCAACATGTCAACAAAATCCTTCTATGCCTAGCAACCACCCCAGTGGATGGTTTTATGCAGATTCTGAGTTCTTGTATCCCCACTAAATCATAGTCTTGCTTCATCAAGCTGTCATTTTCATGTTTCTAGCATTATTCTTTCTCCTTGGCAACATGTCAACAATATGGTTCTATGCCTAGCAACCACCCCAATGGATGGCAGATTCTGAGTTCTTTTACCCCCACTAAATCATAGTCTAGCCTCCTCATGGTGTCATTTTTGTGTTTCTATGATTGTTCTTTCTCCTTGGCAACATGTCAACAAAATCCTTCTATGCCTAGCAACCACCCCAGTGGATGGTTTTATGCAGATTCTGAGTTCTTGTATCCCCACTAAATCATAATCTTGTCTCATCATGCTGTCATTTTCATGTTTCTAGCATTATTCTTTCTCCTTGGCAACATGTCAACAAAATCCTTCTATGCCTAGCAACCACCCCAGTGGATGGCTCTATGCAGATTCTGAGTTCTTTTACCCCCACTAAATCATAGCCTAGCCTCCTCATGGTGTCATTTTCATGTATCTATGATTGTTCTTTCTCCTTGGCAACATGTCAACAATATGGTTCTATGCCTAGCAACCACCCAAATGGATGGTTCTATGCAGACTCTGAGTTCTTTTACCCCCACTAAATCATAGTCTAGCCTCCTCATGGTGTCATTTTCATGTATCTATGATTGTTCTTTTTCCTTAGCAACATGTCAACAAAATCCTTCTATGCCTAGCAACCACCCAAATGGATGGTTCTATGCAGACTCTGAGTTCTTTTACCCCCACTAAATCATAGTCTTGCCTCATCATGCTGTCATTTTCATGTTTCTAGCATTGTTCTTTCTCCTTGGCAACATGTCAACAAAATCCTTCTATGCCTAGCAACCACCCCCAGTGGATGGTTTTATGCAGATTCTGAGTTCTTGTTTCCCCACTAAATCATAGTCTTGCCTCATCATGCTGTCATTTTCATGTTTCTAGCATTATTCTTTCTCCTTGGCAACATGTCAACAAAATCCTTCTATGCCTAGCAACCACCCCAGTGGATGGCTCTATGCAGATTCTGAGTTCTTTTACCCCCATTAAATCATAGCCTAGCCTCCTCATGGTGTCATTTTCATGTATCTATGATTGTTCTTTCTCCTTGGCAACATGTCAACAATATGGTTCTATGCCTAGCAACCACCCAAATGGATGGCAGACTCTGAGTTCTTTTACCCCCACTAAATCATAGTCTAGCCTCCTCATGGTGTCATTTTCATGTATCTATGATTGTTCTTTTTCCTTAGCAACATGTCAACAAAATCCTTCTATGCCTAGCAACCACCCAAATGGATGGTTCTATGCAGACTCTGAGTTCTTTTACCCCCACTAAATCATAGTCTTGCCTCATCATGCTGTCATTTTCATGTTTCTAGCATTGTTCTTTCTCCTTGGCAACATGTCAACAAAATCCTTCTATGCCTAGCAACCACCCCCAGTGGATGGTTTTATGCAGATTCTGAGTTCTTGTTTCCCCACTAAATCATAGTCTTGCCTCATCATGCTGTCATTTTCATGTTTCTAGCATTATTCTTTCTCCTTGGCAACATGTCAACAAAATCCTTCTATGCCTAGCAACCACCCCAGTGGATGGCTCTATGCAGATTCTGAGTTCTTTTACCCCCATTAAATCATAGTCTAGCCTCCTCATGGTGTCATTTTCATGTATCTATGATTGTTCTTTCTCCTTGGCAACATGTCAACAATATGGTTCTATGCCTAGCAACCACCCAAATGGATGGCAGATTCTGACTTCTTGTGCCCCCACTAAATCATAGTCTGGCCTAATTATGGTGTCATTTTCATGTATCTATGATTGTTCTTTCTCCTTGGCAACATGTCAACAAAATCCTTCTATGCCTAGCAACCACCCCAGTGGATGGTTTTATGCAGATTCTGAGTTCTTGTATCCCCACTAAATCATAGTCTTGCCTCATCATGCTGTCATTTTCATGTTTCTAGCATTATTCTTTCTCCTTGGCAACATGTCAACAAAATCCTTCTATGCCTAGCAACCACCCCAATGGATGGTTCTATGCAGACTCTGAGTTCTTTTACCCCCACTAAATCATAGTCTAGCCTCCTCATGGTGTCATTTTCATGTCTCTTTTATTAATCTTTCTCCTTGGCAACATGTCAACAAAATCATTCTATGCATAGCAACCACCCCAGTGGATGGTTCTATCCAGATTCTGAGTTCTTGTACCCCCACTAAATCATAATCTAGCCTCCTCATGGTGTCATTTTCATGTCTCTATTATTAATCTTTCTCCTTGGCAACATGTCAACAAAATCCTTCTATGCCTAGCAACCACCCCAGTGGATGGCTCTATGCAGACAATGGATGATGTCATGTGACCCATGATATAGTTTATATGCAAATTAGTCACCTGACCTATATGTTCATAATCTACCCAAGAGGCACTGTATAAGGAAGGGGTTGTTGTCATTAGAAGATCTGAAGATTATGTGCGAGGAGTACAAAGCCTACCAAAAGGTGTTGAACCACATGAAGGATACAGGTGGGTGCCAATACAATTTAATCTTTCTAGTGGCATTCTTGTATGAATTTAGCTTAGTTAGAAGCTGTGACAAAACATACATGTTTGTACCTGCATTTATCTTGAAGGTATCCATCTTCTATTTGACTTACTCTGTGTTGTCATCCTTTATTCCCATGTAGCCCCACTAATCACTACATATCTGCTTAGCAACATGTGAAACTGTAACTTGCCCAATTTTGGCCAGATTGTGGAAAAGATCATTCCCTTCACTTCGAGTGGTTGCTGTTCCATGTGCTCCCAATAAATCTAGAGGTATGACCATTCTTGTGATGAAAGGTTTGATCAGATATTTCCTGAGGCCAAACATGAGCTGTGTCAGTTGTGGGATGTTTTCGACAGTCTTCCTACTGGATATGGAAAATCCTTGGGCTGTTTTTGTTACTGGGCTTTGCCTGGTAGTGCAGAGGTTTGACCATTTTTGTGATGAAAGGTCTGATCAGATATTTCCTGACTTCACAATATTGCTCATCTTCCAGGACACTACATGGCACTACATTGCATAACTTGATGAATTGGGTATATTTCTCTCAACCTGTAGATGTTGTCCCAAATAGGTGAAACGATATCTGTTTTTTCCTGATTGTACAACTGATGGATTGAGGCAAACTTGCCCTATTTTGGCCAGATTATTGAGAAGATCATTCCCTTCACTTCGAGTGGTTGCTGTTCCATACATGTGCTCCAACTAAATCTAGAGGTATGACCATTCTTGTGATGAAAGGTCTGATCAGATATTTCCTGACTTCACAATATTGCTCATCTTCCAGAACACTACATTGCTCTACATTGCATAACTTTATGTACTGAGTATATCTCTCTCACATGTGAGATGAACACCTCATCTTATTCCTGATACTTCATTACTTTGCCCACTGTGTAGTGTTAGATACAGTATATAGCCCGTCTGCCACCACCTCCACCACCAGAACTGTGCTGTTTGCTGTATTCCTGACACTTTCATTACTTGGCCCACTGTGTAGTGTTAGATACAGTATATAGCCTGTCTGCCACCACCTCCACCACCAGAACTGTGCTGCTTGCTGTCAGTAAGTTGTCCAAATTTGGCCAGTTGATCGAGGATATCTTTCCTTCGATTTGAGTGGTTGCACATTCATGAGCTCCCATCAGATCGAGAGGTTTGACCATTGTGGTGATGAAAGCTTTGATCAGATATTTCCTGAGGCCAAACATGAGCTGTGTTAGTTGTGGGATGTTTTTGACAGTCTTCCAACTGGCTATGGGAAATCCTTTGGCTGTTATCTTTGCCTTTGATCAGATATTTCCTGAGGTTTGAACCAAACATGAGCTATGTTAGTTGTGAGATGTCATTGACAGTCTTCCAACTGGCTATGGAAAATCCTTGGGCTGTTTTTGTTACTGGGCTTTGCCTGGTACTGCAGTGAGGGTTGGTTCATGAGGGACAATTGGAAGTATAGTGAAGATCATTCCCATCAATTTGAGTGGTTGCGGTTCCATGAGCTCCCAATAAATCTAGAGGTATTACTTGATGCATTGGGTATATTTTTCTCAACCTGTAGATGCTGTCCCAAATAGATGAAACACTATCTGTTTTTTCCTGATTATACAACTTGATGGATTGAGGCTAACTGGACCAATTTTGGCCAGATTGTAGAGAAGATCATTCCCTTCACTTCGAGTGGTTGTTGTTTCATGTGCTCCCAAAAAATCTAGAGGTATGACCATTCTTGAAATGATAGGTCTGATCAGAATTTGCATCACTTCGCAATATTACTCATCTTCCAGAACACTACATTGCTCTACATTGCTTAACTTTATGTACTGAGTATATTTCTCTCACATGTGAGATGATCACCTCACCTCATTCCTGACACTTTCATTACTTTGCCCACTGTGTAGTGTTAGATACAGTATATAGCCTGTCTGCCACCACCTCCACCACCAGAACTGTGCTGTTTGCTGTCCGTAAGTTGTCCAAATTTGGCCAGTTGATTGAGGAGATCTTTCCTTCGTGGTTGCACATTCATGAGCTCCCATCAGCTCGAGAGGTTTGACCATTCTTGTGATGAAAGGTTTGATCAGATATTTCCTGAGGTTTGAACCAAACATGAGCTGTGCTAGTTGTGGGGTGTTTTTGACAGTTTTCCAACTGGCTATGGAAAATCCTTGGGCTGTTTTTGTTACTGGGCTTTGCCTGGTACTGCAGTGAGGGTTGGCTCATGAGGGCCAATTGGAAGTATAGTGAAGATCATTCCCTTCCATTCAACTGGTTGTTGTTCCATGAGCTCCCAATAAATCTAGAGGTATGACTTGATGCATTGGGTATATTTTTCTCAACCTGTAGATGCTGTCCCAAATAGTTGAAACTATATCTGTTTTTTCCTGATTGTACAACTTGATGAATTGAGGCTAACTTGCCCAACTTTGGCCAGATTGTAGAGAAGGTCCCTTCACTTCGAGTGGATGCTGTTCCATGTGCTCCGAATGAATCTAGAGGTATGACCATTCTTGTCTGATCTGATATTTCCTGACTTCACAATGTTGCTTATCTTCCAGGACACTACATATCTGCTCAGCAACATGTGAAACTGAAACTTGTATGTTTTGGGAGCAATGTTAGAATGAAAGAGAGTTGTCCAAGATAGATGAGACAATATCAGTTTTTTCCTGATTGTACAACTTGATGAATTGAGGCTAACTTGCCCTATTTTGGCCAGGTTGTAGAGAAGATCTTCCCTTCACTTCGAGTGGTTGCTGTTCCATGTGCTCCCACTAAATCTAGAGGTTTGACCATTCTTGTGATGAAAGGTCTGATCAGATATTTCCTGACTTCACAACATTGCTCATCTTCCAGTGCACTACATGGCACTACATTGCAAAAATTAATGTGTTGGGTACATTTCTCTCAAGTTGTAGAGATCCAGATGTTGTCCCAAATAGATGAAACAATTACAACTTCATGCATTGAGGCTAACTTGCCCAACTCAACCCAGAACATAGCCCTTCTGCCACCACCTCCACCACCAGAACTGTGCTGTTTGCTGTATTCCTGACACTTTCATTACTTGGCCCACTGTGTAGTGTTAGATACAGTATATAGCCTGTCTGCCACCACCTCCACCACCAGAACTGTGCTGTTTGCTGTCTGTTAGTTGTCCAAATTTGGCCAGTTGATTTAGGAGATCTTTCCTTCATGGTTGAACATTCTTGAGCTCCCATCAGATCGAGAGGTTTGACCATTCTTGTGATGAAAGGTTTGATCAGATATTTCCTGAGGTTTGAACCAAACATGAGCTGTGTTAGTTGTGGGATGTTTTTGACAGTTTTCCAACTGGCTATGGAAAATCCTTGGGCTGTTTTTGTTACTGGGCTTTGCCTGGTACTGCAGTGAGGGTTGGCTCATGAGGGCCAATTGGAAGTATAGTGAAGATCATTCCCTTCAATTCGAGTGGTTGCTGTTCCATGTGCTCCCACTTAATCTAGAGGTATGACTTGATGCATTGGTTATATTTCTCTCAACCTGTAGATGTTGTCCCAAATAGATGAAACTATATATGTTTTTTCCTGATTGTACATCTTGATAGATTGAGGCTAAGTTGCCCAATTTTGGCCAGATTGTAGAGAAGATCACTCCCTTCACTTTAAGTGGTTGCTGTTCCATTCAAATTGGGTATATTTCTCTCAACCTGTAGATGTTGTCCCAAATAGATGAAACAATATCAGTTTTTTCCTAATTGTACAACTTGATGGATTGAGGCAAACTTGCCCAATTTTGGCCAGATTTTAGAGAAGATCATTCCCTTTTATTCGAGTGGTTGCTGTTCCATGAGCTCCTTCTACTTCTAGAGGTATGACCATTCTTGTAAAGAAAAGTCTGATCAGATATTTCCTGACTTCACAATATTGCTCATCTTCCAGTACACTACATTGCTCTACATTGCATAACTTTATGTGCTGAGTATATCTCTCTCACACATGTGAGATGAACACCTCATCTTTTTCCTGACACTTTCATTACTTGGCCAACTGTGTAGTGTTAGATACAGTATATAGCCCGTCTGCCACCACCTCCACCACCAGAACTGTGCTGTTTGCTGTATTCCTGACACTTCCGTTACTTGGCCCACTGTGTAGTTTTAGATACAGTATATAGCCTGTCTGCCACCACCTCCACCACCAGAACTGTGCTGCTTGCTGTCAGTAAGTTGTCCAAATTTGGCCAGTTGATCGAGGATATCTTTCCTTCGATTTGAGTGGTTGCACATTCATGAGCTCCCATCAGATCGAGAGGTTTGACCGTTCTTGTGATGAAAGCTTTGATCAGATATTTCCTGAGGTTTGAACCAAACATGAGCTGTGTTAGTTGTGAGATGTTATTGAGAGTCTTCCAACTGGCTATGGAAAATTCTTGGGCTGTTATCTTTGCCTTTGATCAGATATTTCCTCAGGTTTGAACCAAACATGAGCTGTGTTAGTTGTGAGATGTCACTAACAGTCTTCCAACTGGCTATGGAAAATCCTTGGGCTGTTTTTGCTACTGGGCTTTGCCTGGTACTGCAGTGAGGGTTGGTTCATGAGGGCCAATTTGAAGTATAGTGAAGATCATTCCCTTCAATTCGAGTGGTTGCTGTTCCATGTGCTCCCACTAAATCTAGAGGTTTGACCATTCTTGTGATAAAAGGTTTGATCAGATATTTCCTGACTTCACAATGTTGCTTATCTTCCAAGACACTACATGGCACCACATTGCAGAACTTGATGCAATATCAGTTTTTTCCTGATTGAACAACTTGATGGATTAAGGCTAACTTGCCCAATTTTGGCCAGATTGTAGAGAAGATCATTCCCTTTAATTTGAGTGGTTGCTGTTCCATGTGCTCCCAATAAATCTAGAGGTATGACCATTCTTGTGATGAAAAGTCATATTCCTGACACGTTCATTACTTGGCCCACTGTGTAGTGTTAGATACAGTATATAGCCTGTCTGCCACCACCTCCACCACCAGAACTGTGCTGTTTGCTGTCAGTGACAAGAAGTAAATCTGAGGGAATGTATCTATTCTCAACTGATTGTATCAGGGAATACATACACTAACTAACCAGCTGTTATAATCAAACAGTTGTCTTAGGGAATACTTCTAAAATCTGCATGCTGTCACAGGATATACATATGAAATCACCCACCTGTTTCAGAACACTACATGGCACTACATGGCACTACATTGCATAACTTGATGAAATGGGTATCTCATTCCTTCAACTTGCAGCTATGACCATTCTTGTGATCAAAGGTCTGATCAGATATTTCCTGACTTCACAATATTGCTCATCTTCCAGTACACTACATGGCACTACATTGCATAACTTGATGAATTGGGTATATTTCTCTCAACCTGTAGATGTTGTCCCAAATAGGTGAAACGATATCTGTTTTTTCCTGATTGTACAACTTGATGGATTGAGGCAAACTTGCCCAATTTTGGCCAGATTGTAGAGAAGATCATACCCTTCACTTCGAGTGGTTGCTGTTCCATACATGTGCTCCAACTAAATCTAGAAGTATGACCATTCTTGTGATGAAAGGCCTGATCAGATATTTCCCGACTTCACAATATTGCTCATCTTCCAGAACACTACATTGCTCTACATTGCATAACTTTATGTACTGAGTATATCTCTCTCACATGTGAGATGATCACCTCACCTCATTCCTGACACTTTCATTACTTTGCCCACTGTGTAGTGTTAGATACAGTATATAGCCCGTCTGCCACCACCTCCACCACCAGAACTGTGCTCTTTGCTGTCAGTAAGTTGTCCAAATTTAGCCAGTTGATCGATGAGATCTTTCCTTCGATTCGAGTGGTTGCTGTTCCATGTGCTCCAAATAAATCTAGAGGTTTGACCATTCTTGTGATGAAAGGTTGCACATTCATGAGCTCCCATCAGATCGAGAGGTTTGACCATTCTTGTGATGAAAGCTTTGATCAGATATTTCCTGAGGTTTGAACCAAACATGAGCTGTGTTAGTTGTGAGATGTTATTGAGTGTCTTCCAACTGGCTATGGAAAATCCTTGGGCTGTTATCTTTGCCTTTGATCAGATATTTCCTCAGGTTAGAACCAAACATGAGCTGTGTTAGTTGTGAGATGTCATTGACAGTCTTCCAACTGGCTATGGAAAATCCTTGGGCTGTTTTTGTGACTGGGCTTTGCCTGGTACTGCAGTGAGGGTTGGTTCATGAGGGCCAATTGGAAGTATAGTGAAGATCATTCCCTTCAATTTGAGTGGTTGCTGTTCCATGTGCTCCCACTTAATCTAGAGGTTTGACCATTCTTGTGATAAAAAGTCTGATCAGATATTTCCTGACTTCACAATGTTGCTCATCTTCCAAGACACTACATGGCACTACATTGCAGAACTTGATGCATTGGGTATATTTCTCCCAACCTGTAGATGTTGTCCCAAATAGGTGAAACATTATCTGTTTTCTCCTGATTGAACAACTTGATGGATTGAGGCTAACTTGCCCAATTTTGGCCAGATTGTAGAGAAGATCATTCCTTTAATTCAAGTGGTTGCTGTTCCATGTGCTCCCAATAAATCTAGAGGTATTCTTGTGATGAAAGGTCTGATCAGATATTTCCTGACTTCACAATATTGCTCATCTTCCAGAACACTACATTGCTCTACATTGCATAACTTTATGTACTGAGTATATCTCTCTCTCACATGTGAGATGAACACCTCATCTTATTCCTGACACTTTCATTACTTTGCCCACTGTGTAGTGTTAGATACAGTATATAGCCCGTCTGCCACCACCTCCACCACCAGAACTGTGCTGTTTGCTGTATTCCTGACACTTTCATTACTTGGCCCACTGTGTAGTGTTAGATACAGTATATAGCCCGTCTGCCACCACCTCCACCACCAGAACTGTGCTGTTTGCTGTATTCCTGACACTTTCATTACTTGGCCCACTGTGTAGTGTTAGATACAGTATATAGCCTGTCTGCCACCACCTCCACCACCAGAACTGTGCTGTTTGCTTTCAGTAAGTTGTCCAAATTTGGCCAGTTGATCGAGGATAACTTTCCTTCGATTTGAGTGGTTGCCGTTCATGAGCTCCCATCAGATCGAGAGGTTTGACCATTCTTGTGATGAAAGCTTTGATCAGATATTTCCTGAGGTTTGAACCAAACATGAGCTGTGTTAGTTGTGAGATGTTATTGAGAGTCTTCCAACTGGCTATTGAAAATCCTTGGGCTGTTATCTTTGCATTTGATCAGATATTTCCTCAGGTTTGAACCAAATATGAGCTGTGTTAGTTGTGAGATGTCATTGACAGTCTCCCAACTGGCTATGGAAAATCCTTGGGCTGTTTTTGTTACTGGGCTTTGCCTGGTACTGCAGTGAGGGTTGGTTCATGAGGGCCAATTGGAAGTATAGTGAAGATCATTCCCTTCAATTCGAGTGGTTGCTGTTCCATGTGCTCCCACTTAATCTAGAGGTTTGACCATTCTTGTGATAAAAGGTCTGATCAGATATTTCCTGACTTCACAATGTTTCTCATCTTCCAAGACAAAACATGGCACTACATTGCAGAACTTGATGCATTGGGTATATTTCTTCCAACCTATAGATGTTGTCCAAAATAGGTGAAACAATATCTGTTTTCTCCTGATTGAACAACTTGATGGATTGAGGCTAACTTGCCCAATTTTGGCCAGATTGTAGAGAAGATCATTCCTTTAATTCGAGTGGTTGCTGTTCCATGTGCTCCCAATAAATCTAGAGGTATGACCATTCTTGTGATGAAAAGTCATATTCCTGACACGTTCATTACTTGGCCCACTGTGTAGTGTTAGATACAGTATATAGCCTGTCTGCCACCACCTCCACCACCAGAACTGTGCTGTTTGCTGTCAGTGACAAGAAGTAAATCTGAGGGAATGTATCTATTCTCAACTGATTGTATCAGGGAATACATACACTAACTAACCAGCTGTTGTAGGAAATAATCAAACAGTTGTCTCAGGGAATACTTCTAAAATCTGCATGCTGTCACAGGATATACATATGAAATCACCCACCTGTTTCAGAACACTACATGGCACTACATGGCACTACATTGCATAACTTGATGAAATGGGTATCTCATTCCTTCAACTTGCAGCTATGAGCATTCTTGTGATCAAAGGTCTGATCAGATATTTCCTGACTTCACAATATTGCTCATCTTCCAGTACACTACATGGCACTACATTGCATAACTTGATGAATTGGGTATATTTCTCTCAACCTGTAGATGTTGTCCCAAATAGGTGAAACGATATCTGTTTTTTCCTAATTGTACAACTTGATGGATTGAGGCAAACTTGCCCAATTTTGGCCAGATTTTAGAGAAGATCATTCCCTTTTATTCGAGTGGTTGCTGTTCCATGAGCTCCTTCTACTTCTAGAGGTATGACCATTCTTGTAAAGAAAAGTCTGATCAGATATTTCCTGACTTCACAATATTGCTCATCTTCCAGAACACTACATTGCTCTACATTGCATAACTTTATGTGCTGAGTATATCTCTCTCACACATGTGAAATGAACACCTCATCTTTTTCCTGACAGAGTGGTTGCACATTCATGAGCTCCCATCAGATCGAGAGGTTTGACCGTTCTTGTGATGAAAGCTTTGATCAGATATTTCCTGAGGTTTGAACCAAACATGAGCTGTGTTAGTTGTGAGATGTTATTGAGAGTCTTCCAACTGGCTATTGAAAATCCTTGGGCTGTTATCTTTGCCTTTGATCAGATATTTCCTCAGGTTTGAACCAAACATGAGCTGTGTTAGTTGTGAGATGTCATTGACAGTCTTCCAACTGGCTATGGAAAATCCTTGGGCTGTTTTTGTTACTGGGCTTTGCCTGGTACTGCAGTGAGGGTTGGTTCATGAGGGCCAATTGGAAGTATAGTGAAGATCATTCCCTTCAATTCGAGTGGTTGCTGTTCCATGTGCTCCCACTAAATCTAGAGGTTTGACCATTCTTGTGATGAAAGGTCTGATCAGATATTTCCTGACTTCACAATGTTGCTTATCTTCCAAGACACTACATGGCACCACATTGCAGAACTTGATGCAATATCAGTTTTTTCCTGATTGAACAACTTGATGGATTAAGGCTAACTTGCCCAATTTTGGCCAGATTGTAGAGAAGATCATTCCCTTTAATTTGAGTGGTTGCTGTTCCATGTGCTCCCAATAAATCTAGAGGTATGACCATTCTTGTGATGAAAAGTCATATTCCTGACACGTTCATTACTTGGCCCACTGTGTAGTGTTAGATACAGTATATAGCCTGTCTGCCACCACCTCCACCACCAGAACTGTGCTGTTTGCTGTCAGTGACAAGAAGTAAATCTGAGGGAATGTATCTATTCTCAACTGATTGTATCAGGGAATACATACACTAACTAACCAGCTGTTATAATCAAACAGTTGTCTCAGGGAATACTTCTAAAATCTGCATGCTGTCACAGGATATACATATGAAATCACCCACCTGTTTCAGAACACTACATGGCACTACATGGCACTACATTGCATAACTTGATGAAATGGGTATCTCATTCCTTCAACTTGCAGCTATGAGCATTCTTGTGATCAAAGGTCTGATCAGATATTTTCTGACTTCACAATATTGCTCATCTTCCAGTACACTACATGGCACTACATTGCATAACTTGATGAATTGGGTATATTTCTCTCAACCTGTAGATGTTGTCCCAAATAGGTGAAACGATATCTGTTTTTTCCTGATTGTACAACTTGATGGATTGAGGCAAACTTGCCCAATTTTGGCCAGATTGTAGAGAAGATCATACCCTTCACTTCAAGTGGTTGCTGTTCCATACATGTGCTCCAACTAAATCTAGAAGTATGACCATTCTTGTGATGAAAGGCCTGATCAGATATTTCCCGACTTCACAATATTGCTCATCTTCCAGAACACTACATTGCTCTACATTGCATAACTTTATGTACTGAGTATATCTCTCTCACATGTGAGATGATCACCTCACCTCATTCCTGACACTTTCATTACTTTGCCCACTGTGTAGTGTTAGATACAGTATATAGCCCGTCTGCCACCACCTCCACCACCAGAACTGTGCTCTTTGCTGTCAGTAAGTTGTCCAAATTTAGCCAGTTGATCGAGGAGATCTTTCCTTCGATTCGAGTGGTTGCTGTTCCATGTGCTCCAAATAAATCTAGAGGTTTGACCATTCTTGTGATGAAAGGTTGCACATTCATGAGCTCCCATCAGATCGAGAGGTTTGACCATTCTTGTGATGAAAGCTTTGATCAGATATTTCCTGAGGTTTGAACCAAACATGAGCTGTGTTAGTTGTGAGATGTTATTGAGAGTCTTCCAACTGGCTATGGAAAATCCTTGGGCTGTTATCTTTGCCTTTGATCAGATATTTCCTCAGGTTTGAACCAAACATGAGCTGTGTTAGTTGTGAGATGTCATTGACAGTCTTCCAACTGGCTATGGAAAATCCTTGGGCTGTTTTTGTGACTGGGCTTTGCCTGGTACTGCAATGAGGGTTGGTTCATGAGGGCCAATTGGAAGTATAGTGAAGATCATTCCCTTCAATTTGAGTGGTTGCTGTTCCATGTGCTCCCACTTAATCTAGAGGTTTGACCATTCTTGTGATGAAAGGTCTGATCAGATATTTCCTGACTTCACAATGTTGCTCATCTTCCAAGACACTACATGGCACTACATTGCAGAACTTGATGCATTGGGTATATTTCTCCCAACCTGTAGATGTTGTCCCAAATAGGTGAAACAATATCTGTTTTCTCCTGATTGAACAACTTGATGGATTGAGGCTAACTTGCCCAATTTTGGCCAGATTGTAGAGAAGATCATTCCTTTAATTCGAGTGGTTGCTGTTCCATGTGCTCCCAATAAATCTAGAGGTATGACCATTCTTGTGATGAAAAGTCATATTCCTGACACGTTCATTACTTGGCCCACTGGGTAGTGTTAGATACAGTATATAGCCTGTCTGCCACCACCTCCACCACCAGAACTGTGCTGTTTGCTGTCAGTGACAAGAAGTAAATCTGAGGGAATGTATCTATTCTCAACTGATTGTATCAGGGAATACATACACTAACTAACCAGCTGTCTTAGGAAATAATCAAACAGTTGTCTCAGGGAATACTTCTAAAATCTGCATGCTGTCACAGGATATACATATGAAATCACCCACCTGTTTCAGAACACTACATGGCACTACATGGCACTACATTGCATAACTTGATGAAATGGGTATCTCATTCCTTCAACTTGCAGCTATGACCATTCTTGTGATCAAAGGTCTGATCAGATATTTCCTGACTTCACAATATTGCTTATTTTCCAGTACACTACATGGCCCTACATTGCAAAATTTGATGTATTGGGTATATTTCTCTCAACTTGTAGAAATCCAGATGTAGTCCCAAATAGATGAAACAATGAAATATCTGTTTCTTCCTGCTTTTACAACCTGATGTATTGAGGCTAACTTGCCAGTTTTACCATTGAAACCCATGTGAACCAGCTTTTGATGCAAGTAGGAATTGAATTTTGAAGCTGATTTGCTCAAACCAAAATTGGATTTTGCAGCTCACCACCGAGGGTACTTCAGGGGGGTCGAGAGACTCTCCAATCGAATGTCAAGCTTCAGACAGTTGTGACGAGTTCCAAACTTAATCGACTTGGACTTGGTTCTGTTTTCCCGGGACAGAACTGAGTTGCTTGTTGAAGTTGCTCTGTGTTTTCCCGGGGCACAGAGCATCTTGTTTGTAACTTGGCACACTGACTGAGGTTTGCATTCCATATGGGTCTGACATTAGATTGGCCTCCTATGTCAGAACCATTGTGTGAATGTGTGTGTGCTACTAACCCATTGTTTACCTGTGCACTTTGTTTCATTGCATGTCTAATCCACACTTTGCCTTTCAGCTGTCCGGTGTGTACGCAGGACGCAACATAGCAGGCCTCTGTGCTTGGTTGGTTGCGACGGCCAGTGGCGAGGGTGGGGCCACTGGAATTTTTTTTTGACATCACTTTCGGCCCTTTTTGTCTAAATTTGGCAAAACATCCCAAGGTTGACTCGAGCGTTCACACTGTGAATGTCTTGACCTGCTGGCAGATGAAAGTAGCCTGGCCCGGTACGCATTTGTTTTTTCTTTTCCTTTTTCAAAGCCTTGTTTGAACCCCCACAAAGGGTTGCCTTTTGTCGTTCTTTGTTTCTTGAGCAGCCGAGAGGATCTAGAGTGGACAAGCACTCTGCCATGATCAGACCTGCATACACTGAAAATATACTGATGTATATTGTATGTAGCACCAGTATGCAATATTCTGACTCTGAGATATACTCATGCTCCGCCTGGTAAGCGTCATGGACACGTTCGAAGAGTCAGTGCTATATCTGCGGTGCCTCGGGCATGCTAGGGTAGTCGATGCGCACATGGACTTGCACTGAAGAGTCAGCTATACTAAGTCGCCCGGTATGTCTCTCTGCTTTTGCATGTGTCTTAGCATTGATTCTTATTTGCTCTGGCTATTTTATGTTGATCAAAATTACATTAGTCAGTGCATGGAAACCACGGAAAAGAACCGGTGGAACTGGGAATGGATAATGTGGCTTTAAAGTTTGGGTGAAGAGACAGCTATACTAAGTCGCCCGGTATGTCTCTCTCCTTTCCTTGCTACCGGCACACTCCATTGTCAGCTCCAGCTGTGTTGGCCGCGGTGAGTAATGCATCTGGCTGGTCGGGTACGCAGGACGCAACATAGCAGGCCTCTGTGCTTGGTTGGTTGCGACGGCCAGTGGCGAGGGTGGGGCCACTGGAATTTTTTTTTGACATCACTTTCGGTCCTTTTTGTCTAAATTTGGCAAAACATCCCAAGGTAGACTCGAGCGTTCGCACTGTAGCCCGTTGTCCGTATACATTAGGTCCATGGGTTAGGGAACTCCGTTATGGACTGTAGCCCGTTGCCTGCGGACATTAGACCCATGGATCAGGGAACTGTGAACGTCTTGACCTGCTGGCAGATGAAAGTAGCCTGGCCCGGTACGCACTCGGCCAGTGGCGAGGGAGGGGCCACTGGAAAATTTTTTTGCATTTTTTTTTCCTCTTTTGTATCCAGTACAGGATGCATTCCATACATCTCTAACAACTTTTGTATCCAGTACAGGATGCACTTCATGTCTAATCAACACTTTCCCTTTCAGCTGTCCGGTACGCAGGACACAACATAGCAGGCCTTTGCGCTTGGTTGGTTGTGACAGCCAGTGGCGAGGGTGGGGCCACTGGAATTTTTTTTTGCACTTTTTTTCTCTCTTGTATCCAGTACAGGATGCAATCCATACATCTCTAACAATTTTTGTATCCAGTACAGGATGCACTTCATGTCTAATCAACACTTTCCCTTTCAGCTGTCCGGTACGCAGGACACAACATAGCAGGCCTTTGCGCTTGGTTGGTTGTGACAGCCAGTGGCGAGGGTGGGGCCACTGGCATTCTGTCTCCTCTATTCCTCTATCCCCTCTTATGTGTTTCTATGTTGTGTTGTCCTGTGTTGTCCTGTGCTCTATGGGGAAAATTAAGGACACAGAACTGTGATCCTCTGTTAGTTTGTATAACTATTTCAGGGAGTGTAAAATACACCACACACACACACACACACACACACACGAACACACAAACACTGTAATGAAAAACAGGGACATTTAGCTCTTAGTGTAGGTAGGCATTTAGCTCTTAGTGTAGGTAGGCATTTAGCTCTTAGTGTAGGTAGGCATTTAGCTCTTAGTGTAGGTAGGGGTAAAGGAGGTGACAAAGCACAAGGCTGGTCATCACTGTTGGCAGCGAGGATGGGGCTGCCAACTAGAAAAACAGGTGCATTTAGCTTTTAGTGTAGGTAGGCATTTAGCTCTTACTGTAGGTAGGCATTTAGCTCTTAGTGTAGGTAGGCATTTAGCTCTTAGTGTAGGTAGGGGTAAAGGAGGTGACAAAGCACAAGGCTGGTCATCACTGTTGGCAGCGAGGATGGGGCTGCCAACTAGAAAAACAGGTGCATTTAGCTCTTAGTGTAGGTAGGGGTAAAGGAGGTGACAAAGCACAAGGCTGGTCATCACTGTTGGCAGCGAGGATGGGGCTGCCAACTAGAAAAACAGGTGCATTTAGCTTTTAGTGTAGGTAGGCATTTAGCTCTTACTGTAGGTAGGCATTTAGCTCTTAGTGTAGGTAGGCATTTAGCTCTTAGTGTAGGTAGGGGTAAAGGAGGTGACAAAGCACAAGGCTGGTCATCACTGTTGGCAGCGAGGATGGGGCTGCCAACTAGAAAAACAGGTGCATTTAGCTCTTAGTGTAGGTAGGGGTAAAGGAGGTGACAAAGCACAAGGCTGGTCATCACTGTTGGCAGCGAGGATGGGGCTGCCAACTAGACAAAAAGGTGCATGTTTATAGTAAGGAGCAGAGGCTGGCCATCACCGTTGGAAGCGGCACACCGAAATAAAAGTCAAGCAACACAACCCTTGTGGGTTTGAGGTATTTATTCACACTATCGGTACATCGTTTGGCGTTTAGTGGTAGGGGTAAAGGAGGTGACAAGGCTGGTCATCACTGTTGGCAGCTGCCAAGTAGACAAACAGGTGCATTTTTATAGTAAGGGGTAAAGGCTGGCCATCCCTGACACACTGAAATAAAAGTCAAACAACACAATCTGTTCGAGTCTGTTCAATTTATTCACACTATTGTACATCGTTTGGCAAATATGAACCTTGCAAATAGAGTGGTGCCCGACCCCCGCTCGCACAGGGAAAGAAGTCCATCCATAAGCAGTTTTACTCAAGGATAAACACTCATCCGATGAATCACACGAAAGCCAAAATGTCTCTTTGCTGTTGAGAATAAACATATCTAAAAACAGATAGTATGGGAGCCCTGACAAGGGCCTATTTTTTGGCTTTCACCTGATACTGTTTCCACGTAAATTGTAAGATGGCGCCACTATACACGCATGCTACAGTTTAGTGCCGTAATGCTTAGCCGTACTACATATAACCGTCCATTTATACCATATTTTACCTCTCACAATATATTTACTTCACACACTATATGATACTTACCTATATATATATAAGTACTTATATTACATCACTCTTTATCATGACTTATATACTTATAGCATGTAGCGACACCTTATTTATGGTAATATAATTGATATATAGGACATACACGGAGAAGGAGCTGATCATACTAGCATAGTTAGGTTGTTGTACTAACACAGAGAACAACTACTAATTTTTGTAGGCCGGATCCATCTAGGATTCCACAGGCCGATAACAAACCAAAGTCAATACCTCTACACACATACTGTCATTTGAAAATTCTTTAGCATTTTTCCTATGTCAAACTTGCCACTATGCAATTACTGTATTACTATAGTACTGTGCAGTGCATCATAAATGATGATAACTGTATAGGTCTATTACTCATGGTTCATCTAAAAACTTTTCGGATAATATGGAAAATCTGTCAGCTGTTAGTTTTTCTTCAGAGGAAGGACCATCTGCACCTGTATGCCAAGGTCTCCAGATGGTGGTAAAGGTGGTGGTGGTTGATGAACCAGCCTCTTGGGTGGAAAGGGAGGTGGGTCTTTATATGCAAATTAAGGACAATGGTGTGACTACATTAGCATATAAGCAAGATGCAACAGTGGGAACAAAGGGTAAAATCAGGAAGGGAAAGGCCAGACTTGAACAAGTTATGTGTAAAATCAGAAGGAACCAAATCGCATTGATTCACCTGTGATCAAAACTGTGTCTCTGGCTGAATGAATGTGACACCCATTTCCTCCCAAAAAAGAATTTACCCCAAAACAATGACCCAATCCCAATATGAATTCGAGATGAGATCAAAAAACCTTTTGGATTGTATGGGGCCCTTAAGAGGGCCTTTTGTTTATCAGTTACTGTGTCCAACCATGAAACGGCCACATGAAATCAATTCCTGCATACACCATGCTGACATTTGAGAGCAAGCCCTGCAAAAATGATCGGAACTGGGTCCTGTTCTCGATGAAAGTGCAACCTTCTATTCTCACCATGACGTGATTGTACTCTTCTGTTTCTGAGACCGGTTTAAAGCCGCTGTCCGTCAGGATCACTTTCCCAGCATGCAACACTATTTGGACATGGTTCTCTCCATTAAGATGTTCAATGACAAAGTAAGTAACGTTTGACCATTCCAGAAGTTTTATCAGCTCCTTCAGACAGACTGACAGAGGGTCAGTTCCCTGTTCTATCCAGTTATAAGTATCCGTTTGACTTGTCTTGTTGAAGGTCAAGATTCGAGTATCTTCGTATGGAAAATATGTATCCTCTTCACTGGACACAGGAGTGCTGTACTCTAGCTCATCCTGCAGTATGAGAAGCAATTCCCCGTCTCTGTCTTCATCCATGGTAGCTGAAGTGTAATGCTGTCTCTCTTGAAGGGGGCTATATTTATACCTGCATGATGTCATGTGACCTATATATGCAAATAAGTCACCTGACTAATTAGCATGTTAATAATCTACCTCAGAGGCAGGGTTGTAGTCAAATCATCTTTATATGCAAATTAGGTGTGTCATGTGACTTCCTCAGGAAAATTGATGAAGATAGGAAGCATGCATATGGGTCTGGCTGAGAGTATGATTACTGGAAATTATATTGCTCTTTGGAATGATCATGATGGGCAATGAAGAGCAAAACTGTAGGAATTGTATTTTGTATGAATGTATCCTATATGGGTTGGTTGTGAGTTATCACAAGGAATTACTCGTGAGAATGGAACAGACCAAACAGCCAGAGGTAGATGGAACCAGGGTGCGAAGGTTCAAAGCAAATAGATTCTACCTAGAGTTTGACATCAACTATCCCATTCTGGCTGAAGGTTCAGTGCAGTTTGACAGTGATCTAGAAGAAGATGACTTTGACTCGGAGGGAAACCTCATTGTACAGAAGCCTTCTACTAGAGATAGGATAAAACCAAAGAAAAGAAACAGAGAAGTTGTGAGACAGTACAAATGGATACTGGTGACAAAGTCGTTGTATGGATGACATGGAGTATAGAAGAACTCAGCTGGAGTACCAGGAAGTTACTGCAAATTGTTTCTGGGGCATTCCCACAGACGAGAGAAAAACTATGATGAAGAAAAAGGGAGTAACCATAAGCTTCAAAGTCATCAGAAGACTCTTTTGAGACCAAGAAAGCCTTGGCTGAGAAAGTCTATGCTTATCTTTTACTCAACCAGTTTAACAAGATTCTCAAACGGCTAGAATCCGAAAGACTGGCAGATCCTGTTGCAGAAAGGGAATGGCTGGCAACAGAACATGCGTCTGATATCAGTTCATCGTTTCGTACGCGCATGTTTCGACCTTGCAACCCCAGCTCCTATGTCAGATTTGCAGTGCCTAGACAAGTCCGGAAAGAAGCTGATCCGCTGAGCGTTCTTCTCAAGGAGGAACACTCATTTGAATATAAATACAGAACGATATCAGTCTAGAATCCTTAGTGTGAATTTGTGGAATAATAAAAACGTAAGGAAAAAACTGTTTCATTTATGGATCTTTCAATGAAAGAGCATCTTTCTGCAATGCTTCCAAATGGGATTCCCTTCATGAAAATCCAATTTAGTGGAGATCCACCACTTGGCTTGGACACTCGTGATTCTGCCATGGTGAAAATGGAATGGGTTATGGACGAGTGGCGTTCTTGTGACACCGATGAAAAAATCAACATGATTATAGATGACTTTGTCTTGCTGGACGACTCGGCTGATGCAATGGATCTTGTGGCATGCATGAAAAGAAAAAGGTTTGGGTTTGCAGACACAATACACTATTCGATTCCAGTTGGAATTTTCGACATGGAGGAATTTGTTTGCTGCCTGAAAAAAGGACAGACAAACTCTGCTCTCCTACCAGAAAAATTGAACCGCATGTTAAAAGCACTGTGTCAGTTCCTGGACTACTTAGGATTTATCGAGCATTTCTTGTTTCATTACACGAGCAACAAGCGAGAAGACGAATTAGGATTTGTGCATTTCGTTCTGACTCGTGATGCTTTGGTGCACGATACCCTTCTCAAGAAATCTGCTGAATATCTCGAATGGACCCACGCAGTGGCAGATTACATTCCAGAGCAGTTCTATTACAGGAGGGTTGAAACCAGAAATCAGTTTCGTGCCTTGCTGCTTGGAATGCTACGGAATTCAGAGATCATAAGAGGTGGTGGTGGAGATATGTGGCCCTTCGGGGCATGGACAATATTCTAGATGAGACTAGAAGGAAATAAAAGAACAGAAATGAAAAATGTGTTTGCTCATTGTTCCCACATGTAAGATCTGGATGGGAATTTCTGTGTGAAAACTGTTTGACTGGTTCCAACTTAAATGGAAGTTTCCATGAAATGCTCATTCCCAGTACTCATTTTCTAACAGTGTGCAACTGAGGAGCTGGTTAATTTTCTTGAGGGAGGAACAAAAAACTCAAAACAGTATGATGCACTCTCAATCAAGGAATGATTCTGAGGAAGGGGGACAATTGAAGTGGTTGATGGGGGAAAAGAGGTTTCTGACTGCCTGCACGGATGATATCAAAGAGAGAAGAGCTGAATTAGAGTCGGAAGGAATCAAACTTGTAAGAAGGGTTGTGACTGAACAAATACCACATAGCAGGAAAATGGGAGAAAGATTCATGGTTGTTTTCGTATTGATCTCCATAACTGTTGGTTGAATAAACAAGTACAGCTTTTTGTCAGAAATAACGACTGATTGTTCATTGAGAATTGAAATTGGATTTTGAAGCTCTTGCTTAGTGGATTTAGGGGACTAACATTATTTTTGTTCAGAAGAAAATGTTTCCTCATGCCCTTGAACGCTTCCTTGCCAAGACTGCTGTCACATCTGAAACCCATGGTACAAGCTGGCTACTTTGTCTTAAGTGTGATAAGAAATCAGCAGAGGACATGCTAGTGCATCTGCCTACATCCGATACACTTGTCTATTCTGCAAGAAGAAATACCTTTGTTCTACTCCGATGGGATTGCACATTCGCTGAATTGGAAAGAGTATTCAGTGATGGCGTGCCGGCAAAAATTGTGAGGGAAGAACGCTTCAAAGAGCTGAATGACTTCCTGCTGCAAGTAGAAGCATTGAGAAAGATATTCTCCCCAAAGCGTCTGCATGATTTGTTGAATCGATCGCCGGAAATGAAGATGGACGAACTGGTGTTGCACTGCATGTTCTCACTGTTACTTCTTCTGGTTCTGACGCTTTTGTTAACAGAAAGATCACACCCTCTGGATGACATTTTTTATGACGAGGGCTGTTTTGATGATAACTCTAATGATAAATGATCCTTACCCATTATTGTCTGGAATAAAACTCGAGGAAACGCAATAATTTGTTGTCTTGAATGAACATGGGAATTGAAAGTATCCATCACAGGGGAAGATTGTTCAGGAAACACTTTCCTAATTCGCGGATCATACCCGACAGTTTACAGAAAAAGGTTTCACTTAAACAGGAATTGGATTTTGCGACTCGTGCTCAGGGGTACTTCAGAGGGTGATTTCTCTGTGTGGATCGAGCACAATGGCAGACATATTTCCTGGGATTCACACCCTTCGACGCTTTCTCACCAGGAATACTGTACGGCATAACACTAGTGGCACAAACTGGCTTCTTTGTGTCGAGTCTGACTTGAAAACAGTCGAGGACCTGATGGCGAATCTGTCTGCACATCAGGTGATAGGAGGAAATGAGGCAGAAATGGAATATTGTGTCTACTCTGCGAGAAGATATACACAGACGATGGTTTATGTTCTACTGCAATGGGAGTGCTCGTTTTCTCAACTGGAAATGGCTTTCGGTGAAGGCTTGCTCGGAAGACTGATAAAGGATCATTGTTTCCATGCACTGAAGGACTTCCTTGTTGGAGCCAAAGGAACCAGCATAGGTGAATGGAGTACATTTTTCTCTGTAGAAGAGGTGGAATTCTCCCAAGAACTATTGAACGTGTTTGCAATAGAGTTGAAGATAAGCTCCACTGCAACGATGGTGGTTCTGTACTATGACTTGTTCAAGCTGTACGACAAAGAGCTCTGCCACAGACTGGGGATGTCGTTCACGGAGGAAGATGCGGACAGACTGTATCGGGACCACTATCGTAACTCCATTGCCTTCCGCAAGCATAACCACCAGTTATGCCTGGTGAATACAGCTGTAGAGATGAAGAAGTGCATTGTCGACTATGTGGATTACATGTTTGAAACTAATTGAGCTGTCAATAAAAATCGAAACAAAACAGTTGTGTCTTTGAATCAACAGTTGCTTATATGCTAATGATGTCACATGACATTTGCATATAAAGATGCCTCTGGGGTATATTATTCAGCTCTGCAGGTGACTAATTTGCATATTGTGTCACGTGACATCATCCAGGTATAAATATCACCCCTTGCATTAAAGAGAACTAAAATAGGATTTTGAAACTTTGACTCAAGGGTTCTTCAGTGGCCATCTCCTTTATCTGTGAGACGGAAAAATGGCATTTCCTAGACTTCTCAACACTGAAGCCATGTGCGAGTACAACTGTCGTGCTATGCGTGTTGTGTATTATGCCTTTGTTCTATTGCTAAACATCACCCTACGTCTGGTAGTACCTGTCATCGCCGTCGTAAAGCTGCTTATGGTAAGTAGAACAGGGTCCTTCACTTAGATGCTGGTATCCAGTTGTAATGTTCTTAACTTGACACTTGTGTAGCCATGTACAGCTCATGCCATTGCCATCATATTGGAGAGTCTACTCACCATTGATGCATCATAAAGATATCTGAGCCTCCTCCCCTGATGACTATTTTTATGTTTGCAGTTTGAGGCGTTCAAAATAGCGTTGGCGTGGTGGCTAGGGATGATGGGGGCCATCGTGTTGCTGTTCGTCGGCATGGCGTATGTCGTGACCTTCTACAACAAGGCTATCTGCACCATCCTCTGGTGGTTAAGTTTGGAAATTCCTCACCTTCCCGAGGGTAACCTGCCAGAAGATAGTAAGAGAGATACACATAATGTGTACATAGATTTGAAAGAGGTTGAATAAAACTAAATAAGAGAAAACTAAAATTTGATTTTGAAACTCTTACTTAAGGGTACTTCAGTGACCATTTCTGTGAGACAGAAAAATGGCATTTCCTGGATTTCACGCCCTGCAACGCTTCCTCACCAAGACCGATGTAGAGCCTGACACTAGTGCAACATACTGGCTTCTCTGCATTAAGTCTGACATGCAGACTGTGGAGGACTTGTTAGCAACCATTGAAGCAGATACACAACATCATGCATATCCTGCCAAAAAATATGCTGAGACATTAGTGTTCGTTGCACTTCAATGGGATTGCACATTTGCTCAACTGGAAATAGTGTTTGGTACTCCCTTGCTTGGAAATGTCATTCAAAAACATAGCTTCCAGAAACTAAATAATTTTCTTCGGGGAGCCAAAGCGACCAAGGTAGAAGAATGGAGCACGGTTTTCTCCACAGAGAAAGTTAAATTTTCCCAAGATTCGTTGAACAGATTTGCAATAGAATTGGGGATAGATTCCATGTGTATTTTGGTGAATTTTTACAGTGAGTTGTCCCTGTTGTTTAACACCAGAATCTGCAACCGACTGTATGTATCAGTCACAGAGCAAGATGCAGACAGGTTGTTCAAAGACCACTTTCGTAATGCTCATGCATTCATGGGTCATAGCCGACAGTTGTGCTTTGCGAAGACTGCTGTGAAGATAGTAAGAGAGATACAGAGTGAACCCAATGTGTAGATTTGAAACTGGTTGAATAAAACTCAAAAACAAAATAGTTGTGTTTTGAAATTTTCATGCAAACTAAAATAGGATTTTGCAACTGTTACTCCGGGGGGGGGACCTTTTCCTGCACTTTCCTGCACTTCACACTCTTCAAAGGTTTCTCTCTCTTATCCCTGTAAAGCCTCATACTCATGCAATATATTGGCTTCTCTGCATTGAGTCTGATGTACAGGTGGTGGAGGAGTTGTTAGCCACTGAACACAACATCATGTATATCTTGCAAAAAGATATGCTAGGAAAGTAGTTTTTGTTCTACTTCAATGGGATTGCACATTTGCTCAACTTGAAACTGGTGCTCCGCTGCTTGGAATAGTTGTCAAGGAGCCTTGCTTTCAAAAGCTGAAGGACTTTCTTCGGGGAGCAAAAGGAACCAATGTTGAGGAATGAAGCACTGTGTTCTCCACCAAAGAGACCAAGTTTTCTCAATTCCTGTTGAACAGATTTGCAATAGAATTGAGGATAGATTCCATCTGTGATTTTGTGAATTTGCACAGTAAGTTACCCCACCAGAATCTGCAGCCAAATGAATGTCACAGAGCAAGATGCATACAGGTTGTTCAAGGACCATTTTCTTAATTCTCGGGCATTCCAGGATCACAGCAGACGGTTTTGTTTTGCAAAGACCGCCATAGAGGTAAAACAGTGCGTTATTGACTGTGTAGAGAACAGCTTATGAATAAAACTCGAAACAAAACAACTCTTGTTCTTCTTAGGGAAAGGGGAAACCGTTTCACTGAAACTAAGATTGTATTTTGGAGCTCCTGCTCAAGGCTACTTCAGAGGGTGATACATCACTTTCCTTCTGGAATACACAATAATGGCAAACCTATTTCCTGGAATCCACATCCTTAAACGCTTTCTGGCTAAGACTGATGTTGTGTCTAATACCCATGCTAGAAATTGGCTGCTCTCTCTTGAGACTGATGTAAAAACGGTGGAGGACCTGTTGGTGACTGAATTTCATACTGTCAAAGCAAAAGAAGAAGGGACACAATATTCTGTTTATTCTACCAAAAGATATGCAGAGACTATTGTGTTTGTTGCAATGAAACTTGACTGCAAGTTTGCACGATTGCAAAGATTATTCGGTGAAGGAGTGGGATTGCTCGGAAAAGTCATAAGACAGCCATCATTTTGCAGATTGCAGGGTTTCCTTAAGGAAGCCATGGGGACACAATTGGAAGAATGGGACATATTTCTCAACACAGACAGTACTAAGTTTTGTCAAGCCTTATTGAATAATTTTGCAATGCAATTGAACATAAACTCCGGAGACACCTTGGTGGCCCTTTACTATCGGTTGCCTAGGCTGTTAGACATAGAATTATGCAGTCGATTGAAAGTTTCAATGACAGAGGAAGTTGCACAGAGGTTGATCAGGGAACACTCTAGTAATTCTGCTGCCTTCAGGAATGATAGCAAACTGTTTTGCTTTGCAAAGACTGCTATACAGACCAAGAAGTGCAATGTTGATTATGTGGACTACATGAAAGAGGAAAACCAAGAGATGCTCTGACTCTCCAGCACGAAAAGTGAGACTATAGTAGAACAGAAGACCAGGCAATGGCCAACTCTCAACCAATTCAGTATGCACAGTCATGTCAACAATGTTATGTGAAGGAAGAATAAAATATGTATCCTCATATGCATTCTTTGTTGTTTTTACATGATATGAATAATGTGAGGAATAAGACAACATGATACTAGAACATTGATTATCTGGTGATATGACATAATACAGGTGAATGCCAAAAATACAGCTAGCTATCTTGTATTACTGCATTGCAGTTGAGGTGTGAATGAAAGCAGAGAATTGAAACTGGGGAAACTGGAATCGTATTTTGCAACTCTTACTCGGGGTACTTCAGTGATCAGAAATATGGTACAGCAAAATGGCATTTCCTGGACTTGACACCCTTCGACCCTTTCTCTCTGACATTTGTGTAGGACCTCACACTCGTGCGAGACACTGGCTTGTCTGCCTCGGGTGTGACGTTCGAACGGTGGAGGAGTTGTTAACAGAACCACGATACAGTGTCTATCCCGCCAAAAGATATGCCCAGGAAATGGTTTTCTTAGTACTGGAATGGGATTGCACCTCCATTCGACTGGAAACAGTGTTTGGTGCCCCCTTACTTGTAAGAGTCGCCAAGGAAGATTCCGTTCAGCAGCTGAAGGACTTTCTTCGTGGAGCAAAAGGAACCGATGTAGAGGAATGGAGCACGGTGTTCCCCACGGTAAAAAAAAGGTTCAACCTAGGCTTGTTGAACGAGTTTGCAATGGACTTGAACATAGACTGCAGAGACAAGTTGGTGGCCTTATACTGTAGGTTACCTAGGCTGTTCGACCCTGAGTTCTGCCACCGAATGAAAATATCAATCACAGAGCAAGATGCAGAGAGGTTGTTCAGGGAACACCATGCCAATTCTATTGCATTCATGGGTGATAGCCGACAGTCACAGTTTGCAAAGGTCGCTATACAGACGCAGGAATTGAATTCGATGCATGATTGAAATAAAAGCATCCCCCCAAAAAAATGAACCCTTGTTGTTCCTTTGTGTGAAAACCATGAATAGAAATTGGTTGAGAAATAGAGCCACAGATGGAAGAAAAAGAAGTGTGCCCTTAAGAAATGTGAGCGTCACTAAAGCATCAGAGGCCGAAATTCGATTCAGCAGACCACGTTTTTACCTGATGAGGGTTGGGTCAACATAGAAACAGACAGAGATGGATGCAAACTGGGACTTGGAGACAATGGTAATGCTGCAGAGAATCGAGGATATGACTGACTGCAACCATAATTCTAACAGCCAATTTCCTTTCTTGAAAACTGGATACCTTGTAGCCAAAAAAGTGCCAAGGAACGAAGCCGACCAACCAGATATACCGACTCCAATGACACAGTTCATTTTCGCTTTGCACAGGCAGTACGTGGAGTACTTTGTACTGGACGACTATGTGAATGGACGTTTTTACCTACTGTTCAAATACCAATCTTTCAATGACTATGACCGAAAAGGTGTTCTGCGAAAAGCATTAGACGTGGTGCTGACAGAAATGGAAAAACTGTACCCAATGGACAAGTTCTATGCTGTGATAGAAGAGATAGCTTGCATGCGTGTATTCATGAGAAACCTGTCTCGCTGCACCATAGTTCTACCCGCTGGATTTTTTCATCTGCAGAATGTCCAGAAGGTGACAGGGCACAGGGTCTTGTTTGAATTGTCTCCTTTTCAATACACCGAGATATTCTGTTACACATATGTAGTCGAAGATGGAGAAAATTACATACAAACCGCAATAGCCAGATTCATTTCCATCATGGATCGTCATGGTATCGGCTATGTTGTAGTAGACGACCATGTTCAGAGTTACATATACTTGTATTTCGATGCAAGAGCAGTAGAAGAAGACAGCATTGTACTCAAAGAGTTTGATGCAGCATACCAGGTATACTATAACAACAAAGGAGGACACTTTTTTTTTATTGATAAAATTGATTGCATGCGCTTAAGAGTGAAATACTGGTCCCCTGAGGCAAGAGTGCTGTCACCTGCTGGATTTGCTCATCTCCAGGACATGGAGAATCCTGACCCTCTACTGCCTATTAGCCGACTATGGACTACGCAAGCCTGTTTGCTCAAAAGTGGAGACACATCCACTGAAACAGCAAAACTGAAGTGCGGACAAGTGACCAAGAAGAGGAAGAAGAGACATGTTTAAGCATGGTTTTATTACTGTTATTTGACATGTAAAATTGTTTAATAAAAGTCGAAAACATTGAGAACTCATGTGTTATCTTTTCGTGGAGGGGAGTGAAATGAGGCCCAGAAAAAAAAACAGATGTAAATGTGAAAGCCAAAATTCGATTCAGCAGACTGTGTTTTTACCTGATGAGGGTCGAGTCAACATTTTTACCTGATGAGGGTCGAGTCAACATGTTAACGGCAAAGATGACGACACTTCCAGGATGGGACTTAGGGAAGGAGTACGAGACATTGGAAATGCTACAGAAAATCAAGAAGGTGACAGGCTACAGAGTGGGCCAGAATTTGTACAGCGATTTTCCTTTCAGGAAAACGGGATACCTGGTAGCCAAAAAAGAGCCAAGAAAGGAAGCCGGAGAACCAGATATACCGACTCCAATGATCAAATTCATTTCCGCTCTGCATACTCATTTCGTTAGGTACTTTCTACTGGATGACTATTTGACTGGACGTCTTTACCTACTTTTTAGCTACGCACCTGTAAAAAAATCAATGCTCGACCCAAAAGGCGTTACCCGCGAAACATTAGATGTGGTGCTGACAGAAATGGAAAAACTGTACCCGTGGGACAACTTCTACGCTGTGATAAAAGAGAGTGCTTGCATGCGTGTATTCATGAGAAACTTGTCCCGCGACACCATAGTTCTACCCGCTGGATATTTTCATCTGCAGAATATTGAGAAAGTGACAGGGCACAGGATGTCATTTGAGGAGGACAGCTTTCCTTTTCAATGCACCACGGAATTCACTTTGAAGTATGTAGTCGGCACAGAAGATGGAGAGAATTACATACCAACCACAATAGCCAAATTCATTTCTATGATGGATCGTCATGGCATGGGCTACATCGTAGTACAGGACCCTGTTCACAGTAAGCTATATTTATACATCGATAGAAAAGCAGTAGTAGGAGCCAGCATTCTGCGTAATGAGCTTGAGGCAGCATTGCAAGCAACCAGAGGAACGAATACATATTATTCCCCTGACTGCATGCGTGCGAGGGTGAAATACTGGTCCCCTGAGGCAAGAGTGCTGTCACCTGCTGGATTTGCTCATCTCCAGGAGATGGAGAATACCAACCCTCTACTTCTTCTTAGCCAACTATGGACTACGCAAGCCTGTTTGCTCAAAAGTGGAGATTCTGACACATCCACTGAAACAGCAAAACTGAAGTGCGGACAAGTGACCAAGAAGAGGAAGAAGAGACATGTTTAAGCGCGGTTTTATTACTGCTGTAAAATTGTTTAATAAAAGTCGAAAAACATTGAGAACTCATGTGTTAGCTTTTCATGGCTTATTTTGGAGGGGATTGAAAGATAGAAACCATAAATGCAGGTGCTCTGCCAGAGTAACCTCTCTCGAGAAACTCACACAGGTTTTTGAGTAAAAGTAGGTAAAATTCGATTCACCAGACCGCCCTTTTACCTGATGAGGGTTGAGTCAACATGTAAGTAGCAAAGATGGCGTCACATACAGGATGGGAGTTGGGGAAAGAGTGTGAGATAACGGAAATGCTGGAGAAAATCAGGAAGGTGACAGGCTACACAGTCTCCCTTGGTGGTGTATACAGCAAATCTCCTTTAAGGAAAACTGGATACCTGGTAGCCAAAAGAGAGCCAAGAAACAAAGCCGGAGAACCAGAAATACCGACTCCAATGACCAAATTCATTTCTGCTTTGCATACGCATTACAAGGCATACTTCCTACTGGATGACTATGTGAATGGACATCTTTACCTACTTTTTGCTGTAAAAAAATCATTGCTCGACCCAAAAGGTGTTGTGCGCGAAACATTAGACGTGGTGCTGACAGAAATGGAAAAACTGTACCCGACAGACGACTTCTACGATGTGATAGAAGAGATAGCTTGCATGCGTGTATTCATGAGAAACTTGTCCCCTGACACCATAGTACTACCCTTTGGATTTTTTCACCTGCAGAATATCGAGAAAGTGACAGGCCACAGGGTGTCCTTTGAGGAGGAGATGTTTCCTTTTGAAGAGACCAGCAGACTCTCTTTTCACGGCACAGAGGAAAGTGATATACCAACCGCACTGAACAAATTCATTTCCATCATGGATCGTCATGGGATTGGCAACGTTGTAGTAGAGGACCAACTTCACAATGGCATATACATACTTTACGATAGAAAAGGGGTAAAAGAAGACAGCATTGTACGCAAACAGTTAGACGCAGCATTGCAGCCATGCTATTCGTTGGACAACATTTCAAAACATCACATGTACCTACTAATGGAGGTCTGGTCCCCCGAGGCAAGAGTCCTATCACCAAGGTTGTTTGATCGAAAGTCTGACAGATCAGCAAAACTGAAGTGTGATCACCTGACCAAGAAGAGGAAGAAGAGACGTCTTTTAGACGTTTAAATCTGTCAGGGCATTCCTCGTATTACAACACTGTCTTTTAATAAAAGTGGAAAACAAGCTTTTTTTTTCATTTTTCTTTTTTTGGAGGGGAGTAAAATGAGGCCCAGAATGAAACCATAAATGTGGATGCTCTGCCAGAGTAACCTCTCTCAAGAAACTCACACAGTGTTACTCACACAGAGGATCACACTAAGTATGGGGCCATATGCTAGATCACGCCTTCCGACACTCCCCTTCCTGTTTCACTTATGTCAGATACTCCCTCCTATACCTGTTCAAACCACCGGCCCAGACACCAAGTGCTGCTCCAATAACTTCGCTGCCGGATGGAGATGCACCAGACAGTGTCACCCTTCTAATCCTATTCACAATGCCATGTTTGGACCAGAAAATGACACACCCTATGAAGAAAATTTTCTCTGCTGAGCAAACCAACCCTACACCCTGGACATGCAGTAAACATTGTTTCTGCTATCATGGCTGTCATTGCCTTTGCTATCATTGGGGAAAAAAAACATGACTGAAATAAAATGTCAACACAAGTGTTCTCTTGTTCATACATTTGAAAACGTAATACATGGACAGAAGAAAAATTGTCTGCCCAGACCCGGGATCGAACCGGGAACCTTCAGATCTTCAGTCTAACGCTCTCCCAACTGAGCTATCGAGGCAGAGTCATGAGAGGAGGACAAAATATAATACAGATTCATGTTTGAAAGGGGCATGCATTAGCACTGGGGACAGGGAGGTGCAGCATCACATCTCTCTAGTGGAAGGGGAGAGCACCTGGTTATATGTTAATGGGGACATCAAAGTAATTTGCATATAACACACAGTAATTTGCATATAACACACAGGCTGCCGGGTGCATAGACACTGTGTCACGTGGTATGCTGCACCATTTGGTTCGAGCTCAATCTCGGCCTACACAGACATCTCAGGCTACACAGGCACTGAGTCACGTGGTATGATGCACCATTTGGTTCGTGCTCAGTCTCGGCCCACACAGACATCTCAGGCTACACAGCCACTGTGTCAGGTGGTATGCTGCACCATTTGGTTTGCGCTCAGTCTCGACCCACACAGACATCTCAGGCTACACGGGCACTGAGTCAGGTGGTATGCTGCACCATTTGGTTTGTGCTCAGTCTCGGCGCACACAGACATCTCAGGCGACATGGGCACTGAGTCACGTGGTATGATGCACCATTTGGTTCGTGCTCAGTCTCGGCCCACACAGACATCTCAGGCCACACGGGCACTGAGCCAGGTGGTATGCTGCACGATTTGGATTGTGCTCAGTCTCGGCCCACACAGACATCTCAGGCCACACGGGCACGGAGTCACGTGGTATGATGCACGATTTGGATTGTGCTCAGTCTCTGCCCGTACAGACATCTCAGGCAACAAAGGCACTGAGTCACGTGGTATGCTGCACCATTTGGTTCGTGCTCAGTCTAGGCCCACACAGACATCTCAGGCAACAAAGGCACTGAGTCACGTGGTATGCTGCACCATTTGGTTCGTGCTCAGTCTAGGCCCACACAGACATCTCAGGCTACAAAGGCACTGAGTCACGTGGTATGCTGCACCGTTTGGTTTGTGCTCAGTCTCGGCCCACACAGACATCTCAGGCTACAAGGGCACTGAGTCAGGTGGTATGCTGCACTATTTGGTTCGAAACCATGCCCAGAAATGAAAAACGAGGTCTCAAATCAATGGCAATTGTTGCCATAGTCGATGCTTGCAGACAACAATTGAAACAGGTTTTAAACGAGGTCTCATTTCGTTGCCAATTGTACCTGTGGTTGACGATTGTACGCGTATGTCAATGAAAGTGAGGGCCAGATTTTGCCAAATCACCACGTCACAGCCTGTTCTAGGGCACCATCTGACAAATCACTGAAAAAACCAGGTCCACCTGGCCATCAAGTGTGATCCTCTGTGTGAGTAACACTGTGTGAGTTTCTTGAGAGAGGTTACTCTGGCAGAGCATCCACATTTATGGTTTCATTCTGGGCCTCATTTTACTCCCCTCCAAAAAAAGAAAAATGAAAAAAAAAGCCACTGCTCTGTAGGTGACGTCACAGCATTGTAGATGGTGTCACTGCACTATTCCGCATTAGCTAGATGATCACTGTACAGCGCCATCTTGTCTGGTAGTGGTACCAGTGCTCTTTCCTCTGCTAACTATAGAAGCCTGCTGATAAGCTGAAGCTGGTTCCTGTCATGACCGAAATTTGGTGTTTTAGGGGTCATAAACCTTTCAAGTATAGGCCTCCATTGTGGGTCCTTAGGTCACCTGTTCAGATTGGGGGAGTGGTTAGGACTCTGACCTACCAATCCATGCATCATGGGTTCAAGTCCATGTCAAGGCTATTTTGTTCACACACAATTTTAAGATGTATTTTGGTAGGTCAGAAATTGTGATAGTATACAACTCGGTTGTAAAGATCCTTAACACCTAAAATCTAAGATCTAAAATGGTTTTGTATTGTTGCATTGGGTTTTCTCTGTAAATAATATTACTATTTCTTACCAATTATAAAAAAAGCTATGTTGCCTTGGCATGGATTTGAACTTATTACCCCTGGATTGATTGGCCAGTGTCCTAACCACTCCCCCAATGCAACCAGGTGACTTGAGAAATATTCAAATACAACTGATTCAAAATTAGATTACACTATAAATATTGATCTAGTGTAAAAGATCTTTAAAACCGAATTGTATACTATCACAATTTTTGACCTACCAAAAATACTTCTTAAAATTATCTGTGAACAAAAAAGCCTAGACATGGATTTGAACTCATGACCCATTGATTGGTAGGCCAGAGTCCTAACCACTCCCCCAATCTGAACAGATGACATAAGGACCCACAATAGAGGGCTATAACTGAAAGGTTTATGACCCCTGAAACTCCGATTTTGGACATGACAGGAACCAGCTTCAGCTAAAGGTCTCACAAGGTAGAATTACTGCATCTTGCTAGTGCCCTATATGTTATGTCCCTGCACTGTAGGTGACGTCACTGCATTTTAGATGTTTTCAATAAGCCTAAAAAAAAAAGTTGTGTTCCGGTATCCTGACAGACCCTCCATTTTTGGGGCTGACCCTAATTTTTTAAAGACATTTTTGTAATTTTTTTGTTAATTTTAGGACATGTTTGGTGTTTTTACCACTAAAATTCACCCTTTTCCCCAAAAAGAAATTGTAAAAAAAAAAAATCTGACCTACCGACCCTCTTTTTTTTGGGCAATGTTACCGGAACACAACTTTTTTTTTAGGCCTTACACTAAAGATGACATGACAGCACTGTTGATGGTGTCACTGCATTGTAGGTGATGTCACTGCACTATAGGGAACCTAAGTCTCGCGATAAAATGATGTCGCAATTTAGCCTAAATAGGCCCCAGATCTGGAATTTTATAGCCCAACTTCCCCTAATAGTGGAGATATTTGAGGACAAAAATTTCCGCCCATCCTTCAAGCCTGCGGGCGATAATAGGGGGAGCCTGTAAGGGCCCGTAAATTGGAGATCACGTGACAAGACTTAGCCGCCCTATAAGTGGTGTCACTGCACTATATATGTAACGTCACTGCACTGTAGGTGATGTCACTGCACTATAGATAACGTCACTGCACTGTGGATGACGTCACTGCACTGTAGGTGGTGTCACTTCACTATATGTAACATCACTGCACTATAAGTGGTGTCACTGCACTATAGATAACACCACTGCAATGTGGATGACGTCACTGCACTGTAGGTCGTGTCACTGTACTGTAAGTAGTGTCACTGCACTGTGGATGACGTCACTGCACTGTAGGTGGTGTCAACTTCACACTCGCAACGGTGTACCAATGCTGGAAATCGCCAGACGCAAGCAGCTACTGAGCTATCTCCACAAGGCCTCCAAGGATGTGGACAACATAGTGGTGCCTACGAGAGCTCTACGAGCGAATGCTAAAGTGAAACTGAAATGCATGAGATCCCGAAGTGATGTCTACAACAAGAGCCCACTGCTACGCGGGATGGAGGACTGGAACAGACTGCCCCCAGAGACTCAGAAACTGAAAGACAGTCGGAAATTCCTTAGTGCCTTATAGTGTAGAAGATGTACCAAATGCTGAAACTCTTATTATATCTATGACAAAGAACTTGTGAATAACTCTAGACATAACATGAACTCTTTTCTATCCGACCCTTCTTTTGCAGGAGGTGACTTGGCTGCTAAATGAAAAACTCAAATGTATTGTATGCAGATTTTTCAGCCAATAAATATAATGACGTCACTGCACTAGTTGGATAGCCTGGGAGCAGGCCATCATCCCATCCTAATCCACATCTTTACATTAGCTCTGTCAGTTATATGTGTTAATTGTACAGTAGCCCCCATCTACTTTTATTACCCCTTTGATATGGACTAGGATCTCTCTGTACTTGGATGTGTATTGATGCAATAATGGTGGATTGGGAAAGCACGCGTGAGGTATATCTGGCAATAATGAATGAGGCGAAGCCGAGTTCATTATTAGACAGATATACCTCACAAGTGCTTTCCCAATCAGCCATTAATGCGTTTATACCACTATTTCTTCAAATATATGAAAATCATATCGTATAAGGCCTACCTGTTTCAATTGTCCATTTTGTCTCGCCGACTGGCAGACTCTGCGCATAGCGGAGCGCCATGATTCTCCCAGCGGTACCAAATAGGTAGTGAATAACATCCAAATGTAGCGAAATTAGACCATGACAGGGTTAATCCTTCAATCCGGTACATGCTAAGAGCTCCTTGTTGATGTTCCCGTGCAGTATTCGCCTTTTAATTGCGTAAATTCCTCATATTTCAACATTTTGCGAAGGCCTCCAGCCCGGTTAGACTAGTACACAGCGGGACGGGATGTAAAACCAACACGCCAAGTCGAGTGACCAATGCGCCCGATTGACCCACTTTCTGCGATGGCTTCGATCAGCTGATCGTCATTTCTAGTTCATTGGTCTCTCGAATTAGCTGTGTTGGTTGTGTCAGTCGGTCACGTGATCACACGCGTCCCGCTGTTTACAATTCTTACCGGCTGGCGGCCTTCACAAAATGTCGAAATATGAGGATTTTACGCAATTAAAAGGGTAAAACAGCACGGCATCATCAACAAGGAGCTCTAAACATGTACTGGATAGAAGTAATAAGCTTGACATGCTTTAATTTCGCCACATTTGGATGTTATTCATTATGTATCGACCGGACAAGGTAAATAAAGCTAAGGTTTCATCTTCACATATTGTCCAGCCCTCATGGTGCTGGCGGTTAGGCAATGGCATTTGGCCTCAGCGGCCGGGGTTCGCAACCCGGACGATTCGCTCTAATTTCGTAGCCAAAATGGCTATGCCTATCTTTCATTACCTTGTCAAAATATATAGAGACGTCTTGGTGTAAAAAATCAATTCTGAGCGTGCGTCTATCCTGAGATAACCGCACGGCAATTATCCACTCTCGGCACGGGAAACGCCAGAATCGTGGTATAATGGTCAATACACACCCATTTGCGCCACCGGTAGGATAGGCGCTGGCCGAGGCTGGCCAGAGCACCACCACTCACCTGGGTGGTGGGGCAGGACGTCTACTGCACTGAGGCCGCAATAGCGGCCAGAGCACCACCACTCACCTGGGTGGTGGGGCTATTGACCATAGAGAGACATTGCAAAAATAGCACTTGGAATCGCTGCAAAGCACTGGAGCTTGCTCTACACTTTCGAACTCGTATAGCATTGTAATGTATATGTTGTGAATGTAAATGTTATTCCTTTATTTCTTTGAAAGATGTGAATAATAACGAATTGAAATTGAAAATTGAATTGAAATTGATTGAATCTGTGTTGGCCCGTTCACTGAATGTATGGGTAAATTCATGCAGAAAAGAGCCCCATGGCGAACAATTGAACAAGGGCCATAATATTATATTGTGCGAATGTACTTATTTGCTTTCCATGTACATGTTGTATCTCTCAACAAACTGTCATATGACATAGTATTGATGCATAAATAAGAAGTATACAAATTACAAGCTTCCTTTCAATTTATGGAGTTATCAAGCCCACATGTGTCTTTTTAATATGATACAACCTTACCCATACAGGTCCACCTAAATAGGCATTCAATGAACACTCAATCATGCCTGTCAATCATACTTTTAATAGGCATAGGGGAGACCGGGGCAAAACGGACCCCTCAAGGGAAGATGGCGTATAGCTCAGAGGTAAACCCCTAAATCGAAACATTTATTTTTTCATAACAAAGCATAGAAGTATACCATCCATGAAAATAAATAATATTGTGCTAGTATCATTAATAGCATAGTGGGATAGCATTATATATTCTGACCTACGAAGGTTAGGCTATGGGCTAAAAGTCCCGGGGCAAAAGGGTTTTTGGGGTGGGGCAAAAGGGACCCTGGAAATTTCTTAATTTTGAATTATTATCTCTTTTCATAATTTTCTTGCTCCCATCTTTTAGCTATGTTATTACTCAGTTCTTTAGGTATTTCTTTGATGTCATGCATGACCATTATCTAACATTTTTCAATCTTGACTGATTTTTATAACCGTTGAATATCATGCATTTCAATCAAATATCCCCCAAATTCAGGAAAAATTCCCAAAACCCCAAAAATACCCCCTAAAAATAAAAATTGGCTTATAGGAAATAATTTTATATTCAAATAAGCATGTCTCATCATTCTTATCATTTTTTAGGCCAAGCATGGTTATTTTTTCATGTTTCGATCATTTCTATGGGGTTTCACCATAGGAATAATGATTGTGGGGGGGGGGGGGTCCGTTTTGCCCCAGCTTCATGAGAAATATGTGAAAAAATGATCTTGACAAAATAAATAACTGTAGGGTAATATTTTTTTCCAATGACTTTGCAAAGAAGTTATACAATATTTTAGCTATAAAATATTATTGTTTTAGCCATAAAACATTAACATAATACCTCTTTTTTAATTCTCAGAACCTTATAAACTGATTTTTGCAAAATTAGATCAAGATTTCTAGTTTCAGATTTTTCTTTATGGAATCCGGAATAAGATAGGTAGCATCAGATTTTTTTTAAAAACATGTTATTTCCTTCAATTATATAAGCCAATTTGACAAAAATATGGAATTTATAGCTGAGAACTGAGTTAGGGGTCGGATCCGTTTTGCCCCGGGGGTCCGTTTTGCCCCGGTCTCCCCTACTTGAGGGGCTGGTAGGCTTCCCCTGCTCTAGCCTATTTCCTGCAATATGGTCAGGGGCATTTAAGTCCGCCGGACAGTATTACTCAAATGATCTAATTTTATGCCATTTTCATTGATTTATAGGCCTAGGCCTTAAAAGGGAGCCATTTCTAAAAAGATTCCCGTATCTATGCGCACAGCTGGGAAATAAAAATGTGTTCAGATCTAGCGGGTACCAGGGGCGGATCAAGGATTTTGGAAAAGGGGGGGGGGGGGGGGGCGTGATATAGGCAATGTACTGGGCGTATTGGAAATTTTTACATTAAAATGTACAGAAAAACAGGGGGGCGCACGCCGGGTGCGCCCCCCTAAATCCGCCCCTGGGTACACCATCTTTAAATTAAATCAAATGTAGAATGAAACCTGGTACAGTGGTAGTGTAGGGGTAGTTGGATTAGTTGGGGAGGCGGGCGGCGGTCGTAGCGCGGTCCCGACCCAAGCAATGCAGACGCGGACGCTGGCGCGGGCGCGGGCTTAAACAGGTGCGCCATCTTCAGGTTACAGAATGAACTAAAATAGACTATTTAGTTATTGACTGTCACACCAGAGGGCGCTTCTATTGTCATGGCAAATACCAAGCTCCCAATTTTCGCCCACAACAACACGACCAAAACAGAGAATCTAAAACACCAGAAGTGAATTCTGAAGATGGAGCGACAATACCATCTCAAATTTGGCGGCTCAGCAGCGTCTGCCGTAGACGCTTATGCTGAATATCGACGGTGAGAGAACTGACAAGCTGATGATGGTCTCTGTCTCTCCCTCAAAAGTCCCTGAGTGCCTGACTCACTCAGTCACTGAGTCAGTGTAATTTTTCCCGTCAGCCCGTCCAACTCCATTGAAAGGTCCAGCCCCTCCAGAGGGATCGACAATTTTTCGTCCCCACCTTCTGTAGACTCAGACCAGAGCCTGCATAGGGGTCCATTTTCCGCCTGCTCCCTTTTGAATGCTATAGGCCCCTATAATCCCCCCTAGGCCCATGTATAAGGCTAGCCTATAGGCCTATATGTGAAGGGGTGACATTTTTTTGCCCCCGCCCCCAGG